>ML779516.1:325632-359689 GCA_009831015.1 Picea engelmannii | reverse complement strand
AAAATAATTATTGGTTCAACAATTAGTGAAATAAATCTATATTGATGAGCAACATCCTATTATAATGTGAAGTTGAAAGGACTAAGCATAGTATAGCAATATCAATTCAATATATGTGATGATATTACATGTATGTTTATATATTATATGTAGGATTGTGAAAGGAAAATTAATATTATAATATATGTGTGAGGTCAACATAACAATGATTAGATGATTGAATGGTGTAATAGTTATAATGAGAGTGCATAAAAAATTGAAGATAGGGTAATGTTCTCAATGTGCTCTTAATGTGAGATAGGTTAAAAAGACGAAGAAGAAGAAGAATCGAGAAATAGGTAATATAAGTAAAGTGAATTATGGAAAACATGACGAGGATATAAGAATGACAAGATAGTTAGTATGTAATAATTATGGAAAATTAAGGGAGAATATTAATGATAAATAAATAAGTATACAAGAATGGAAAGTAGTATAAAGTATTAGAGTGCAAAGTGACATACAAGTAGGTAAGATGGAAAAAGTACATGTTTTATGCAATGTGATATATATAGCAATAATGTGTTGACATGAAGGGTGGTTGAAGATAGTGAGAGGATATGCACAAAGTGTATTAAGAACATAACATGGACTCACTGATGGTTAGAGAAAAATAGATGTAACATAAAGATAATAATATCATATTATCCATTGATTAGTAATATCCACTTGCTTGTGTGTTGGATATAAATAATTTTAATTAATAAAGTAAATATACTTTGTGAAAACAACTTTTTAAAGTAAAATATTTACAATCTAATATCCCCAAAGTTGATGTAAAATAAAATAAAAAAATAAAAATTTCTTATTTATATAACTAAGATATAAAGAAATAAAAGTTATTGTTTATATAACCATGATATAAATTCTAATAACTAGAGACCACTTAACTTGGTATTAACAACATGGACATCTAGCAAAGAATAGATATATGAGGAGCTTTTAGATATGCCCAATGACTTCCATATATATGATTGCTAAAAAGATGGTTAAGGAACTTTACAACAAAACAAAAGATAAGGTCCATTGTCCTCATCCAAATTTCATACATTTTTATAAGTTTTAAAGAGTTTTTAAGCATTGTCATGCAATCATGCACTTCATTATGCCTTAAAAGATATATTTAAAAATTCAAAAGAAAAGATTGTTTGTTTCGGGTGCTTTTCTTTAAATATATCTTAAACACCATAAATCTTATTCCAATAAGGGATTTTTTATTTAAAATAAATTCTATGCAATCCATTTCTTACTCTAACAATAGGCTTATTTATTTTATTTTTATTTTTATTTATTTTTTAAATATGTCAATAAAAAAAATTCCTCCTACCACTATTTCTAGATTTAATGGTGGTTGTAGAATAGTTTATCATTCTTAATATGGATGACAAAGGACATAGATGTGTTATAGACATAAAGAGATTATGCACCTACAATACTAAAAGGTTATTGTTGACTTAGAAGTACCTTTTCCAAAGGTTATGGTTCCAAAATTATAAAGCATCAAAATATTTCTTTTAGTTTAAGATTAGATTTGAGCAAGGATAAATCCAACTTTTGAAGTGACAAGTTGAATTGGTAAAACTATATAAATTATTTACAAAGATCCAAGTCAAGGATATGCGTGGTACATGAAGCTTTAACTTTTGTATGTTTTAATTGATTTATATAAATCCATTGGGATGGTTGAATATTCTATATATATATATATATATAGGTTTTCATATTGATATGTAGTGTCACCTTTTGACTTAGATAGCTAGAATTACCTAAGGCCTAATCACCTTTATTTTCTATTCACTGGGAAACTATTAATGATACACTTGCACTTTTAAGATGTATGAACCTATGTGAATGTCAATTCTATGAGTTTTTAACGTTATTTGAATGATGATGGATATTATGCAATCTATTATGGGAATGTCAATTCTATGAATGTTTAACATTATTTGAATTATGATGGATATTATGCAATCTATTCTAACTTGAAAATTTTGACATTTAAAGTTGTTGGTATGTGCATATCGAATTGATATTCTGGTTAAATGAATCTACATGATGATAGTGCATAGATATGTATGAGTTTTTGTTATAGACTAATCTGCAAGTCAATGGGATATGAAATACTAAATTTTAAGGTATTATTAGGTTACCTTTCAATTTACTAGATAACAATAGCATAGATAGGATCACTAAGAGAAACACAAGCACAAGATACACAACATTTATTCTGGAAAACCCTCATGGGGAAGAAAACCCAACAAAACTTCCTTAATATAGATAACCAATACAATTCCAAGACAATGAACCAAACAACACAGACATTCCTCTCCCAAGGATGCGCCTCTCTCTCTCTCTTCCTTCTTCTGGCAACCGGTAACTGCAGCTTCCTCCAATACTTGTGCATTAGATGAGCGAGCTAAGTGTGTGTAAAAATGAGGTGTTGACCTATCTTATTTATACAATCTGGCAGGCATTGAACTAGGGTGTCTTTTAACTGGCTGGGCCGACTTCTGATTCTGGGCAGTTATAACCACTTTAATATGTTCTGGCTGGGCCGACTTCTCATTATGGGTGGTTATAACCACTTTAATATAATAATAATAATAATAATATATTTTTAAGGTCACGGCCAAACCATCACAATTCTGGGGCTGACTTTTCATTTAGACTATTACAATTAGGGTTTGACCAATCCACAACAGGGGATTTGGTCATTTACAATACCTGACATGATCAATCCACAAAAGGGGATTGATCTAATCAATAATAAATATATTTTACGTTTTAATTTATCCACAAAAGGGGATAAGAATATTCTTTGCAGTTACACAATATTTTAACACTCCCTCTTAAAAAGAAGGATATTCTTTATATTTTGACAAGTCATTGAATGTCATCATCAACTGGGCAACATCATCAACTGGGTAACATCATCAACATCATCAACTGGGTAACATCATTAATTGGATAATGAGAGGCATCCACTTGGTTATGTGGCATCATGATCACTAACTGACATATTTATAAATCATCGAAAGTTTTGTTCTCTTTATCTTTGTGCAGAAGATACTCTTTCTTTCTTTCGTCTTCACACAGAAGATAGTTATTTCTTATCTTCACACATAAGATATCTTATCTTCACACAAAATATATTCTATGAGTTTTTCCATTACTTTTATGTTCTCTCTTCTTTTGTAGTCATCTATCTCACCCATCCACTGGGGAGGACTACTACCATAGCTTCACTCCTAGTCATCCCACATGAACTAGAGAAGTTAATATGCTAGACTAGGCAAGAATAGAATCCCTTTCCATGATCCACGTAGGATCATGACACAAACCTCAAGAGCCAACTAACCATTCCACATGGTCAAGGTTTTTGTTCCAGGCTACTCAATCCTTGGCTAGAGGAGAGTATCTTCCCTCTGCCCCTTGGAGAAACATCCACATTCCTCTGTACGAGGGTGGTCATACCCCTCTCTATGAGGGTATTCTAGCATGTCCCTAGAGTATCCAAAACTCAACACTTGGAAAAATTTCAACCTTGTCAAATTTCTCATTCCCCTTCTCTACGGAGGTCTCTTCTCTTTTCCTTCTTTATGAAGGTCTACCTATGGGATTTCTCTTTCCTTCTCTACAAAGGTCTTTTCTCTTTCTCCTTCTCTATGAAGGTCTAGCTCTGGGATATGAAAAAATATCTTGTGGTCCAAAATATTTCCATGGTCTAATACCATGCTACCCATCTATTGGGCACCATCCATCTACTGGATAACTTTCATCTTGATCAAAATATCTGGGCACCATCCATCTACTTTCCTAACTGCATCAAATCACGATCCTCCATTTCAAACTCAGAGACATGGATCCCTCTTGCACCAAACTAAGAACTTCTAATCATCATCCTTGAAGTTATCTTCTGTAATATCTTGGGTTCCTTCTTGAGTTCGAACATTTCTTTCTTTTTGTCTTCATACTGGATCAAACTACTCCCTTTGCATCTATAAGAATAGTACTGGAGCAGCCTGTAGTTACCTGCATCTCATCAACTATATCTGAGTATCCATATTTTTCTTCATCTTGAACATTTCTCTTATGCATCTTTAGGAGCCTCCTGCTCCTATATAAATACTAGATATTGTTTGGTCTTTACTAACTGTCACCATATCATACGTATTTCTCATGCTGTCTAACTTTTGCAAGTCAAGGAATAATTTGTTTCTTTCGAGACCTGTAAACTTACTTACAGTATGCTTTTTGAGACATGTCACTTAGCTAATTAGTTAGTAACAATAAGCAGTAATAAAACTATATCATGATTCCTATCAAAGTAGTACACATATTTTATTAAGCAAAACTTGCTCAACCATGTACACATCTGAAACCCTAATCATGAATAAGACTTTAGAACTCTTTTTCACTCTAGCTATGAAATTACCAATTGTTTCCCTTACTATCATAGCTAAACACATACCTTTGTCAATCTCATGAGTGATCATACCTGAAATAAATATTTATCTCTTTCTTTATCCTCTTCTTTGATACTTCCTTCATAAGTCTGCATAGACACTGAAATAAAATGAGGTTAATTAACATTCTCACAAAATACTAACTTGTAATGATAAAGTATCAAAGTAAGCAAGATACTAAAAATAAACATGAAAACTTATCTTTTGTATTTGTGTGGGGAGGCTCTATGGACTCTACCATTTTTTTATCTTTCTTCAGATCAACTATCTTCAACTTAAAGTACATAATCCTCATTTCCTGCTGAAGCTTTCTTTGAGGGAGGAGATTCCTCTTCCTCTCCCACATGTGCTTGATGCTTTCTTTTCCCTCTGGTTCTGGTACACCCACTGTAACATGTTCTAGGACATCATTCTCATCTAGAATCATCTGCAACCTATGCTTACAAGATATGAAGTGTCCAAATCCTTCCAGCATTTCTTCTACCCTCATGTTGGTATCCGTTCTTTCTTGTAGTAGAAACCCTAGCCCTCCGGGCTTATAGAAATAATAGAAAAATCAAATTTCTTGGATTTGAAAACTGAAATCACAAAAAGATGCACTGGACTGAGGCAAGTATGCTAGTATAGTCAGTTTATTAAAATTCCAATTTTTGACCCTTGAAACTAGACCAACGGATTTTTGGACTGAGGCGAGTATGCTGGCATAGTCAGTTTCTAAAAATTCCAATTTTTGACCCTTGAAACTAGACCAGCGGATTTCTAGACTAGTGCTTTTGGTTTTCTGGTACTTATAGTTTTCTGGTACTTCTGGTTTCCTGGTAGTTCTGGTTTTCTGGTACTTCTGGTTTCCTGATACTTCTAGTTTCCTGGTACTTCTAGTTTTTTGGTACTTCTGGTTTTTCGATACTTCTGGTTTTTCGGTACTTCTAGTTTTCCGGTATTTATAGTTTTCTGGTAATTCTAGTTTCTTGGTACTTCTAGTTTTCCTATACTTCTAGATTTCTGGTACTTTTGGTTTTCCAGTACTTCTGGTTCTTTGGTACTTCTGGTTTTCTGGTACTTTTGGTTCTTTGGTACTTCTGGTACTTTGGTTTTCTGGTACTTCTTATACTTTGTGAAAAATAGGGTTTCACTTTCTGGGAGATCTAGCCACTGAAAAGGTGTGTTGAAGATGCCAAAGTGTTCCTTGAGGTAGGGCGCACTTTTCTAGATGGTTTTGGGGATGGAATTATTATTCAATCAAAAGCCCTAATTTTCTTGTACGACAACAGTGACGTTTTTATTTTTCCTATGAAAGATGCTCTCTTTAGCTTAGCCCTGATACCATGTTAAAGTTTAATCTATTATTAGGTTACCTTTCAATTTACTAGATAACAATAGCATAGATAGGATCACTGAGAGAAACACAATCACAAGATACAGAACATATATCTTGGGAAACCCTCATGGGAAAGAAAACCCAGCAAAACTTCCTTAATATAGATAGCCAATACAATGCCAAGCTAATGAACCAAACAACAAAGAAATTCCTCTTCCAAGGATGCACCTCTCTCTCTTCCTTCTTCCAGCAACCGGTAACTGTAGCTTCCTTCAATACTTGTGCACTAGATGAGTGAGCTGAGTGTGTGTACAAATGAGGCACTGACCTCTCTTATTTATACAATCTGGAAGGCGTTGAACTGGGGTGTCTTTTCACTGGCTGGGCCGACTTCTCATTTTGGGTGGTTATAACCACTTTAATATATTCTGGCTGGGCCGAGTTCTCATTCTGGGTGGTTATACCCACTTTAATATATTTTGGGGCCGACTTTTCATTTTCCTATTATAATTAGGGTTTGACCAATCCACAACAGGGGATTTGGTCATTTACAATACCCGACATGATCAATCCACAAAAGGGGATTGATCTAATCAATAATAAATATATTTGATCTTTTACTTTATCCACAAAAGGGGATAAGAATATTCTTTACAGTTACACAATATTTTAACATGAAATAGCCAAAGTATAAACATAATAAAATGTTGATGTCGTGAACAATGACCGAGGAACAATATGGTATGAATCTTTGTATGTGAAATTATGTTGGTTTGAATGCATTGTTATGATATATGGACCAGTGTAGGTTTTTTCAGGTGGTGAGACTGCCTAAGACTGAATATACGATGACAAAAATCCTAGCAACACAGTGCCACTGTATGTTCCATTGTAGGGTGTGGACCCTAGTCCTATTAAGAGGAGTGGAGGCATTTCCCACCATGTATCCTCTGAAAATTGGAGTCATGGGAGGATGGTGTTATCTCACGCTCCCTTAGATGTGTGATGATGACTGTCAGTTGCTTGCCGGGGAAGCTTGGTCAAGAGAGTTGACACTTCTGCTTACGGGTTCTATTTGGAGTTAGGTCAATATAGTTGATGCTCCAAGATAGTCCAACAGAGGAAGGATAGGGATGGAAGATGTAAGTAAGTTAGGAAGGAAGGATGAATAGAAGTATTTGAGAGTGTGTGGGGATTTCTCCTTATAGAAGAATTTCTTGATTTTCTCTTTTTGAAAAAGAAAAATATATGTATATATGTACATTTATATTTACTTAACTAAACTAAAATTATCTAGGTGAATGTAGCTTGTGCTAAATTATTGTAAATGAGGAATTTCGTGATCATTTAAACGATTTACTATCTTTTATGAAATGAACGGTCTTGTTGATTGGATTGGATGCATACAATAATTACTTTAGGTGTGATAATTATTTTCATTAGTACATCTGTGAGTCTTGTATGTGCTAGCTACACATGTATGCCTTGCACATGTACACTAGTATGTATAAGTATTTTAAATTGATGATGTTGATTATTTGTTGCAAGTGTATGAATCGTGTGTCATTACCCTTGTATTGTAAATTAATCTAACTTTGGGACGAATTTTGTTGAAGGGTGGGTGTATGTAACAACCCAAATTGATTAATTTTATCACAGTTTTTAATTTAAATTTAATAAGTTATTAAAATATATTAATGAGTATTTTATTATTTTATTATTAAAAGGTGGGTGAAGTAATTAATGGGGGGATAAGGTTGTTGAGAATTAATGGGGGGATAAGGTTGTTGAGAATTAATGGGGGGATAAGGTTGTTGGTAATTAATGAAGGGGATTTGAGAGAGGAGGATAAGAAAGAAGGGGAGGACTTGGAAGAGGCATCTTATTTTTGTTTGAGGATTTATAAATTTCTAAAAGTAAGAGGAGGAGGAAATTGGAGGAATGGTTTTGGGAGCTCTCACAGGGCCCTAATGTTGCTGGGAATTTTGGGCTTAGGGGCCAGGAAACCGCAAGGATTCCTAGAGCTAGGGATTCATATAGGTTGTTCCTAGTTGGCTAGGAGGTTAATATTCAGTCTGGGAAAGAACAAGAATAGGATCAGACATAAAAGGGACTACATAAACCAACCTACAGGGGGAGGTACGTATTATGTTGTTGTTATCATTATTTTGTTGTTGTTGTTGTTATCATTATTCTGTTGTTTTTGTTATCATTATTATGTTGTTGTTGCTGATATTATTTTGTTGTTATCATTATTATGTAGTTACTTTATATTCTTGGTTTATTCCAAGTATAAGAAAATCATTAAAATAAATTCTAAACTAAATTTTAGAAAAATTTTAATTAGTTTGAGTCCTAAAAATAACTAGGATCTACGAAGACTTTACACTTTTCACCCTCTTTAAGTTTTTCCCACCTCTAATGTTTTATGACATTCTTCCCCATACAAATATATTGATGATTATATTATAAAATTGAGTGGTGTATAATAAAATATATATCATATTTTTCTATTATAACATATGAAAAAAAACCTTGTTTTTTGTTCGCCAAGAAGAGCTTATACCCTTTTTGAACCGTCATTGTTATAGAACAATTGTCGCAACATCCCTAAAATACAACATATTTATAGATTTTGCAATGTCGCAATTTCGACGATAGTTGACCAAGTCAATGTTGACTTTGTCAAATAGTGGGTCACCATTAGAGGAGGGGAAAACCTAGTGTTGACATCGTCGTGCTTGCAACTAATATTTTATGTCATCTCTCTTGCAGCAACCTTTGGAAGATGTATCTCTTGCGACAAAGTTCAAATTATGTCGCACTTCGATGATATCGGGCATGATGGGGAAAAAACCTGAAAATTTCCTCTATTTCTCAACAATATGGCCAATTTTTTTCTTAACGTCGCAAGTAGATCATCACAATTTTTTCAATATGTAGTAGTGTCATAAGTTACAAAATCCCATGCACATGATCCAAATATTCATAAGTGGATGACTTCTAATTTTTTTCCACTCTATGTCTCAAAGGGAGTTTTTTCCTTGACAGATCTATGAGGTGATATGTTATGAATGTAGTTAGCATAACTAAGTTCCTCAGCCCAAATCTTGGAAGGAAGATACCTTTCATGTAGCATGCAAGTGGCCATTTCTTTGAGGGATATGTTCTTCCTGTCGACAACTCCATTATGTCGTGGAGTGTAAGATATTGTATGTTGTAGTTGTATACTGGCCTCTGAAAAAATATGTTGGACATATTGGTTCACATATTCCCCTCCATTTTCTATGTGTTATATTTTGATATTCCTCCTATACTTAGTCTATACATGATATTTGAAGTCTTTGATATGATCAAAATCTTCATACATCTACATGAGAAAATACACCCAAGTGTATCATGAGAAATCATCAATAGATGTAAGCACGTACCTCACCTTATTGATGGATTGATGAACAAAGGGTCCCATTAGATTAGTTTGGATGAACTCTAAGGGAGAGGAGGCCCTCCAAGCCTTCCCTTTCTCAAAATTATCTTGAGGATGTTTGCCAAGAACGCATCCTTGAAAAAATCCTTTGGAAAAGTGTATGTTGGGAAAGTCTGTGACCATTCCCTATAGTCTAAGTTTTTGCATCTATTTGAAGTTTAGATGACCAAATATATTGTTCCATAATCTATTATCATTATCAACATGTGTCAGCAGTAAATTAGAATCAGATTTAGCAATAAACTTACTGAATTTATACAAACAACGCTGATAATTTACCTCACCAACAAGAGTCTTTGAGTTATCATGCATGTCATATATGGTTATAGAATCAGGTGTGAACTCCACCCTTTTTCCTGTGCCATAATGCATTATATGATAAATAGAGAGTGGATTCATGAAGAGTTTTGGAACATGCAAGATGTTCTAAAAACTTCCATGTTGGATTTGTACTCTCCCTTTTCCAGTGACCGCGATTGGGATATCATATCCCATGAATATGGGAGGACCCATGCGTGTAGTAATAGAAGATTAAACATTTTATGAGGATTCCATATGATGGGATTCACATGAATTTAGGATCCATGCATTATGAGAAGAATTAAATAACAATTAAAGAATGAGAATTACCTATTTTTTCTGGTGGTTGGTCTCTTGGATTTTTCTCAACATTCTCAAGAATGCATTCCCTTATATTTTTTTATTGAAGTGCCTTTACCATGAGATATATTTTATTTTTCATGCATGTTGATTCAAGATGATAGCCTTAGTTGCAATAACCACATTTTGACTTTCCTCTCTTTCCTTTTCCATGTTTGGAGCTAGAGGAGTCATTGACGGGTTTAGAATTACCTTCCTTCTTATGTTCAAAATGTGACTTTCCCTTTCCTTTCTACTTGGTCTTTGGATTGAATGTGTTGTTGTTATCATGAAAAACAAGTGCATGTGCATTGGGTACCTTGATTGTCCCCATTTTTATGAGCTTATCTTGCTCATGCATTAGGGAATTAATAAACTGATCCAATGCCAGCATTTTCCACGTTTTTCTTGAAGTGAATCTCACTTTATGGAACATTGAGACAAACACAACATACTCCGGACTAAGTTTTGACAGAATAGAAAGGATCAATTGATTGTGTTTAGTATATTTGTTAACACCAAATCCCTTTATATGAAGAAGAAGGGAATTGAACTTCATAAATAATTCATGTATGTCATCAAAAATACTTGGATCCAAGGAATTCATCTATACCTCAATCATATGGCCTCTTATGTCATCATGTTTTCCAAAGAGATCCTCCAACTTTTTCCAAATCTCATCTAGAGTGGTACAAGATGCAATGCAATACAACAACTCATGGGACATAGATGTGCAGATAAGACCATTGGCCTCATCCATTTGGTTGAGATACCTATTTTTGATAATTGATTGAATTTATATAGTAATATGATTCTCAAAACATATATCATGAAATTTAAAAACATATATAATCATGAAGTAATGAGTACCTTCAAAACATATATTATCATGAAACTACTCATTACTTCATGATTTTATAAATTCAAAACATATTATTCTCAAAACATATATCTAATTTCATGATTCTCATCATGATAATTGATTGAATTTATATAGTAATATGATTCTCAAAACACACACACACACACACACACACACACACACATATATAGTTTCATGATGATTGTTTGAATGTATATGTTGAGTAGATTCATGATAATTGTTTGAATTTATATAGTAATATAATTCTCAAAAAAATTAGAAAATCTAATAAACCCCAAATATCTCACTTATGGTCCATTTAAAAGAATAGAATAATAATTTAAAACTACATAAAGACATTTTTTTTTTAAAATCCCACGTGAAAAGTTTAAAAATCTCTTGTGAAAAGTATTGTGCTAATCAAACTATAAAAGATTTTTTTATTAAAAAAGGACTATTTTATATTATTTTAGAAAAAAAAAGCATGTGGTGAGAAGAGAGTAAAACTTGAGGAAGGTTGTTTTCACCATAGATAGATTGGATCCTTCTTAATGCTTGATAGATCTAGATTTAATATGGATCTATACTGGTTCATAAATCTATAACAATGATTTATATTTATTGCTAACACTAATTGTCTTGTTGGACTCTAGCATATTGAACAATTTCATTTAAGCCTAAGCCTTAAATTAATGACTATGAATACAAGGCTTACACTCTAAATCAAATAAGTTATTATTCAATTGCCAATTATGTGAGGCTCATGTGATTTCAATATGGGGCCATCAGAGAAAGGTCATATTTAGAAGGTGTAAATAAGGCCAACCAAAAGAATATCAAGAAAATATATGACCAAACCATAATCCTATTGTGAAACAATGTTGAAATCATTATTGACATCTTAGATTTCGCTCCTAGAGTTATACCAGGTCTTTGTTGTAGGGTAGGACTTTGCTTGATGTCAAATTTTATCCAAACTTTGAGTTAATTAGTATACTAAGAGAAATCAATACTGAATCAACAATTCATGTCAATAGAATAATTGTACTTGTAATTTCAACAATTAATGGTAAAAAAACAATCAATGCATATGTTGGTAAAAATCTGCAGCAATGATTAGCAATTTCCTACATATAAGGGTTGTGACCTAGATATAGATAAATAGAGGGAAAAAACATTAAAAAAATACACTTTAAAAGTAGATCCACAAAATATAAATCCTAATCTACCATATGTAAGAAACAAATAAAGAAAAATATAGATGCAAAATGAAGTATATAGATTTTAAACAATGTGAATAAACTCAATTACCCAATGGAAGCTAAATTACAA
This sequence comes from Picea engelmannii, assembly GCA_009831015.1. Lineage (NCBI taxonomy): Eukaryota > Viridiplantae > Streptophyta > Pinopsida > Pinales > Pinaceae > Picea > Picea engelmannii. Next base: position 347,546 of record ML779516.1, on the reverse strand, counting down.
TGCGACCTGTGAATAAGATCCCTAAAGAAAGTGGATCCAAGACCTCATCCTTAGGAGTGTCCTTTTGCTTCCTAGATGTGTGGTGAATCCCCTCTCATATGGTTGTAAGTAGTTTTGTTGATGTTGGAAATGATATCAAGAGGAAATAGGTCTCTTAAAGTCCATAGAAAATCTAAAAGGATATACTTACTTGGATGGATGGATATTGAAGAATGGAGAGACATCCCAATTTTTATAGAAAAAATAGTGGTTAAACCCCTTGACATGGTTATAATAAAATAATGATTTCTTAACCACATCAACTTTAAAAACTACTTTTATGGTTTAGATAAGTGCACTTTTAATTATTTTATATTTCTAGAAAATTTCGAGCCAAAACATTAAAAAATGAAGGTTTTACGAACCAATGCAATTTTTGGGGTATTTTCCGCATTGGCCAACATGGATTTTAGTGGTAAAAAAAAATTTGGGTGTTTTTTACCATGAAATTTTAAGGTATGTTTCCCAATGTCTAATGGAGGTGGAATGTGGTGGAGGAATTGGAAAACATGTGTTTGGTGTACTATGATAAGCTCATGAACATAGTATAGGTGAGCCATTTTTGGGTGATAACAAATTGCCCCCTAATGTGTGTGGTTAGGAGAAAATTTTATGACATAAATACATTATATTTTTATTTTACCAATCTTGAATAGGACCAAGGAGGGAGATGATAGACTTGGGAAGTAGACCAGCTGTAGAAGAGGTTGTAGAGTACCACTTGTCAAGAGTAAAATAGTGATGAATATACAACATCTCAATAGGGATGAAGTAGGCATACCTATACTTGCTGATATATATAATAATAATGAATACAATGGTGCACATGGCATAGAGGGGATGAAATAGTGAGACAAAATGAGTTCTAAAATACAACATGATGCTGGAAGAAATGGGCCAAAGTACAATACAATGATAGAAACAATCCCATATATATAACCATAGCTCAAAAGGGCTAGGTCCAACATCATAATTGTTATTGATTTGGGTACATTGGAATTGATTCCTCCACCCAAGGGTGAAGGGGTAGAAATAAATTGAGAAGCCCTGCTAAATAGTTAATGAGATCCAAATATCTAAAATTCATTAGCTGGAGGGAATCTCAAACTGAGGGCTCTAAGAGTGCCAGAACCGAGACAATCAAATCTTAGGAACTACATTTGAGGTTGAATCATGAATATATGTACAAATATTAATGGTGTGATGATGAGATAAAGTTGAGAAAACGAGATACTATAAAGTATAAGAGCAATGAGGACTCTCTCATCTTCGTCCAAGGTAACCCATCAAGGAGGTGGATAGGTACCAAGGTACATAAGACTAACCCCTAGAATAAACGTATTGATATCAATAGGGGGGAGTTTGCAAGTTCCTAAGAGTGAAAGGGGTTCCTTAGGCTCAATATCCAAAGTACAAAAAGTGAAGTTGTATCTCTGGAATCAAATATTGATGTTGGAACATGTAGGGGGATACATGAAGGGTGACCCCATATTGAGGATTGGCACAACTTACACATGTACAGGAAATGGGTACAATCAAATAGATAACTAAAACATAAAGAATAAAATTATCAATGGTGCGATAATGAGATGGACTCAAACACGTGATAAACAACTTGTTACACACCAAAATTTCACATTTTCGTTTCGCACCCTAAGTGTCGCAAGTGTCGCAAAGTGACATATGCACCTCGGTAATGTTGGAGTTACTTCACACACACCTAGGATTTATTTTTCCTAAGGTTTTTCCTTGTTTATTAGTCATAATTAGTCATTATCTAGTCTCCTATATTTTAGGGGAGAATATTCCACCTCAAGAATATTCTCTTTCAGTTGACACTTCAGTTTGACTAGTTGAGTTGAGTTTAGATGTTGCATTGGTTTTATCACCATGCAACATTGGAATCATCACCATGATAATTCTAAATTGAATTGGGATCATCACCAAAATGGTGCATTAGCCTTTATTCCATGAGTTAACTCCTCACTACTCTCCGTTCAGTTAGTTAACTGAAGACTAGTTGACTAGTTAACTCAACTAGGTGGTAGTTCACTCCCATAACTGCCTAAGAGACTAGAATAGGTGGTAGTTCACTCTCGTAATTACTGGTGTGTGTCCATATCACTCTAGAACACCACTATGGTGCATTGGTTCACCTCTATTGTGCACTCATTGAGCTATACATAGTATATCATGTGTAAATTATTCATTATTCATAACAGTTGATGATAATTCTTTCATTCTTTCTCTCCTTCTTCTTTCTCCAATTCTCTTTGAAAATGTGTGTATTATTGTTTATCTAGATCTATTATGTGCAGGTTAAACACATTTACATGGTATCAGAGCTGACAGAATGCTAAGAAAAATCTACACCAAATTGTTTTGTAGGTACAAAAGATTGAAGACAGCAGAAAGATGGAATTCCAAAAAGAATTCATTCTTACACCTTACAACTATTTTGCATGGAAGGAGAAAATAACCATAAATCTCTGAAATAGAGGGTTGTACAGGTTAATATTGAATACAGATACAAAACCAACATCAGCCATAGAAAAATCCAAGTATTTAAATCTCATGGATGAGGCACTCGGAACAATTTGCAGTCTTATTTCTCTCGATCTCCTTTTTCACATATCTTCCTGTAAGACTCCCAATGAAACCTGGACCACCTTGGAAGGGATATTTGGAAAACATGATGAGATGAGGGGACACATTCTAGAGGTGTATATTCTCACATTAGATCCAAAAATCTTCGAAAATATCCAATATTGCTTTACAAAATTCAAGTATTTACTGTCGCTACTCAAATCTTGCGTGGTTGATAAATCGAAGGAGGAGAAAAAAATGGTTCTCATCATTCTCTCCAATACTGGTCTTGAATTCTCTATATTCGTATCCACATTCCATACTGTTAGATTCACCTCTGGAGCCACCTAGAAGATTCATTCTCTTGAGGACTTTATCGAATCCCTGACACAAGAGAAAACCAAGCTGATCAACATGGGCACAATCAAAGGCCCAATGGAGCATGCACTCATTGTGCATGATGGAAGCCAAAAATATTATAAATCTAAAGATAAATATAGATGTAAATCTCATGCACATACAAAGAAGGAAGGGTACACAAAACCCTTTATCGATGCCTCCAGATCCAAAAGGGAAAGGGGAAGAAAAGAGGAGAAATGCACATGTTGTCACAAAGGATTCCATTCGGAATCTGCATGCATGCAAAAACAAATAGATCTGATGTCTCAAATACTTCAGAAAAACAACCTTGGATATCGCATTCCTGAGGGTGCCAAGAAGAAGAAGCCAGAAGATATGAATTCCAGGAAAGACAATTCTAGCCATGCCTTGATTGCCATCAACTCCTCTCCTGATGCTTGGATCATTGATTCAGGAGCATCACATCACATGGATGCATCTGAAGTAGTATATTATTCATTGGATACATGCAAATTTCCTCCTATTCTGATGGGGGACAACTCTTCTATTGAAGTCACAAACAAAGGAAGGATTGAAGTCACCAACGAAAGATTTGAGAATGTGTTGCATGTTCCCAATATTTATGTCAACCTTCTCTCTATGTATCATATGATGAATTATGACACCGAAAAGAAATTCATATTCAAACCAAATTTCATGGACATCTACAACATGCAAACCAACTTCAAGGCTGCTACCAGTGAGGTAAATCATCAGTCTAGATTGTATACATTTTCTGAATTCATTGAACCTGGTTCTTCTTTACTGCTTACTCATGCTGATGAAAGTAGTAGGATATGGCATGAAAGTTTTGGACATTTGAGTTTTAGATACATGCAACATATTAGAAAGAATAGATTGGTTGATGTTCTACCAGACATCCACTTCTCCAAGGGAGTGTGTGAGGGATGTGTTCTCAGGAAACACCCTCAAGAGAAATTTGACAAAGGAAAGTCTCAACGAGCTTCCACACCTTTAGATATGATCCACAGTGACCTCATGGGTCCTTTTCCGCATCCATCGATCAACAAAGAGAGGTTTGTTCTCATTTTTGTTGATGATTTCTCACGTTTTACATGGATCTACTTTCTTAGGCAAAAAAATGAGGTCTTTCAACACCTCAAATATTTCAAAGCCCTAGTTGAGACATAGTCCAAAAAGAAGATCAAAGTCCTATGAACTAATAACGGAGGAGATTATGTCAATCATGAGATCCATAATATTTTCCATGAGGCAGGGATTTAGTTGCAACACACAGTTCCCTATACTCCACAACAAAACAGAGTTGTTGAGCGGAAACACAGATCTCTAAAGGAGATGGCATCTTGCAAGCTGCATGCAAAGTCACTACCATAGAGACTATGGGTTGAAGCACTTAACTGTGAAACATACATCCAAAACAAATATCCCCATATATTTGTCAAGGATAAGACCCCCTATGAGGCTTGGAGCGGCCTCAAAGTGGAAGTGACCCACTTTCGCATTTTCATTTCACGTGCATGGGCCATGATTCCCTTTGAAAAGAGGAAGGAACTTGATCCATAGAGAACTGAGTGCATTTTTGTTGGATACCCCGATGGTGTGAAGGGATATCGTCTTATTGATCTTTCCTCAGACTATCTCATCATTGAGCGTAGTGTCCAATTTGAGGAAAGTGTCTTGCATGTACCTCAGCAGCCGCATGCAGACACTTTCACTCTTCCACATGTTCGAGATGATGAGAATGCACATGCAAAATCTTATTCAGAAGAGAGATATGATTCAAAGGAATCAGATGATTTAGATTCAGATTCAGAGTCAGTACAGTCAGTTGCAGAGTCAGAGCATCCAAATGCAGTTCCAGAGCCAGAGTAGAGGCCCAAGTGGGCACAAACTACTCTTTAGGATGTAGGGGATCTCATTGGTGATCCAGCTGATACTAGGAGGACTCAATATGATTTTTAGGATCCTCCTATTGCACTCAGTGACACTAGACCATTTCTTTCCAGGAATCCTTTCTTGGTTCAGTCTTCAGATCCACAGTCTTATGGCAAGGCTTCTGGAAATCCCTTTTGGGAATCCTCCATGCAGGAGGAGTACAACTCCCTCCTCGAGAACCAGACTTGGGATCTTGTTCCCCTTCCTTATGGATGGAAACTTGTTAGATGCATATGGGTCTACAGGAACAAGAGTGCAGTGGATGGACAAATCAACAGATAGAAATCTAGTCTTGTCACCAAAGGCTTTCAGGAGGTTCATGGTATTGACTATGATGAGACCTTCGCTCTAGTAGCGAATATGGTTTCCATATGATTGGCACTTTCCATTGTAGAATCAAAGGGATGGGAATTCCATCAGATGGACGTGAATAATGCATTTCTTCATAGTGATCTCTCTGAGGAGATCTACATGGAGTAGCCCCAGGGATTTATGCAGGACTCATCTTTGGTCTGTCGATTGAAGAAGTCACTTTATGGCCTCAAGAAGGCTCTGAGGGCATGGTATGCCAAGATGTATTCCTACCTATTGTCATAGAACTTTGTACGTCGTAAATCATACCTGAATGTCTACATGCTCAGGACGATTGATTCACTTATACTTTTAGTTTTGTATGTCGATGATTTTCTGATCACCGGGTGCTCGACTTCATTGATTGTTGCAGTCAAGAGGATTCTACATGATAGGTTTTTGATGATGGACATGGGTCCGCTACACTTGTTCCTTATACTAGAGATTAGCCAATATGCATCAGGCATCAAATTGTCTCAGGCCAGGCATGCACGAGATCTCCTTGAGAGATTTCACATGACAGACTTCTTTCCTATCAGGAGTCAAACATGAGGATGGCGGGGAGACTCCACTGGTTGACAACACACTGTACAGACACCTAGTGGGTAGCTTCTTGTATCTCATACACTCCAGACTAGACCTCTCATATGCAGTTGGCGCAATTTCCAGTTTCATGCAAGAACCGCATGAGCTACAATGGAAAGATGCAAAGCATATCCTTTGATACGTACAGGGCACCATCACCTTTGGGATTCATTATGAATACGACTCTACATTAGATCTCATTAGGTTTATTGATTCTGACTAAGCTAGCGATAACACTGATCGCAATTCCACATCTGGTTACTCACTCAGTCTTGGTTTCGGGCCTATCTGTTGGTCGGGCAAGAAGCAAGATGCCATTTCTCTATCTTCAACTGAGGAAGAGTACATAGGGTTAGTTAACATAACCATCCAGGCTATGTGGCTACAACATTTTCTCACTGAGTTGGGCACTCAGTTTCATCGATTGATCATCATCTGGTGTGACAACTAGAGCACTCTGAAGTTTTGCAGAGATCCAGTTCAGAGGCAGTGGATGAAGCACATTGAGATCCACATGCACTACATCCAGAACTTGGTACATGAGGGGATAATCGACTTACAGTTATGTCCTTTAAGAGAATATACATTAGACATCTTCACCAAGACCTTCACTGAGCATAAATTTCATTCTTTGTGAAGTCGTCTTGGAGTGAAGGACACAGTTGCCTAACAAATGTATTTCTTCTTTTTACATACATTGTACCTTGAGGGGGGGTTTTCCCATGATATTTTCCCTCTTTACTCAATTTACTTTTAGTGTATCTTTTTTATTTGGGTACCTAACATGGCCTCATTGTTAGGACCCATTCTTTATTTTCACCATAGTGATGTTCAGGCGGGGTGTTGGAGTTACTTCACACACACCTAGGATTTATTTTTCCTAAGGTTTTTCCTTGTTTATTAGTCATAATTATTTAGTATCTAGTATCTTATATTTAAGGGGAGAATATTCCACCTTGAGAATGTTCTCTTTCAGTTGACACTTCAATTTGACTAGTTGAGTTGAGTTTAGATGTTGCATTGGTTTTATCACCATGCAACATTGGGATCATCACCATGCTAATTCGACCTTGCCTTGGGATGGTTCATTAACCTTGATTCATTGAGTTAAACCCTCACTACTCTCTTTTCAGTCAGTTAAGTAAAGACTAGTTGGCTAGTTAACTCCACTAGGTGGCAGTTCACTCCCGTAACTGCCTGAGAGAGTAGACTAGGTGGCATTTCACTCCTGTAACTGTTGGTGTGTGTCCAAATCACTCTAGACCACCACTATGGAATATTGGTTCACCTCTAGTGCACACTCATTAATCTATACAAATTATATCATGTGTAAACTATTCATTATTCACAACGATTAATGAGAATTCTTTCATTCTTTCTCCAATTCTCTCTGCAAATGTGTGTATTATTGTTTATCTAGATCTATTCTGTGTAGGTTCAACACATTTATAGGTAAGTGTTGCATTCACTATCGAAAGTGTTTTATGCACATTCCCAAGTGTCACATTCACTTTTTGAGGTGTCTCCACCCCTTGACACCATTAAAATAGTTTTTCATGGTGCCTAAGTCATATGGGAGGAGTAAAACCATCATTTCTAGGTCAAAACACACTTTTTCCTTAGAAAATTTGACCCATTTTTTAGAATTTATGAGGGGTGGCACACCCTTTTCCATACTAGGGGTGGTTCCATGGTGCCCCCTCTACCACTATAGGGGAGTGCCACTACTAGGGTGGAACCCTATCTCTCACTAGGGGGAGTGTCATTCTTGTTGAGAGAAAGGGGGTATCTCCTCCACCTTAATTTATGGGCCATCTCCTTCATATTGGGTTAGTTTTTCTCGAACCTCATGCTCGGGATTCACTTTAGGATCTGATCCAAGCCTTAAGGAGCCATATCCTCAACTATATCCCTCATTTTCTCATGGTTTTTGTGCATCTCAAGCCTATATATTGAGGGCTTTCCAAGGTGAAAGGGGGGAAGCTTTCAGGTATCAAACCTTTTATCTTGGTAGATTCATGCAAGGGATGGATGAAGAGAGATTGGATAAGTGACACATCATCATCCATGGTTTTTAAGTATTCTCTTTGGGTTCTCATTTAAATATACTTGGCCTATTTCCTTCAAGCTTGTGTATTCTTACATGTGCTTGTCTATTGTTCCTTCAATCTTCGTAGATGAATTTTTTTGATCTAATCAAATAGAGTAGGACGTAGTGGTTTCTCTTTGCTTCATAATGTAGGTATCAATTTGTGCCAAGGAGTTTAGATATCAAGCTCATATTGGAAGCAGTGAGGACAAACTTCGAAACTAGGTGCATCACACCCTTTCTCCCTCTCTCTTTTTTTTTGGTTAAACTAAGTTCAAAGGGGTGTTAGTGTCCACTTGTAGTGTTTATGTCTTGGTATAGGGGTATTTAATCCAAGGGAGGTTTCATCTATCCTAGATGATGTTGGAAATATAACTGAGAGGGGGGGGTGAATCAATTATGTATATAAGCTTGAAACTTTTCCCTTTTTTGTTTTATTCTTTCTAGATTATTATTTAATATGTTGTTGATAACTTAACATGCATAAATATATAGTGATCAAACATAGAGAATAAATAGAGACACCGATTTTCTTGAGGAAACCCATAAAGGGTGAAAACCTCTTCTTCTTAGGATATCAATCAAGCTCCAACTTTCATGTACATCACAGTCTTTGTGCTCCAACTCAAATATGAGGCTACAACCTCTGATAGCAAGATACAACTTGCAGAGAGCACCAACTCTCAGATTTCTCTAGCACCAACTAGATGGAAGCACCAACTCTTGGGATTCTCTAGCACCAACTCCCATAATATCTTCTAGCACCAACTAGAATTTAGAGGACTACATTCCTCCCTCGAACCACCCTCTTACTTACTTTCTCTGTACACAATCTTGATAAACTTTTATTTACTTTCTCTATCTCGATATGGTCTGTTACAGATCCAAGTCTCCTCTTCCTTCTTTAGCTTTTATTCTCTATTCCACTTCTTCATCTTTCTGCTTCTATGCTCTACTCTCTTTCCTATAGCACACGATACTCACTGTTGTTCAGCTTCTCTTCTGCCTTTTATGCTCTGTGTTTCCTCTGCATACTTTTTACTGTGCCACAGATCTCCCCTTTAGATTATGCACTGTGTCTTTCCCTCCCACATGCATCAATCTCTGAAAGACACTATGTCTCTTCTCTATTCTGCATGTCTTTCACACGTCAAGTCATTTGCCTCATCATCATGCAAACTCTTCATCTTCTCTGTCCATTATTCTAAGAATATTTTTCTTCTCTGTCAGTCGAAATTCTTCGTCTTCTCTGGCAGTTACAACCAGTCATTATTTTTTTTCTTCTTTGTCTTTTAAGTCCCTTCCTTCATGTGACCTCTGGTAGTGACCATACATTTATTCAAAAGGTTCTTCACGTTCTTGTTCTAGCGAGCACTAGCTCCCTATTTTCAGATATGACCTTGGGTGATTAACTTCACATGCCCATGTAATTGCGGGAGAAAGATATCTTCTTGTTAGCCCCCTGTTGCATGTAACCTTGGGCTATGTCCTTGCATAAGAGAATGATTTTGGAAACATCCAACAGTGTTTTGGGATTAACCTCTTTTCTCACCGCAATCTATCTTCAGCTTCCACGTACCCCTTCTTCGATACCATGGTTTCAATTGCGGCCTACCCTCAGAAAATTAACTTACGGGCAACTTATGATCCTACAATCAGGCGTGATCATCGATCTCATGGTCTCTGACAGATTCCCTCGATCAAAATCTATGATCTTTTTTCTTTTCCTGCCTTCTTTCCTCTATCCACGTACAATCCTCAGTCTCAACGACCAAGTGACATGTGGCCCTCCAAACCAATGGACGAGATCGATTTAACCTTTCGGGCTTCAGGAGTTTCAATTCTCAAACTCTGCTTTCTCCCAGAGCATTTCACCCAGATTCCACGATATAAATATGCATGGTCTTCTTGAATCAATGGTCACAATCCCTTTGTATATTCAGGGTTCAGAAATCTCAACTTTCCAACCTTTCAACCTTCCTTTGATTTTTCCTAGAGCTGATAATCAATGGACACGTGTCCCTTTCAAATCAACGGTCACGATCCTTTCGTGTCTCTAGACTTCAAAATTCTCAAGTCTCAACTAGAAATGCTCGAAGTGAGATTTATCTGAAATCTCAGAACAACTGACACGTACTCTGCTTGATGATCAACGATCGAGATTTATCTTCAACGATTTTCACGTTCCCCCCATCCACAAACTTTCGAAGTTGTGGATCTCATGCCACCTGTCCTCCTCGATGATGGACGAACCCAAACCACTTTGGGACTTCAGAACTTTGGGCAAGTTCTAGTGGTAAATATCTTGAAGTAAAACTCTTGAAGTGACATCACTTACTTACGTCACTTGATGACGTGTCATGAGCCTAGTAGCTTCCATGTGTCACTCAGATTTGTGATTTGCACATACTTGAAATGCCGAATCAACTTGAAACTTGTCATTGTATGATTGTGCCATGTTTCCTTACTGATGTAGTCTTCCTGACATGGATCCTCATTCACTTCAGGACTTCGACCTTCAGGACTTTGGGTATTTTGACTTTTCAAGTCACCAATTCTTTCGAAGTGAGAATCCCTGAATAGTTACCTCCTCGCAACTTTTAGACCCGAACTAAATTTTATTCCTTGATCATGTTCTTATATTGATGGCTTCATATTCCTACGATGCTTCTTTTCTAGCTTATCCTGTCCTTCCACTTTAAAATGATCTGATGACTCACATTTTCTCCAGCTCTCCAGACTTTGGGGATTTCATATCTCAAATTGAAACTCTCGACGTGATTTCTTCAGAGTGTAACCTCCTCACATCTTTAGACTCAAAACGAATTTTTTTCATTGATCAAGATCTTAGATCAACAACTCGATCTTTCTGCGATGTAGCTTTTCCTTGGATTAAATCCAACATCTCTCCATCTTTTCTTATCCTATCCTTCCATTTATTTCGATCCAGCGGCTGACGGAAATTTGGGTGATCGAATTCTCAATCATTTTGCCCCGCTTATACTATACTTCCATTAATTCAATCTAATGGCTATTGGTCCTCTGGATTAGTGATCCAATGACCACTGTATCTCTTCCTCCTGAGCTTCTGATATCTCTGACTTAGAAGGTTTTCCAAGTGTTCACAGGTCTCAACCTTTTCTCCTCCTATGAGTCTTTCTCTTGGACCTCTTTTGCACTTCTGGAAACCGCTATATCTTCTACGATTTCTCATCTTCTGTGCTCTCGATGTTTGGTTCACTACTTTTATTGCCATCAATGACAAGCACATTATTCCTATAAACATGCCAACAGATGAAATATTCCGTAATAGAAATTGGCGACTCCACTAGGGAGGGACTTTGACTAATCTTTCCTTGGATCATATGAAACCTTTGCCTACCTTTAGATCTTGTTTGTTGCTTGATTATTTTTACTTCCCCTTCTATCTTCCTCATTGAAGAGATCACAGAGTCATTCATTGAGTTTTCTAAGTTTTTATCCTTCTTTTTCATTTTCTGGGCAGGTGGTGCTCCCCTATTGTGTACACCAAGGTGCCATTTCTAGGGTGGTTCTCCTCTATAGTGTATACCATAGCACCATGGCACTCTATCCCCTTGAAAACAGGAGCACCAGTTCCCTTATATAGTATTTTCTTCATTTTTTTGCTTGCTCTTTCTCAGTATGATCTTGGGAGTAATTTTTCCCATAGACTCCTTAACTATATTTGACTTTGTTTGCCTAATAATTTGACATTTATCACTCATTTATGTTTATCCTTTGAGTTTGCAAATTTTCTCCTAGTTATGTTCCCCAAGGTTTAACAGGATCCCTTGGTTCTTCCTACATTTGAGTTTGTCTAATCTTCATCTCTTAAATCTTTCAGATTGATTGGTTTCTTAGGATTGTTCATCAACTAGGGTTTTCAAAGGTTGCTTTGTATTGACCTTTCTTGTATTCATTTGAAAAATCTCTCTTTTCTGGATGATTCAAACTCTTATGCTTACCCCAACCAAAGTTAATTTATGTTTCTTCTTCCTCATTGTTTGAGCATTTTCTTGAGTGTTTGTATTCTTTGTCTTTTGCATTTATGAGTTCTTGATTGAACATGTTATCTCCTACTTGTTTTCTTTTAGTCCTCATCATTCTTCAGTTTTCTTTGTTTGATTTATTTTTTCCTTGTAGTTAGTTGTATTAAACATTTATCTCTTTCATCTAAAAGTTAAGAAGTGAAAATTGTACATATATCCTTGCATAGATAATCAAATAAAGAACTGTTGCATTCATTAGGAAGTTTGTTTTGGTTTATGTTTGAAAAAAAGAGCTAGTTGTTCATGTGAATTTTAGTTTTCAAAAACATTTGCTTGGTAGTTTGGCATCATCTTGATCCCAAAATTGAAAGTTTCATTGTTTTGAGTGCTTGCTTGTGTTAAAAGGAATAGAACTCTTCTCCTTCCCATACATATAATTCATCGAAATAAATAATCACATATCATTCTTTTTCATTCTATTAGATTCAAGTCTCTCACATCATCAGTTTCATCTCCATGAACCCTTTGATTCAAAATCCATTAAAGTAAACCACATGCTAATAAAATCAACTAGAACATATTTTGGTTTTAGAAAACCAATAGTAGCACATGATTAGGGTCTTTGGACTAGGGAAAGTGAGTAAATTGTCCAAGACTACTAAACAAACTATAGAGAAATAAAGAGAATATAAATCCAATTTTCATATAAGCAGAGCTAGGAACCCCCTCTCACATAGGGGATATAAATGAGGTCGCATGTGCGAGAGAAGAAAAGATTACCCCTCTAAAGCTTGACCAATCCTATCAGACATATCGCATATTGGGGGTTGTTATTGAGAAACCATTGGTTTCATTTGGTCTTGGTTCTTTGTGAATTCCAAATTCATTTGGGGTCCTCTGGAGTCTTACCAGTCCACTTGAAGAGCTTCAGACTTTCATATCCCACCCATACGTTCGATATTGACTATCGACTGTACTTGCCCAGAGGTTGACCATGATTTGGTAACCTTAGTGACCTTTCCTGGGTACCTACAAAGGTGATTGCAGGGGTATTCCCATGATACCTGGGGTAGACATCGTATCACACTCTCAGTACCCTTGGAGGGTGATCCCATAAAATTAAGGGTTTATTTCACCGAGAAGGGTTGTTACATGGAGGTCAGGGTAACTACTTCTCCCATCTTCGAAAGATCATTGATCCTACTATTCATTGGTTGATTTATTTTAGTTTTCATAGGGGTGTGTTTCTTTGAATTTCTTAGTCGGCCTTAGGATCGAATATTTCACAATATTGAACCTCATGTTTAGGAACCTCAACACAATATTTCTTCCAAAGAAATGATCACAGATCACACTTTTGAAACCTAGAGCTTCGCTCCTGGAAGTGTCCATCACATTGAAGAATCGGTCCTAGCCTTCGTAGAAATCTTTTCATATTTCGTGAATCCTCCATTTACTGATCCACTTGGAAAACTACTCATTGATCCACCATCCATGAGATATCGATTCTTATTCTTCTTATCGATTGCCACCCGGTTCCACCACTACACCATATTTTGGTGTGAACCCATCATCTTTTAGTTATCCTGAAGGACTTGGGAATTAATATTTTTCCACAAATCCGTAGTTTATATTGTTAGTGCTTCATCCTTACCAAAAATATCGTTGAACTAGGTAACCTCGACTCAATCACTTGCACATACATATCCTTTCACACATGATTCAGGTAACATTCCTTCTTCACTATTTCCATACATGCACACACCAAGTGCTTTACTTGGTTGTTCCATCGGTTAAATGGCTAGAAGTCAACTCGTTCACACAACCATGGTTACAAAATCCACTCAACCTCCATATTATACATTGCATACTAGCACACCCTACATTGGAAGTCAATATTCAATGGGAGGCCAACCTTAAACTAAGGGGAAAAATTCAGTTGCAGGGAAAATGTTTACTAGGGGGAAACCTACATGGTTGCAACATCAACAAGTCTGGGGGAAAACCACTCATGCAAGTCCTTCTATCCCTACTACCACTGGCGTGTATTGTGGAAATCCATATCTAGGAGTTGCGAATACTTTTTGGACTCAACCCAATCCGATGGGAAATCCTATGCAAGGAACTTTTCCCTATCAATCCGTAAACCCCACGATTCCAATCCAACAACTCCTTCCACCACCATACATGGAGGGACCATCAGGTCAATCTCAATATGTAGGAGTTCCATCCACTCAATCATAGTACATGGGTGGAAAAATAGGACAACCACCTTACATGGGTGGACAACCCGAGAAACCACCTTATATGGGAGGACCATCCAGTTTTTTCATCTCACCACAAACTGGATATGGTCTTACTGGTGTTCCCACACAATATGGTTATGACCAGTATCCACAACCTAACCGATAGTTATTATTCTTGGCTATGTTATATCTTCCTGATCTATCGCATTTAACAAACAATCCCATCCTTCATGCCATGTTCTGTCCCACCATCCTTGCAAAATTACTGTCCGACATCCCAAAAATTGATAGAAAACCTGGGGAAGATCCTAAAAATCATGTTATGACTTTCCATTTATGGTGTTCCAATTTTTTGATGGGTGATTCCATTTGTCTTATACTTTTTCAGAGAACATTTATAGGTGTGGCAGGGAAATGGTACATTTAACTGTCGCATAACTCCTTCACCAAATTTATTTCTCTTGCCATGGATTTCCTGATGAATTTTTAGTTGCCTATACAGTATGAGACCAGTACATATATTTTTAACTCACTCTATAAATACTCTTCCACCCACATTTCCGATCGTATTCATGAGTGAAGATGGAAGAGATGGTTCATTAACGCTTTTATTCTGGACCAACTCTTCACGAATTAGTTTACAAAGTCTCTCTTGCCTCTCATTGCCCGCGATGTTACTATGGGAAATGTAGTTATTGAGGAGAAAGATATTAGTCATGCATAGTATTTGGACTTGGTTTATTCCCCATCTGACACACTTTACAATATGATCCCTAATGCTCCTCGTTCGTTGAATGATCCATAAAGACCTACTTTTTAACCTAGTTTTGTTCCAAACACCACAACTACTTTTACTCCCGCTCAAACCTCTGAGGTGAATGCGGTCCAATCCACTTCATCTTAGAAACCAAGAGGTAAGAATAAAAACAAGGGTAAATCCAAGAAACCTTCTAACGAGCAGGATAATCCTATTACCGTTGATACTCAACTGACTAGGAAGCCTAAATATCCTTGTATGATTTATGAGGAAGAACACTACATGAAATATTTCCCTCATCGTGAGGATGTTGCAAAATATATGAAGGGTACCTCCCAACTAGTTCAGAATTAACATCTAGTTTCTCAAAATCCTTCCCCTCCACAAGGGGGTAACGCAAGTCATTCCTTCCATGGGGATGCTTCCACAAGCACCTCTAAAGTATACATGTTTATGAAGATTAATGTGATGACTTGAGAAAATACCTATGACACTCCTCTAGGTGATCAACCTAAAGGGAAGGTTGTCTATCAAACCTCTAGTTTCACTCCTCCTCCATCTTCCTATCCTCTTCATATTGAGAAGCCGATTTATGACAGAACATTGCACCCGGCCAATACCATAATGTGAAAGGAGAAATTTAATCCAAATGCATGCGCTTCCCAAAACTACAACATCATTGAATATTTGGCACAAGTGGCTTACACTATGTTAGCCCTTGAAGTTATATAGCACTGCCCAAGTCAATGTAGAACCCTATTGTCATCCATTAGAGCCATGGATCCCAAGGGGTTGAACTTGATTACATTTAATTTGAATTATTTTAAGGAGAGGGTCTCCCACCACTTAGCATTCCAAATTCAAGTTTTGGTTGGTGGAAAAAAATCCATCGCACTGTTTTGGATGAGGGATCCTCCACCTATGTCATGTCTTTACCTTGTTGGAGAGAACTTGGTTCTCCTACACTTACCTCATCTCCTACCACCTTGAAAGCATTTGATGGCCATGGTTTCCAACCTCACAGACTCTTGCAATATTTTTCTATGATGTTGAAGAGTAAGACTATTTTGATCAATATCGAAGTGGTTCATGCACCCCTATATTATAATTTTTCACTTTATCATAGTTGGTTCTACGCGATGACTACCATTGCATATTTGGTGTTTCGTATCTTACCATTTCTCCATCATGGAAAAATTGTCAATGTTGATCAAATTGAGTATACAAATCCATATCTCAATAATACCGTCGTGAGTAATGTCTCTTTTCTAGGACATATTGGTTTTGAGAGTGTAGGTGTAGGTATTCTTAAGGATTCCTCGCTCATAGGGGTTTTTCCTTTTCTTTATCCTCCCACCACACAATTTTCCATGTTAAACATGATTTCGACTCAGGAGCCACAATCCTTAGAATTATATAATCTTGTGGTAGTACCTAGTCTTGACGATCATAGTTCATCGTCTCTTTCAAGCTCGTTAAAAAATAGAATAGACCCTCCTCCATTAAAATCAAGTCTTCCTTTCGATTGAGTACTCAACCCTTCTTTTCCTCTACCTAGTGAAAATGTTTCCATTAGTAACCAGACACCTAAACGAGGAAAGTTGAATAGTTGTCAGAGGAAACGACTTTTTGGGGGCAGGTCTCCAACCTGTAGACATCATACTGGAGAAAAAATGCTAGCTTCTATCAAGCAAGATGGGGGAAAACTACCTCTAGAAATACACACCACTAGGATTGATCCTCATTCTAGGGTCATTCCCATCGTAACATAGTAACTCTTTAGGGAATGAGATTGGTATTTGTTCTTTCTCATGCTCATTAAAACATGAGAATATGTTACCGAGTACACTTTTATCTCTTTTTCATAATCGTAAAAGCTATAGGAAAAATGAACTCTTTGGAGTCTCCTTTAAGCTCTTTTCAGACTCTCTAAACATGAAAATATTGTCGAGTGATATTGCTTCCTTTCACACACGTTAAAAGGTTTGAAAGGGCATATTTCAAGTGGCATTTTATCTCTTTTTCAGCCTTGAAAGACTAATTACAAAAAAGGATTACTCTATTCAATCATGATTAGAAGAGTTCTCCCTTATATTGTTTTACACTTTTTTCAGGCTTGAGAGACTAACTTTATGAAAAAGTCATCCATGGATTTGTCTTTAATTTCTTTTTAGACTCTCTAAATACACTGTGTATCCATGGGAATACTAACTAAGGATATGACGACTAGAGACACAATGTGGATCCATACCTCCATGACATGAACCAATCTCAACCATGAAAAAATACACAGTATCCATGGGATCGTCAGACGAAGTTGTCATATCTGACGCGCCCACACACACACATGCAAAGAATATAACACATATACCCAAAATTCTCCCACTTGTTGTTTTCTTTGCATCAAGGGGTCTAGGGGATTATATAGTCAACAATCTAGGGCAACAATGCCCATTGTTTCTCTACACTAGGAGAACTTTTCTGTGCTCACAGACTTTGTTAATGAATCTGCAACATTCTTCAAAGTGTCAACCTTTTCCAGCAACACCTTCTTTTCCTCAACCATGTCTCTCACAAAGTGATACTGAACATCAATATGATTTGTATTTGAATGATAAGTTGGGTTCTTTGCCAGGAATATTTCACTCTGACTGTCACAGTCTAATATCACTGCTTGTTGTACCAACCCAATACCTGAACACAATCTTTGTAACCATACTACTTCCTTGCTTGCATGAGTGGCTACCATGTATTCAGCTTTTGTAGTTGAGAGTGCCACTACAGCCTGTGTTTTACTCATCCAACTGATTGCTCCTCGAAATAGGTTAAACACATACCCACTTGTAGATATTCTGCGATCCATATCTCCAGCCTAGTCTGCATCAACAAATCCATGTATGTCCACCACTCTGTCTAATCCCAGTCTTCCTTGGTAGCACAATCCATAACTGGTGGTGCCACGAAGATACCTGAAGACCCTTTTTACTGCTGTCCAATGCTCCTTCCCTAGTTTCGACATATACCTGCTCAAAACTCCCACTGCATGTGCAATGTCCAGTCTAGTACAAACCATTGCATACATCAAATTGCCAACTGCACTAGCATATGGAACATGGGACACGTACTCTTCTTCTTCCTGTGTCTTGGGACACTGATCTGTAGATAACTTTACACCTATAGGAATAGGAACCTTGACCGGTTTACTTCCATGCATATTAAACCTCTGCAATATCGTCTCAACATATTTTCTTTGATTCAACCAGAGTTTCATGTTTGCATGATCTCTTTTAATCTCCATTCCTAGAATGAAGTTAGCAGCACCGAGAACCTTCATGTCAAATTTGGAGGATAGCTGCGATTTCACCTCCTTGATAACATCCATGTTATTTCCTGCCAACAACATGTCATCAACATAAAACACTACATAAATGAAGTGATTACCAACCTGCTTGGAATATGCACAGTGATCAGCCCTGCTTCTTACAAATTCCAATCCAAGGATGTATGTGTCAAACTTTTGGTACCACATCCTAGGTGATTGCTTCAGACCATATAGTGACTTCTTTAGCTTACAGACCAACTCTTTCTTTCCCTTCAATACAAAGCCTTCTGTCTTCTTCATGTGGATTTCTTCTTCCAGATCCCCATGTAGGAATGTTGTCTTCACATCCATTTGTTCCACTTCAAGATCAAAAGAAACACCAATAGATAAAAGAAATCTAATAGAAGTTAACTTAGCATCAGGGGAAAAATCTCACCAAAGTCAATTCCCTCTACATGGGAATAACCTTTTTCTACTAACCAAGCTTTGTATTTCTCCACTTTACCTTGTGCATTAAACTTCTTCTTGAACAACCATTTGCTACCAACCGATTTTCTTCCAGATGGAAGCCCAACTATATCCCATGCCTCATTCTTATCCAAGGAATCCATTTCTTCAACCATGGCCTTCTTCTAGAGTTTACTATCCTCTGAATTCACTACTTCCCTGACAGTTCTAGGATCATCATCAGTAATAGATAAAGTGAATTTGGAATGAAAATCAGGTGGACTATACCTTTCTGGTTGCCTCCTATCTCTCACTGATCTCCTCAATACTTGGGTATGAGGTTCTTCTTCTTATTTTTCTACTTCCTATGCTTCCTCTTCTTCAGATGATTCAGATTTTGCATCATCCAACTCAAGCTCTATTTTATCAGGTTTGTCTTGCGTTAGTGGGAATTCCTGTTTGGACACATCTTTTACCTCTCTGAAAACAAAATCTCGATTGTAAACAATTTTCTTGGTTTATGGGTTCCAAAGCTTATAGCCTTTCACACCATCTTTATAACCAATAAAGATACACTTTTCAGCTTTATTATCCAACTTACTCCTATTTTCCTTTGGAACATGTACATAAGAATCACAACCAAACACTCTAAGATGTTGAAGAGAGGGTTTCTTTCCATACCATACCTCGTGTGGAGTTTTATCATCCAATGTTGATGAAGATGATAGATTGACAAGGTAACATGTTGTACCCACTGCCTTTGCCCAGAATTCTTGTCCTAACTCGACACCGCTAAGCATGCTCCTTTCTTTTTCCATCAATGTCCTGTTCATTCTTTCTTCTAATCCATTCTACTGATGAGTGTATGGAGTAGTCTTCTTCCTTGCGATACCACACTTCTTACATAATTCTTCGAATTCATTTCCACAGAATTCTCCACCATTATCTGTTCTCAATACCTTTATTTTCTTCTCTGTCTGATTTTCTACCAAAGCCTTAAACTCTTTAAATTTATCAAATACCTCAGATTTCTTTCTAAGAAAATAAATCCATGTGTTCCTTGAAAAATCATCTATGAATGAAACATAATACACAAATTTACCTAGGGATGGAACAAGAACAGGTCCAAACACATCACTGTGTATCAACTCTAAGATCCCCTTTGCTCTTGTAGCACCAGATGGGAATCTTACTCGATTATGTTTACCATATATGAAATTTTCATAGAAATCAAAATCTACAGTGCAATTAGACATACCTTCAACCATACCTTTACCGTGTAGTGTTTGAAGGCCCTTTTCTCCAATATGCCCTAGTCTTTGATGCCACAACATGGTCTTCTTTTTTGGGACAGTATTGGTCTTGTCTCCTTCATTTTTTTGCTCAAGGACAATAGAATTGTTATACCCATTAGTATAAGTGCTTCCAAACAACTTCTACATAATTCCACAATGAACTCCCCTCATCAACACCATTTCTCCTCGTACCATCTTGCAAGTGTTCTTTTCAAATACAGTTTTCACTCCTGCATCACCCAACTTGCTTATAGATATGAGGCTCCTGGCTAGTTTTGGAATGTGTATAACCCCAGGAAGAGTTCTAATCCTTCCATCGTTTAGCAGCAACTTAACCCTTCCACATCCCAAGATTTTTGTTGTCGAGTCATCTCCTAGGAATACATCACCACCATCATATTTTTCATATTCAGAGAACCACTCCCTATGAGGAGTCATATGGTATGATGCACCTGAGTCGATCAAACATACATCATGGTCTGCATGTGTACTTGTATATGCTAGGTAAACATCACCTCCTTCTTTAGTGGAGTTTTTCGCCTCTGTGGAAGAGGTACTATAAGATCCCTTTGGTTTTTCAACCTTCTTAGACTTGCAATCTTTCTTATAATGCCCTGTTTTACCACACTTCCATCATTTCCTCAAAGATTTTCTTAGAGACTTAGATCTACCTATAGATTTAGATCTCCATCTCGAAGGCTTACCAGGTTTCCTGTCTTGGGTATGCCCTCTTACAAATAAAGCATCTGTGTTGTGACCATCCATGATTTTTTGCCTCATCTCTTCAGATAACAAGGATGCAACTACATCCTCATACTTTAATGTAGATTGAGTGGTACTACCTATTGCTACAACCAGATTATCTCAAGAGTCTGGCAAAGAACATAACAAAGTAATACACTTATCTTCTTCAACAATCATAATATTGACAGATCCAAGTTGACTTACTAGAGCATTAAAGGAATTTATATGTTTTGTCACAGAATCTCCATCTTCCATCCTAAGATGATACAACTTCTTTCAAATAAACAACTTGTTTACCAGGGACTTTGATTGATACAAATTCCCTAACTTATCCCATAGTTCCTTGGATGTATATTCTCCTGAGACATTCAACAACATCGAATCTCCTAGCCAGAGTCGAATAATACTCCTTGCTCTTCTGTCCAACTTGTCCCAATCTTCCTTCGACATACCAGTAGCTGGTGTACTAGTAGTTTGTGTACTGGTAGGTTGTGTACCAGTAGCCTATGGGCTTGTAGACGGTGTACCAATAGGTTGTGTACCAATATCCACAGTGATCCATTGTTCTTTGTCTACAAGAAGGTCCTCCATATTGAGCTTCCATAGTTCAAAGTTTTTACCGTTGAACTTCTCTATCTCGATTCTAGATGAGCTCCCCATTCCTCTTTATTTACTCAAATCTCCACTGCAAAAGCTCCCACTAAACCCAGGTTTATCACAGACCCAAGATTAACTTGATCTATCAAGACCAAGCCAAACTCTCAACAACAAAGGCGTCCCTCTGAAGCCAAAAACGAGTTCTGATACCACATGTAATTTTTAAACCTACGAAGTAAAGCAATGCATATAGATTCTTAAGCAAGACATAACTTATTCAATGGCTCATACACAGAGTACATAGAGATTTTATACCAGAAACCCTCAACCAGGAAAACCTTTCTTATTTTCATTATATCAAATTTCACCATTCACCATACAATATATACAATGTTTTTAGGTATTCCGTAGATACCAAAACCCTAATCCCTTAATCCGGGATTAATTTAAAATCCACTAAAAATAGCAAAAACCACCCAAAACAAAATTTCAGGGTGCTGCCCCGAATGTTGCGTATAACCAAGGGGGGG
>ML779516.1:309057-325595 GCA_009831015.1 Picea engelmannii | reverse complement strand
CCCCCCTAGGAAAGTTCCCGACGCACACGACAAAGCTCTAGTGGTAGGGATTGTCAGACACAGTTGTCGTATCTGACGCACTCATACACACACATGGAAAGAATATAACACATATACCCAACATTTTTCACCCCTTGAAACCATTAAAACAATTGTTCATGACCTCTAAGTCATATGGGAGGAGGAATACCATCATTTCTAGGTCAAAACACACTTTTTCCTTAGAAAATTCAACCCATTTTTTAGCATTTATGAAGGGTCAAGCCCCCCTTTCCATACTATAGGTGGTTTTGGCACAGGGGCAGACCCAGGGTTCCATGCTTCAACAATGCACTAACAAAACCCTAACTATTGGCCCTTTCATCAACACCTGTGAAGCATATGAAGTCTCACCCGAGGTAGAGGCAGGGGTGGTTGCAGAACTCAAGTGTCTACAACCTAGCTGGGACACAGATCTGTGATTACACCACTTAACAAAGCACTTAGCAGTTAACATTCATCAGTATTTAACCCTTATTCACATCGCAAATCCAAAATCTAGTTACATAACAACGCATTATTCAACCAGATATGACACATCTAAGCACTTAGCATATGGAAAGATATCAGATCTAGCATTCATTCACAACATTAGGCACTAAGTGATCCAAAAATGGAAGGAATAATAAACAATTGTCTTATTTAGATGCTTAAAGTTGTTTAAAGAGTTCAGTTATTAATTAATCATGTTGTAAAAACAAAGATATGAACAACAACAAAAGAGATAAAGACAATAAGAGATTGATAGTGGAGTTCACCAATGAGTGGCTACGTCTCTGGGTCCGCTTCCAAGTGAAGGACCTCTTTATTAATCTTCAAATGCTCAAGTTCTTTACAATGGCTCCTTGCTGCTACATAGCAGACTTCAAATCTGTTGTGCAAGACCTCCTTGCTCATACGCATGTATGCTTCCTCAAACTCCTCTCACAAACATGACAAAAAGGCCTCTCAAAACATGAGAAAAAAGTCAAAATACATAAACTGCTCCTCCAATTCCCTACATCAAAAAGTTACCCTCAAGCTCCAAAAGGCTTGGTTTATATAATTTTTAGGCTCAACAAGAGAATCCTAACTTCTCCTGAATATCTAGCCTCTTTCTAAAATCAAATCCCCCTCCAAATGACCAAGATATCCCAAAAACAAACCACTTTCTTGTCATAATATCAGGAAAAATACCAATTCTGGGCTAAATATAAGTCAAAAACCCACTTTTAATTAAAAAACACATAGTAAGCCCCCTTGGTTGAGTGCACGCCCTCAATTCTCTTTCATATGCACTCCATATGGCCAAGTGCTAGCCGAAAGGGCTAAGTGTTGGCCCCTTAAACACGCTAGTTCCTGATCTTAGGGCGCATGCCATGGGACCTTCCTTGCAAATGTGCCTCGGTGGTTGTGACCATGCCCCCTTTTTGCTGACCTGTGGTCACAATATTGCATGACACCATGGGTTGGGGCTTAGCCCCAGCCCCTTTCGTGCCAACCTTAATACAATACAAATCTTATAATATATATATTTGACTTATGTTAATAAGTCCTATGTATGGCGCATTGGTGTTGGAGATTTTCCAAAGGCTTTGGCTTGGTGGGTTGTCATGGGATCAAAACCCATGGACCCCCAATTTTTTTTTTTTGGAACTTGCCACTCGACCTTGACCTGGTGCCACGTGGCCACCCATGCCTGGGCCACGTGGCACCTCAACATTTGACCAAATTTTTCCATGTGTCCAATTCTGATTGGATCTGCCATCCACATCTTCCCAGTCAACTTTTGCCACTTGTCACACTGCCATTGGTCCAAGTCTACATTATAAGGTGTCGTTGGTGATGCGTGTTGTCGTCATGATGACATCAACATTGTCAGTTTGACCTTTGAATTTTTACCTGTTTGAGAATACGATTAGAATGTGATAACTCTCTCATATGGAGCCCATTTGAGAAAGTGAATATACTTATGAAATCAACACAACGAGTCAGTCGCAATGGAATTGGTTTCATCCAATTATGAGAACTTTGTTTTTTGAGTATTTTCTGAGCTTGGGGAGCCTCCTAGATCACTAAGCTATCATATTCATCTAAACATACATTATTGCACTAAGCATTAATCACATAAAAAATCTAACAACCATAATGCACAAAGAAACCATAACACAGGATATACATGGTTCACCCCAGTGTCGGGCTACGTCCACCAATTCTTCTCTTCTTTATTATCTTCTGTCAAGATTCTTACATGCACAGAGCAACAAAACCCTACTTCATAGAGGACCAGAGATCTGTGCGCACCTTTCTAGATCCTCCTTCCCTGAATTACAACACAAGGTCTCCTCACACAGTCTGTGCATAAAGCACTACATATGACCATACACTAAGCACAAAGCCTCTTACAATTACTTGCACTTAGCACCTAGAATCAACCAAACCAAACATCTGACCATTCACCACTACTTACATTGCCAAGATTTCTATTTATACATTACAAAAGGGCCTAAACAGGGTTAAACCCATGGGCTGACATCCCCATATCTATTATATAAACCCTAATCCCATAAATGTACTAAAAAGGGGTCGAGATCCCATGATCTCCAGTTCGACTTGCGCTCTGCCTTTGACCATCCTATTGAAGTCCCAAAGTAGGTCAAACCTAACCAAGTTTATCCAAAACTTCGTCAATGGCCAAAAATTCCCCAACACTCACTTGTGACTCATCCCGAGTCACTATGGTATGGGTAACTCTGCCTCAAAATCCTTGATCTTGGCTTGACCTATTGTTGCGCCAAGGCCTCCTGCTCAGTGAAATCTTGAATAAATTTATCGTTCAAAGGTCCCTCTAAGTGTTGTTCTACCAAATTGACTACTTGTTCTAGCTCTACTCCTCGGCCTTCAATCTCCTCAAAAAGTAGGAAATATGCATCCCGGGTTGGCTGGAGATTCCAAGTTACTTCCATGACTCTTCTTTGTATGGCATGGACCTATTGTTGATATGTGCATTTTTCTTGGGATATTTTCATCCTCTCAACTGCTGATAGGAGTTTCAACTATGCTTGTACTGCTACTTCTTGTTTCTTTTCCTCCTAGAGCTGTGACTCCAATTTCTTTAGTTCGTGGTCCTCGGTAAGTTGCTCATAAGTCTCGGCACTATGAGTTCTTAGCTATTTACATTCCACGACTAATTTTTTGATTCTTTCCACTGCGCTCTAGGTAGTTGTTTCTCTCTGGTCTCGCACTTCCTGCGAAGTTATTGGCACTATTTTTAGCTCTAGTTCTGTGACTCTCTGTTGAAGTTGTTGAATGGCTTCAACAAGCTTTGCCACTTGATTCTCCACTAGGTCTTCCTCCATTTTCTCTAATCCTGTCACAGAGCGAAGTTTTATGTGGACTGCTTCTTTAACTCCAACCTGCTCCACTAGCAGTTGTTATTTATCTTGTTGGATTTTTAATCTATCCTCTTAGAACTTGGTTTGGAGGTCATCCTTCTCCTACTGCACAACTCGTCATTTCTCTATGACTTCCTCTTGTGCTTGCTTCAAGGCCACTATGGCCTATTATTTTTCTTCCTGCACACAACGAAGGAAAGCTTCGGTCACATCAATTATTCTCCAGAGTTGAGCAGGATCATCTCCCAACTCTGTTTCATCTGATGGTGTGGGTGCACTGGACACTGCGTGGCTAGAGTGAAGGGCTTGTTGTACACCTCTTAGCTCTGTCTCAATTCTATCATACATGGATTCTTGTTTTGCTTCGGTTGTTTTCAAAATATCTTCTGAGGCGTCTGATACAACTGCGATAATGAAGTTGATGTCATCAACCGTGAGTACAGTCTGCATCTTTGTCTTACTAGGTTTGGACTTCTTCCGCGATGTAGGTTCCATGGGGGAAACCTTTATTTTCTTATATGGATCTGCGTCATCAGGGGGATTTTGTGGTGGTGTTACTTCACCTTGCTTCTATTTATATTCTTCCCCTTCTTTCTCTTCTTTGTCCACTTCATCATCACCTCCTCCACTAGATAAATTGGATTCAGTCTCTTCTGATGTGCTGCGTATTCCCTGTACATATTCCTTATTTTTCTTCCTGCTACTGTTGGGTGCATCATACTCATCGCGAGTAACCACCAAATTTCCAATGAGATCAGGTTCAAACAGTTATTCCTGGTCAACTAGTATAAGGAACTCTACTGGTCATTCCTTAGTGATTTCTTCCAGGTCCTCCTCTATGAGATTGTAGTAGGACTGAAGCTCTTCTTTACTTTCATCTGTGCACCCAGTGATATAAATAAAGTGCCTATCTACAAAAAAATTCATAACAGGCTTGAACCTGTCCAGGGTGTTCGACGTCATACGAGGGAAAGACTCAATATCCCTCTTCAGCTGCAGGTAGTAGGTATGGAATACTTCATTTGAATTCCATTGTTTCCCCATATCTCTCGAATACCAAAGCGTGGTGAACTTCACAGTGAGCATCTTGAATGACTTAATGTCAAGGAAGGTCACACCTTTTGGCATCTCCCAAGTAGTAAACGCATGAAGATCAACAGCCAGCTAAAATGGAACTCATAGCCCTAATCCTGAGCTTCGCAAAAATCCAATTCTAACTGGTTGACTAAGTAACTAGCCCAATTCATCGGGAGTCCTTCCATGCATTTTCCAACGAGGTCAACGACAAACCTTGTTACCTACATGGGTCTGTTCTTTCGGACTAGCTTACCAACAATCAACTAGAAAGAAAGGCACACTGCACCATTCTGAATGGAGGCTAACTTGTAGCCTCACGTCCCCTTCTCTAAATCATTGTCGGTGTCTTTAATCCTTTGTGTCAGGGTGTGGTCTTCATCCTTCCCTGGGTAAAATTCTTGTAGGTTTGGTCCCTGCATGCTCAATCTAGTGATCCTATGGATCAACATCGGATTGACAATCATACGCATGTCCAACCACATATAACCACCATGGAAGCATGACAACAGGAGCTTAACACACGCATTAACGTCCTGGTGCCTTCCAAAATGTGGCATCTTTATCACATTCAAGATAGTGGATCTCGTGATGTCCATAGTCCATGGTTGGGGGATGATCTTCGACTTCTTTCCCTTCGTCTTGGTCAGATATTTGTGAGGTGTGAGCATGCCATAGCTCTAGTGGTCTCCCAGATTATAGTCACTGATTTTGAAGGTTGGAATCCTCTCCAACTGCAGTTTGATTTCTTTTATTCCCTTCAGGAGGTACACAGTGATGACTGTGTAGTCAAATTCTCTTAGGACACTGTCATGAATCACGACATCGGCCAAGGGTGGGATGTAGTTGGGCAGGATAGACAATATTAACTTCGCATTCGCCAATTCATCTTGATGCTTGGTTCTTTTCTTAGTTGTAGCTTGGGATGGTATGTATCCGTGAGCAGTCGATGGAGAGGTTTGCACTCCTCTCATCGATGAAGCTTGAACTCCTGCAGATATTACCTTCTCAGGCATTAGATTGATTAGAATTTCCTCTACTAATTTTTCTACTGCGCTAATGTCATCAGATATGCATGCTCGAGATCAGATATCTCAGTTTGATGAACAAATACTCAATGCAACAGAATGGGTGGCGAGGTCTCAATGATCACTATGCAAAATCAACTAGCTCTTCGTGGGCTCAGATAATCACAATTGGAAAAAGTGTTCTCGGTGCAAATCTCAATGGAATAAATAGACAACACCGTAACGGTCTCTTCCAACGGGTCGAAAAGACTTAATCAATGAAGTTCCATTCATTATGGAGAGGTCCTATAGGTCCAATGGTGAGATTTTGGTCCATAACTACTCTTATAACCATTTGGGAGTGTCGGTCTAACGGTCATAATGCCTCCAATGATTATATTTCTTTGCCATGGCGAAGTGCCATTTTGCACTGTACTGATATTCTGATGAAGTTCAAATTCTGGAAACCTTCCTTCTGCGAAGCTCCTTCTAGAGCTTCGTGTAATTTTTCGAACTTTGATTTCTTCTTACTGAGATTTCTAGCCTTTTTTCCTATAATCATAGTTATTGGGTTCCTCTTCCCATTTTTATTATTATCTTCTCTTGGCCTAGTAACTTTTCCCTATTGACGGTCTTTCATAGGGTTTGAGTGTAATACTTCTTCTCTTTTTGGAGTAGGTGCCCTACTCTCTTATATGGATAGGTTCTTCAAGTTTGTCTATGTTCTTTCAGCTTCAATAGCTAGATCCTGGGTCCTTGGAAGCTTCGAATTGTTCTCTTTTTCTTATATCAAGTGTGTTATTCTCCTATTCATGGAATCTATTAATTCTTTCTTTTTCTATTCTAGGGATTCCTCTTCTTTTCTTCTTCGGATCTGATCTTTCTCAATCTAGGTCCTTCCTAGAAAAATAACAAATGGGGCGTTGTTCTCAATAAAATTAATGACCTCAAATTATTCCTCTGTCAAAGTTTGATGAGAACTCATAGATGTATGGGTAAGTCTTCCACATAGGGTGATTATCTTTCCTCTAAATAATCCTATTCCTCCCAATGAGGGAATCATATCAGGTTTTCCCAAAATTTCCCAAGTTCTTTATGTCATGATATTCACATGTGTTTCCTCATCCATAACACAGTCTATGTCGAAGTCTCATATTTTTGCTTCTATGCATTCTTTGTCTTTTAAGATCTCTGATAGATTAGTGTATCGGTGGTCATTCAGGGTTTCTTTCATCTTTATTAATACAATCTTTGATTCTTTCTGGGATTCTCCCATAATATTAGTCTCTTGGCCTTTCTCATGGTTTGCTTGTTCTATATTCATTCTTTCAAGCTTAGCAATCATTCTATGGAAATCCAAAACTTCATGGTCCATAGCTTTACAACAAAGATAACTAAGTCTTCTGCTAGGGAATTCCTTAAAAAGGTGTCTCAGTCTTCTGCAACTGTAACAAAGGGTTAATCCTCTCTTTCTCTTAAATGATCCCCAATTTTTTCCTGTACTACACACTGGGGTCATAGTAACTAATCTGCAAAAAATTATTTCTAGGATCTTGCATGCATTCATCAGTCTAAAAATTCTTTCTATGCATAGGAATAACATATCTTCCATTACTTCTATCAGATCTATTCATATCAAATATTCTTTCTTCTAACGGTACCCTAGTTTTTAGACTAGGAATTTTTTTATCAAACATACCTAGATCGATACTTTCAAAATAGAAAAAATCACTTATCTTACCTTTCTCAGAGCACAAAGCTTCAAGATCTTACCTCTTTTCTTCAGATAGGACTTCTCTTATCAGCACAAAGATTCATAAGTCAAGTAGAATACTACACACTAAAGCAACATATCTATGCACATATATTTTTTTTCTTCAGTTCCCAACAATCACAGTTTTAGGTCCCGACAATGGAACCATTTGTTGGCACAGGGGAAGACCCAGGGTTCAACACTTCAACAATGCACCAACAAAACCCTAACTACCAACCCTTTCGGCAACACCTGTGAAGTAGATGAAGTCTCACCCGAGGTAGAGGTAGGGGTGGTTGCAGGACTCAAGTGTTTACAACCTAGCTAGGACACAGATCTATGATTACACCACTTTAAAAAGAACTTAGAAGCTAACATTTATCAGTATTTAACCCTTATTCACATCGCAAATCCAAACCCTAGTTATAGAACAATGGAGTATTCAACCAGATCTAACACATCTAAGCACTTAACATATGGAAAGAGATCAGATCTATCATTCATTCACATCATTAGGCACTAAGCTATCATATTCATCTAAACATACATTATTTCACTAAGCATTAATCACATAAACAGTATAACAACCATAATGTAAAAATAAACCATAACACAGGATATATGTGGTTCACCCCAGCGCGGGGCTACGTCCACCAACTCTTCTCTTCTTTATTATCTTATTTCAAGCTTCTTACAGGCACAAAGCATCAAAACCCTACTTCACAGAGGACTGGATATCTGCGCGCACCTCACCAGATCCTCCTTCCCTGAGTTATAGCTTTTATAACCCTAAATTGCACCACACATGCTTACTTGGCATCAGGCCATCTCATATCCCTTCTTTGTCAAATCACTGTTTAAT
Organism: Picea engelmannii; assembly: GCA_009831015.1. Classification (NCBI taxonomy): domain Eukaryota; kingdom Viridiplantae; phylum Streptophyta; class Pinopsida; order Pinales; family Pinaceae; genus Picea; species Picea engelmannii. The sequence goes on along the minus strand of ML779516.1, from coordinate 317,486 downwards.
AACTCTTTAAAAAACCTCTTTTATAAAGGCCCACGCGCTCTACTCCATTACTGCACGTGTGTACACGCTGGCTGACCTAAAATAGCCCACATGGAATGACAAAAGCACGAAAAAAGTAAAGCTTCCGATGGAACACAAAAGCTATGGGTGAGTTAACTGAAACTCTCAGTCATGCATGGCCGAGGGTTCATCCAAATACCTAGCTCCTTCTAACCTATAAAAGAAGGGGTAGGGTTCCCATTTGGAAAGGGAAAAAATATAGGAAAGAAACTCTGCCCATTTGCGTATTCCCATTGTCCCAACCCTTTATCCTTTCCTTGTGCCAAAGGAGATACAAAGCAAAGAAGTTGGAGGACAGTCGAAGAGGAGCCCAGGATCAGGTTCGTGGAGCGGTGGTCGGTCTCAACTTTTTTAAGTTGACTCATTCAAAGTAATAAAGAAAATGCTTTTCCCGTCCCAATTCATGAAATTTTTATAGTTTGATTAGTATATGCTTGGATTTCTAACCCATTAGTATATAAGTAGGATGTATGCGTAGTTTTTGCTTGTCTTGTATGCAGGTCATCTTTGGAAGGAGTATTGCAAACAAGTAATCAAGTACAACGAAGGATCAACATCAAACATCGGGAATGAGGTAGGTTGATCTTTCCATTCATTTACTAAGAAAAGTGGATTTAAATCTAGGGATGAAGGTAGAAAGTAGTTTTTCTTCAGTCATATCTGCATGCAAAGTCTAAACCCTATTTTCTAGTCCATAGGGAGATTTCCCTCACAACAATAGCACAAGGTATCCTCACATAGTCTGTGCAAAAATAACTACAATTATCCTCACATAGTCTGTTCACAAAGCACTACAAATGACCATACACTAAGCACATAGCCTCTTACAATTACTTGCACTTAGCACAATACTTAGCACCTAGCATCAACCAAACCAAACATCCGTCCATTCACCACTTGTTACATCACCAAGATTTATGTTTATACATTACAAAAGGGCCTAAACATGGGTAAACCCATGGGCTAACATCCCCATAACCGTTACATAAACCCTAATCCCAAAAATTCCCTAAAAGGGGGCCAATATCCCATGATCTCCGCTTCGACTTGTGCTCCACCTTCGACCAGCATGTCGAAGTCCCAAAGTAGGTCAAACCTAACCAAGGTTCTCCGAAAATTGGTTAAGGGCCAACAGGTGGTCCCATGGAGCCCCCTATACCACTATAGGGTAGTGCCACTACTAGGGTGGCGCCCTATCTCTCGTTGGGGGGGGAGCATCGTTCTTGTTGAGAGAAAGGGGGAATCTCCTCCACCTTAATCTATGGGTCTCCTTCAGATTGGGTTAGTTCTGTTTGACCCTCATGCTTGGGATTCACTTTAGGATCTGATCCAAGACTTAAAGAGACATATCCTCAACTATATCCCTCATTTTCTCATGGTTTTTGTGCCTCTCAAGCCTATATATTGAGGGGTTTCCAAGGTGAAATGGGGGAAGATTTCAAGTATCAAACCTTTGATCTTGGTAGATTCATGCAAGGGATAGACAAGGAGAGCTTGGAGAAGTGTTGCATAATCATCCATGGCGTGACTGAAAAATGATAAAACTGAGGGGGGATGGGAAGGAAATGAGATGTGGACTCAAGACTTTCCTTGTTTAGAGCATAAATGAAAGGTTTCATTGGAAGTGACTTAAAACATTCCATGGGGAATGGTTGATTACTAGGAAAACAAATATTCAAGGACATATCAGTAAACCACAAGGACAACTGCAGGTCAAAACCTAGCAACACGGGATGGGTATGACTTAGAGAGGCACATGAAAATTATAATAGGACTCTATGGGAACTGAATAGGATCCATGGGACACAACTGTGATTCATATCATAGGCTTTGAACAAGGGAAACAAAGGGATGTTTCCACAAACTAAACCAAGTACTGTAAAATCACAAGGCTCTCCTAGTAATTCCAAAGGGGTGTCAGGAGGTGAATTTTATAAATGAGGTCCTTTTGGTATTTCAAAATGGTTTTTTAAAGGATGGAGTAAATCCCTCCTAGTATTTCCAAATGTGTGCAATGAGGATGGGAAATATATGTAGTGCTAAAATGGTAAATGGTGATCTTAATCTTTGAAAAGGGGTATCAAGAGGATACAACACATCTAACCATTGTCTTGAAAGACACGATATCCAAATGGAATCTCATAAGGGAGATCAAATGAAGATACAAAATGAACGAGGAGCTAAATGCCCAAGAAAACACCAAGATGGTAGTCATATTGAAGGTGAAAAATTAAAATGGAAGTAATAAAGGGTAGGGGAAATAACAACAATCTCCTTAGGGGTCAGTGAATGGTGGCATAAAAATGAAGAATTTTCACTATATGGATGAATCATAGGTCTTATGATACATGAGAATCCAACAAATACCAATCATAAATGTGGGATTTTGGAGGGTAAGGCTATCAACATGATGAGAAGAAGTGCATGCAAATTCAAGTATGGGATGTAGACTAACTGAAATCCTAGTTATAAGGTGATCAGGGGATCAATTTTTCTAAAAAATTCAAAGTGTTCGGAATCACTTCAAATTAGATGAGAGCGTAGGCCTCGTCGTTGCGAACCCAACGCAACTCGTTTGGGTTCAAACGAACGTCGGGAGCGAGAGATATCGCGTTCTGTTCAAATTTACAAACAGGCAAATAAAAAGGGTTGCTGACTGTACAGTCTGTACAGTCTGTATAGACACTGACGTGGTAGGCCGTACGGCACGTGGCAGGTCATACGACATGTGAAAGGATGGAATTCAGACAGTTGGTAGGTGACTTGGCATGTTTGGAAGCAAATGGAGAGACGACACATGGCCCAATTAATGGCTGCCACGTGTCATCTTTTTATTTGGTTAAAACTTATGTCTTTGGCTGGAGTCGACCCCGCGACCTCTAGGTAGACAAAACGACTTGGAAAATAGCTGCCAACTGACGCGCCACCATGTGTTACTTAATATATATATGACCTGGATTATCTTAAAGTTTGAATGTACTATTGGTTTGGGTCGCAACTGGGCCAGGGCTTAGCCCCAGCCCTTGGTTGTGCGCTATATCATATATGACCCACAGCTATGTTGTATGGCATGTGCATGGTTTAACATTTGTACCAACGGTTATTACAATGGCTGTCATTTGGCCTTTGACCATTGGCTTTTGAAACGAGATCCCATATTTATGCTAGTGTGTGGTCGCATGGGTTGATATGACCTGGCCCTTGACGGTTAGGGGCTAGGTGCACCCGTAATTGTCCTACAGTTTGCACCGTTTGTGAATTTGCATCCGGTGCTAGGTTTTTATGCTTAAATAAGTGTGTGGGATAGGTTGAGCCAGAGGAGGTGCATTTTGTAGATGCAGAGACAACAAGCTTGAAGGGGGGACTTCCAGGAAGCCTATCTTCTTCATTTTTTGGCCAAACGAGGTGTCGAAAAAGCCCAGCTAGGGGTTTTTGGATGTTCTGAAGCCATTGGAACAGTCTATCTAGAAATTTGAGTATTATAAAGCACATTTTTTATCACTATGAGAAAATAATACTAATGATCCATTGGAAGCTGGACCAGGAGATGTAGCCCAAGAGAGGGGTGAACTCCTTTATCATTTGTTGTGTTATGTGTTTTATGTTCATTGATTATGCTACTGTTTATATGCATCTTGAATGAGTAAATCCTATTAATTATGTGTTGCAAAGTTGATCCATTTTCTTTTAACACATAAAATTTAACTTGCAAATATTTTCAAGGATACAAGTCTTCTTCATTTTTAGATCAAGTTGGTATCAGAACATAGGTTTTTGAAGACTTGATTATTTGCAATTGTTTTGTTTTCTGATGCTCACAAGGTTGAAACTCACAAGAGGATAAGGTCAACTTGTAGAGCCAAGTTCTCATCCTTCAAGGAGGAAGCATATACCATCACCGCAAGTTTCAAGGAGGCATTCACCAAGTATGGCTCATGAAGAGAGTCATGAACATGTTCCTGCAGAAGATGAATATCTTAGAAAGGTTTTCATGGAAATGAGAGAGATGATGAAGATCTTTATCGAAAGGAATACAAGGTTGCAAGGTGAAGGCTCCAACCCTTCAAAGCATAAGGGAGACAGTGGTGATAAAACTCCAAGCGGAAATGGAGGGAATGGTGCTTCTCCACCACCCTCTCATCCATCTTCTTCTTCTTCTTATTCTACCATTTCAAGACCTCTTTCAAATTCTTCAAAGGGACATGGTAAAACTCCTTCGCAAATTCCTTCATTAAATCTTGATATTAAATTCGAATTGCCAATATACAATGGAGAAGTTAATGCTGAGAAATTAGATAATTGGATACGTCAGATTGAGGTATATTGTAGGATACAAAAAATTCAAGATGATGAAACCAAAATTCAACTTTCTTCTTGAAGATTGGATAGTGCAACACTTATTTGGTGGGAATCCAAGACTCGGGAGGACATGACGAAGCATGGTAAAATTTTAACCTCTTGGAATGATTTTATTGTTGCAATTAAAAGACAATTTTACCCATTGGCATATAAGAAAAAAGCTACTATGGATTGGCAAAATTTTAGACAAGCTAAAGTATAGAATGTACAAAGCTTTACTCAAGAATTTAGGAGAAGATCTTTGGTTTTGGGAGTAGATTTGTCTTCTCAAGAAACTTTACTCAAATAAATTGGAGCTTTACATAGTTATTTGAGACATACTATACTCATGTTTAATCCTTCAAATATAGATGAAGTTTGTGTTCAGGCTACTCATTTGGAAGCAAGAGGAAGGAACGATACTCATGAGGGTAATAAGAAGCCTTTCATCCATGGAGACAAAGGAAAGAAGAAGTTCAAGGGCAATGGCAAAAAGAATGCTATTGTTAAGAAAGAGGGAGAAAAATTCACATGTAAACATTGTTCAAAAGATGGCCATGATGAAGTGATCTAAAAATAGAAGGCTGACTTGGTATGCTATGCAAGCACCCTCTATTTCATTAAAATAAACTTTACAGGACCTTGCTTCATGTGTTAAAATATGCAAGATAAACTTATGTATTAAGTTCATGTATCTTCTTGTAAATGCTTATGTGTGAGAAAATGTTCTTTTAAATGGTTAAATAAGTTCTTTAGATAAAAACACAGCAACATAAATTGCATCAAATAAACCATCAAACTCAAAACAATCACAACATGATAAAGGAGTTCACCCCCCTCCGGGCTACATCTCCTTGAGCCTCCATCAATGGACTTGGCTCTCTGGGATTAATTTGTCAAAAGTTCTTTTACAAGATGTTGCTCAACTCCAATGGAAAAAAAAACTATACCATTGGGATCAAAACACATAAAAACCCCAAAAATGACTAATGGAACTCTGAAAACGGATCATGGCTCATCCGGGCATGACCTCTTCTACATGTGGCCATAAGCTTCCCTGAGCTTCTCTTTGGAAAAAACACCTGTAAAAGTCCTCAAAAGCCTCTGAAACCTGTCCCAATGTGTTCAGATCATATCAATTAGCCAAAAATTATTATTCAATCACAGAAAACAAACATAGGCTCACCAAACCATGTCCTCAAGCAATGAGGGATTCAAACTCCCTGGAGCTTGCTGAAACTTCAATGGTGAAAAACCTGCATAATAAGTCTTCCAATGTCCTTGATAACAGTGCCAATGGATTCAGGACATCCAAAAACCCCTATTTGGGCTTTTACGACACCTCAATCGGCCAAGAAATGAGGAAGATAGGCCTCCTGCCATTTTCCTCCTTTAACCTTGCTGTCTCTGGTTCGCCAAAACGCACCTCTGTGTGCTTGAACCAAGAACAAGCTCCCAAAATGCATTAAAACCCAGCACCGTGCACAATCGAATAACCGTGCAAACTGTAGGATGGTTAGGGTGCCTCTAGCCCCTAACCGTCAAGCACTCGGGCATATGGGGTCATAATATGACCACGCGCTCAAATAAAAAGGGCTGAGTTTACAATGGCAAATGGAATAAAGACAAGTGGCAGTGAACGATTGGTGGAAAAACCGTTTGAAAAATTGACCCAAATCCTGCACTTTTAGTTGAGGTCACATGGAACAAAGGCACATGATCGGGGGCTAGCAATAAAAAGGGCTCTATTCCCAAACGAATAGAACAAAGACAAATGTCGGGTTGTTTGCAACTGTTTGAACCGTTTTAACAAAACCCGCGCCCTTTGCAATGGTGGTTACATATAGTAGAACCACGTGATATATATTTATATATATGGTTACATTTAAATTGATATGACCGCGAGTCGGGGCTAAGCCTCGGCCCGACCCCCCGCCATTTGAAACAATATGTAAACTTAAATACAATATAAACCATATACTTTACAAGCAACACCATGCGGCGCGTTGGCAAGGCAGACTTTATTAAAGCGCTCGACCGGTTGGGAGGTCCACGGTTTGAATCTAGTGGACTATAAAATTTTGAACAACAAACCATAAGCCAATAAAGGGGTGCCACGTGGCAGCCCATCACTGGGCCACGTGGCACCTTACCATTTGCCAAAACCATGCCACGTGTCGCATTACTATTTGACCAACTGTCAGCCAATAGATGAATGCCATGTCATCATGTATGGTCATTCCACATAAGTGTACGTTCATGCCACGTCACCTGTACTTACTGTACGGACTACCCAGTCAATGTCCCTTTTTTTTCCTGTTTGGCGATTTGAACAGATTGCGATATCTCTCACTCCCGACATCCGTTTGAGATGAAATGAGTTGCATTGGGTTCATGATGACGAGGTATACAAACCCATTTGTTTTGAGGAAATTCCGAGAACTTTTATTTTTGAGCTAAAATTTGACCCCTGGTCCAGATTTTGATCATGAAGACCATTGTTGGAAACTTCATCCTGAAAGAAGACCCAAAAAGTTCGGCAACAACAAAGGGAAGTCAAAGACTGCTGCGACCGTTCAACATGATTTAGGTTCTGATTCGGGTCATGAAACAAAGATCACAGCTATGGGTTATCAAGGTAATGGTTCTATTGCAAGTACTAGTTCTTCAAGTAATAATAATATCAATGTAACTAGACAAGAAAAAGAGAGAATTGAACTTTTTCACATAAGGGTTGTTTCAAAGCATACTAAGATAGATACTCTATTTGATACTGGATCTCAAGAAAACCTTATTTCTGAAGAAACTGTTAAGAAATTAAAGCTGGAAACAATTCCACATCCTAAGCCATACCCTCTTGGTTGGATATGTGATAATGCTAAGTTACAAGTAACAAGAAGGTGTAAACTTAGGTTTGCTATCACTGCAAATTTCGTTGATGAGGTAGAGCTTGATGTTATTCCATTGGATATCTATGGTATTGTGTTGGGAAGCCCATATTTGTACGATAGGAAAGCTTATTTTCATCGTCATGAGAATAAGTATCATTTGTTTAAGAATGGAGTAGAGTACATTGTTAGAGCCCATACAAAGAAGATGAATTTATCACTTGTAAATGCAGGACAAATGAAGAGATTAGTCAATGCTAGTAAGAATTTTGTTCTCTTAATGATTAAACCCAAAGATGATATTGAAAACGAAGCATTTCAAGGTTGTGATACAAAGTTGAAATCCGATCTATATGAGGTTGTTAATCAATATGATGAAATGTTTAAAGAACCAAAGGTATTACCTCTGAAAAGGGAAGTCCAACATGAAATTCAATTGTAGCAAGATTGTCCTCTTCCAAACATTGGTATGTACAGAATGTCAGTTATGGAAACTGCTGAGATTAAAAAACAAATTCAAGAGTTGCTCGACAAAGGGGTTATTGTACCTAGCTCATCTCCATGTGGATCTCCAATTGTGTTAGTGCCAAAAAAAGATGGTACGTGGCGTATGTTTGTTGATTTCAGGGCTTTGAACAAAATTACAGTAAAGAATCGGTATCCTCTTCCTAGAATCGATGATTTGCTTGATCAATTAAAAGATGTTAAATATTTTACTAAGTTAGATTTAAGAAGCGGATATCATCAGATCAGGATTGTCGAGGGAGACACATGGAAGACATCTTTTAAAATTAAGCAAGGTTTGTTTGAATGGATGGTAATGCCTTTTGGACTTTGCAATGCACCTACTACTTTCATGAGAGTTATGAATGATGACTTAAGGCCTTTTATAGATGATTGTGTTATTGTCTACTTGGATGATATTTTGATCTTTAGCAAATCTCATGAAGAGCATGTTGAACATGTGAAACAAATTTTGGATGTTTTGAGAAAAGAAAATTTGTTTTTGAAGTTGTCCAAATGTGAATTTGGAAAGACTTCACTTATTTACTTAGGGCATATTGTTGGTGGAGGTGAATTAAAAATTGATCCCTCCAAGTTCAAAGTCATATTGGAATGGCCCAAGCCCAGCAATGTGACAGA
>ML779516.1:258944-309007 GCA_009831015.1 Picea engelmannii | reverse complement strand
AGCCCAGCAATGTGACAGAGGTAAGAAGTTTTTTGGGAGCAGCCCAATATTGGAGGAAGTTTATTGATAACTTTTCTTCCATTGCAGCTCCATTACATGCAGTGACAAGTGTCAAGCAAGTTTTTCAATGGGGAGGCAAGCAATAGAAGGATTTTGATACTTTGAAAGAGAAGATCAGTTCAACGCCCATTCTTGCACTTCCAAATTAAAGACAACCGTTTGAAATCCAAACAGATGCAAGAAATTATGCAATGGGAGCAGTTTTTCTACAACATGGTAAGCCCATTTGTTTTCATTCTGAGACTTTTAATGGTGTTGTGATTAACTATCCTACTTATGATAAGGAATTGTATGCATTGGTACAAAGTGTGAAAAAATGGAAACATTATTTGTTGGGGAAAGAAACCATTATTCACACCGATCATCAACCACTGCAATACTTACAATCACAGACAAAGCTACAGCAAGCTAGGCACTTCAGATGGATGGGTTTTCTTCAACAGTTTCACTTGGTTATCAAGTATAAGAAGGGCATTTATAACAAAGTTGCTGATATGCTTTCAAGACCTATTATTAGTGCTTTAGTTATTCTTAAGCATAATCCTATCATGCATGAAAGTTATGTTGAGCAATATGCTTTGGATATTGATTTCAAAGAAGTATATGAAACTTTGTGCCACTCTAACCACGTTGAAGAATTGGATTACCATGTGCATGATAATCTTTTGTATCATATTGGCAAGTTGTATATTCCATAGGGGGAAAGAATCAACATTATAAGAGAAATGCATTCTTCTCTTATTGCTGGTCATTTTGGTGTAGGCAAGATAGTGGCTAATTTGCAAAGATACTGCTACTGGCCTAAAATGAATGAAAGTGTTTCAAGATATGTTTGAGGATGTTTGTTATGTGCCACAAGTAAACCTAGTAATCGAAAGTTGGTTTTGTATACTCCACTTCCGGTTCCTTCTCGACCTTGGGAAAGTATTTCCATGGATTTTGTAGGTGGTTTACCTATGTCTAGATGAAATCATGATTATCTTTATGTTGTGGTTGATAGATTTAGAAAAGTGTGTATTTTGATGCCTTGTACAAAGCAGATTACAGTTGAACAAATGGCACAAATGTTCTTTCAAAATGTTTGGGTGCATTTTGGATTGCCTAAATCCATTATTTATGATCGGGATTCTCGATTTGTTGGAAGTTTTTGGACGAGTTTATGGGCAGTCATGGACACCAAACTTAAAAAGAGCACATCTTTTCATCCACAAATAGATGTTCAGACAGAGGTGGTAAATCGAACAGTGGTGCATCTTCTTCATGCTTATTGCAGCAAGCATCCTAAACTTTGGGATGAGCATTTACACTACATTCAGCATGCGTACAATCGAGCTAAGCACTCTTCAATGCAAACATCACCATTTGAAGCATGTTTTGGCTATTTTCCCAAATCTCCTTTAGATTTTATCTTTGGGAAGGATATTGCTATCGATGGTCAATATGACATTGATAGGGTAGAAAATTTCATTGAACAAATTCAGTCGATACATCAAGTGGTGCAAGAGAAGTTGGAAAAGAGTCAAGCCAAGTACAAGACGAGACATGACAAGCATCGTGTTGATCACAGTTTCCAAGTTGGAGATGAAGTTTGGATTTACATCAGTAAGGAGATACTTAAAGGAGAAGGTAAAAAATTGAAACCGATTCGGTATGGTCCTTTCAAGATTATCGACAAGATTGGTAACAATGCCTTTCGTTTAGATTTGCCTCCTTATATGCAAATGTATGCAGTTGTTAATGTTGACACTTTGACACTGTATGAGCCTCCGTTGATTGATGATCATGGAGAGCATGTTCAGATTCCTTCTATAGATGATTTTTCCCCAGAATATCTTACAGAACTACATGAAGACACCATCCTTGACAGGAGAATGTGAACTTCAAAACGAGGAAATGTGGAGTATCTTCGAGTTGGTCTTAAAGGTACAAATCCAAGCAAATCCAAGTGGATTGAGGTTGAAAGGGTGAGGGAACTATACCCTCATCTTCACATAGACTGAATATAGTCTTTTGGAGGTCCAAAAGCTTTCCAATGGGGAGGTGTGATCAAGGGATCAAATTTTGCTCAAAAATTCAAAGTGTTTGAAATCACTTAAAATTGAACGAGAGCGTAGGCCTCGTTGTTTTGAACCCAACGCAACTCATTTGGGTTCAAAAGGACGTCGGGAGCGAGAGATATCGCGTTCTGTTCAAATTTACAAACAGGCAAAAAAAAGGGTTGCTGACTGTACAGTCCATACAGTCCATACGGACGCTGACATGGCAATCCATATAGCACGTGGTAGGTCATACGACACACGACAGGATGGAATTCAGATAGTTGGCAGGTGACTTGGCATGTTTGGCAGTGAATGGAGCGACGACACGTGGCCCAATTAATGGTCGCCATGTGTCATCTTTTTATTTGGTTAAAACTTATGTCTTTGGCCAGAGTTGACCCCGCGACCTTCGGGCAGGGGCAACGACTTGGCAAAGAGCCGCGAATCGACACACCACCATGTGTTACTTAATATATATATGACCCGGATTATATTAAAGTTTGAATGTACTATTAGTTTGGGCCGCGACCGGGCCAGGGCTTAGCCCCAACCCTTGGTTTCGCACTATATCATAAATGACCCACAACTATGTTGTATGGAATGCGCGTGGTTTAACATTTGTACCAGCGGTTATTGCAATGACCGCCATTTGGCATTTGACCATTGTATTTTGAAACAGGAGCCCATATTTATGCTAGCGCGAGGTCGCATGGGTTGATATGACCTGGCCCTTGACGGTTATGGGCTAGGTGCACTCGTAATTGTCCTACAATTCACACTGTTTGTGTGGTTGCGTCCAGTGCTAGGTTTTTATGCTTAAATAAGCGTGTGGGCTAGGTTGAGCCAGAGGAGGTGCGTTTTGTAGATGCATAGACAACAAGCTTGAAGGGGGGACTTCCAGGAAGCCTATCTTCTTCATTTTTTGGCCAAATGAGATGCCAAAAAAGCCCAGCTAAGGGTTTTTGGATGTTCTGAAGCCATTAGAACAGTCTATTTGGAATTTTGAGTATTGCAAAGTACATTTTTAAGAACTTTGAGAAAATAATACTAATGATCCATTGGATGCTGGACCAGGAGATGTAACCCAAGAGAGGGGTGAACTCCTTTATCATTTGTTGTGTTATGTGTTCTATGTTCATTGATTATGTTGTTGTTTATATGCATCTTGAATGAGTAAATCCTATTAATGATGTGTTGCAAATTTTATCCATTTGCTTTTAACACATAAAATTTAACTTGCAAATATTTTCAAGGATACAAGTCTTCTTCATTTTTAGATCATAAGGGGATTAAATGGAATGGGCACCAAAATGAAATGGGGATCACTATTCTAGGGAACCTATAGAAGGAATTGTTGGAGATATTTCACACTCACACCCACATAGTAGTTATTTTCCTAAGTTGAGGGTGCCATTCATAGATGATAATATTCCCTCCTAAAATAAAAGCACCACTCCTCTTCAATCATCATTTAGTTGTACGTCAGTTGGAGTAGTGAAGTTGAGCCATGCATGGAAACCTCATTGTTATCACCAATTGTTGCATGCTCACATTGGGATAATCACTACTGAAGGTGCACTTACCTTGGGATCATCACTAAGAAGGCACTACCCATGTGCATGCATTATATTCTCTCCACTTCACTTGTCTTCACTAATTAATTGATGACTGCATGGTTGATTAACTAGGACTAGGTGGCATTTCACTATGTTTTATGTCAATGTGTGTCCAGATCTCTCTATATCACTAATATGGTGCATTACTTCAGCAATGTAGAGTACATCATGTGTATTATTCCATTCTCACATTGAATCAATACAATTCATTATACTCTCTCTCTCTCTCTCTCTCTCTCTCTCTCTCTCTCTCTCTTTGTTTCTTTTGCAAGATTTGTGTGAATTTCTACTAGATATTCTCTCTATGTTGGTTTCACTAAAAATTCACATGGTATCAAATCCATAGGTTGATAGGAGAAAGTCACACATGCACTCATTTTCAGGTATAGAAGATTGCAAAATTAAAAAAGAATGGATTTTCCCTCGTCAACTCTTCTTACGCCACACAACTATTTCTAGTGGAAGCTAAAAATCCTACTTCATATTAGAGGTAGAGGATTATACCGAACAACCATGGAAATAGAGATGGAACCAAATTTATCAATCAAGAAATACAAATACTTCAACTGCATGGATGATGCATTCGGTCTCATTTGCATGTTAATGTCTCCCAAGATATTGTTTCAAATTGAATCTTGTGATACTCCAAATGGTCTTTGGACCACTCTGGAAGGTCTCTTTGGAAAAAAAGATGATATGAGAGGCCACATGCTCGATATTGAGTTGAATTCATTAGATCCAATAAGATTTGATAATATCTATGACGTCTTCATGAATTTCAAGTCCTTTCTTCATTAGCAAAAGGGATAAAGTGTTGACAAATCTACGCAAGAAAAACAGATGATTCTTACCATTTTTTAAAAAATTGGTTCATAGTTTGCAATATTTGTCTCAACATTCCATACAGTGAGGGTCATGTTAGTAGCAACCTGGAAGATGGAATCATTGAATTTGTTCATTGAGTCCCTAATGCATGAGTAAGACAAGCTCATCAAAATGGGAGAAATCAAGAGCTCCAAAGTCCATGAACTTGTTGTTCATGAGAGAAACAAATCAAATATAAAGACCAATAGAAAGAAAAAGGGAATAATAATCCCAAGCAAAGAAAGGACTCCAATTTCAAATCATTTTATGACTCCTCCATCTCCGAAGGTGGAAAGGAAAGAGAGGAAAGACAAAGTGTTGTTACTAAATCCCAATTACCACCTTGAATCATCATGATTGAAGAAGACAATAGACCTCATGGTGCTGACACTCCAGTAGAACAACCTTGGGGACTACATTCGTGAGAATTCCAAAAATAAGTTGGGAGACAAAGCACCACAAAAAAGAGGTAAGTCTCATGCTTTGATTCCTATGCATTCCTCTCTTGATGCATGGATCCTCGATTCAGGATAATCTCATCACATGGAAGCGATACAAGATGTCTTATCTTCTTTAATTTCATGCACAGGTCCTCCCATCCTCATGGTTGATGATTCCCAATGTAATTCACTCGACAAGGGAGAGTAGAGCTCCTAAATTGAAGTTTCGATAATTCCTTGCATGTTTTGAAACTTTTCATGAATCTACTCTCTGTTTATCAGATAGCACTATAGGCATAGGAAAAAGGGTGGAATATACACCATATTTTTTGACCATATATGGCATTCATGAAAAACCCAATATTGTTGTTAAAGAGGTAAATTACCATCCTCAATTGTATACATTATCTAAGTTTATTTCTAAATATTAACCTGCATTTCTACTAATCATGTTGTTGATGATAATAGACTTTGGCACAAGATATTTGGTCATATAAATTGCAGGTACATGTAACAATTCAAAAAATAGGGAGTGGTCAAAGGATTTCTTGATATACACTTTTATGAAGAAGTTTGTCAAGGATGCATTCTTGGAAAACATCCTCAAGAGAAGTTTGAGAAAGGGAAGGCTTGAAGAGACTCCTCTCCCTTGGAGCTTGTCCATAGTGACCTAATGGGTCATTTTCTTGACCCTTCCATCAACAAGGTGAGGTATGTGTTGATATTCATTGATGATTACTCAAGGCACACTTGGGTATATTTTCTCAGGAATAAGTTTGAAGTTTTTGAGCATCTCAAAGATTTCAAAGTGCATGTAAAGACATAGTATGGGAAGAAGATAAAAACCATTTTCATAGATAATGGGGAGGAGTGTGGAAAAAAGGATTTACAACATATTTGTGATGATTCAGGTATGAAGTTACATCATATAGTACCATATACTCTGCAGCAGAATGACAAAGTTGAGAGGAAGAATTGATCTCTCAAAGAGATGGTGAATTGAATGTTGTATGCAAAGTCCCTTCACTCCAAGATTTGGGTTGAATAAATTAATTATGCTAACTACATATATAATAGATCTCCTCAGTTATCTTTGAAGCACAAGACACCTATTGAGGCCTGGAGTGGAATCGAACTGGAAATCACCCACTTCTGAATATTTGTATCACATGCATGGGCCCACGTACCCTATGAAAAGAGGAAGGAATTAAATCCTCATATCACAACATGCATCTTTGTGGGATATATCAAAGGTGTGAAGGGTTATAGTTTGATTGATACCTAAAAGTAAAAACTCATCAATTAGTGAAGTGTCCAGTTCGAGGAGATACCCATGCATGCATCTTGGTAGCCACATGAAGAGACTTCTACACATCCTCTTATTTTAGACATTCCAGATGATGTATCCACCCATTCAGGTCAGATATCAGATCTTATTTTTGAATCAACTTCGAAATATGATGATCATGTATATGAATATCCACATCATATGCCCAAATGGGCTCAATCCACTCTACAGTCAGTAGGTGACCTTGTGGGGGATACAATGGATCTAAGGAGGATGAGATCCCATTTTGAGGAGCCACCTCATGCACTTAGAAGTACCAAAATAGTGATTCCCACACATTGATACATGGTTGTAGCTTCACAACCTTGTACCTATGTATAGGCTAAAGGGAATCTGTCATGGTGTTGGGATCTTTGGTTGGGTTGCGGACTCCCAACATCTTCAACATCACACAACATCGATGTCTTTCATTTGGCATCAAGCCTTAACCAAAGTACTTGAACCAGAATACATATTCACCAAGTCTTAGTTTCTTACTTATTTATGTGTGTGTTACATTTACTTAGTTAACGCAATAGTAAAGAACAACAACCATTCAAGTATAAACACAAGATATGTGCACGCGACCAAACTGGCCTAACACCTAGAAATATTTGATAAATGAAAACAACAGAGTGTCGATATTAACTTGTTCCACCCACAGAAAGAGTTTACAAGAACAACCAAAAAAATGATATTCCCTTGGGTGCTCTCTCTTCGTCACTTCATCTTAATCTTGTCTCATATGTGCTTCATCTTCAGTGCCTGTGATTTCATCTCTCCTTTGTCTATTCCTCAACTCAATCTAGACTTGTCTTATTTGTTAATAGGACAAGGCTGAAACTATGATGCGAGCATATCTATTACAACCTTTACCAACTCCATAGAAACCATGGGAAAGTGTTTAAATGGACTTCATGACCCAATTTTAGGTAGCGTAGGGTACAACATAATCATGGTCGTGGTGGATCATTTTTCCAAGTATGAAGTTTTCATTATGATGAAGATGAACTATGGGGAAGAAGAGGTGGCACAAATGTTTTTCAAGAAAACAGTGAAGTATTGGGGTCTTTTGCTGAACATTGTTTCGGATAGAGATAAGAGGTTCATCGGGAAGCTTTGGATAGCATTGTTCATGCTTAAAAAAACAAATTTTTTAATGAGCTCCAACTTCCATCCATAGAAAAATGGATAGAATGAATGAATCAATGGGATTTTGAAGGAATACTTGCGGCACTATGTGAGGATGGATCAAATGAACTAGCCATATTTGTTGTATGTTGTGCATTTCAGTTATAATCTATAGAAGAGTTCTATGACAGGCTACAGTCCTTTCGAATTGATGAATGGGAAAAAACCCATCACCCCACACATGGATATGCAAGGCTATTATGGGATGAACCCATCAACCTTATGCTTCATGACAGGTTGGGAGGATTAGTTGGAGTTGGATTGTGCACATTTTATAGGTGTGAAAGAAAGGATGAAGCCTTGGGAAGATCAGGAAATGAGAGATGTGGAGCTCAACGTAGGTGACCAAGTCTTCATCAGGTTGAGTAGGAACCAATTCATGCCACCTACCAGGATGTCTCCATCACTGGTGTGCAGGTTTGAAGGTCCCTTCAAGATACTTGAGAAACTCAGGGAAGTCGTTTAGAAGATAGAGTTGTTGTTTCACTTGAGATCCCATTATCTTGTTTTTCACATAATTTAATTGAAACCAATCTGAATGGATTCGAAGGACACAAATATAAATGATCCCACCTATGGTCTAGCGATGATTTTAAATCTAATAGAATTGGAGGTTTGTGAGTGATCCAGGTGGATATTGGTGGTCACCCACCTATTCCAACTAGCTCCTCTTGACATTTTTTAGTTCAACATGTTTCTCTGTAATGTTGACATTTCTTTGTAATTGTGGGTTTTGCACTTTTGAGGTTATCCTAAATCCCTACATATCATACAGGTGTATATTGGTGGCCGCCCACCTATTCCAACTGGCTTATTTTGGAATTTTTCATGTCAATACATCTTTATGTACTTCCAGGGTCGTTTTGGGACCCTAAACAGTGTTTTTTGTCTTGCCAGAGTCAAACTATTGATGAAGTCAAATTTTGATGACATAATATGTATTTCTCAAAAATACCTTTCCAACGGGTTATCACACGCCTAAAACGGAGGTCGTATGGAAAAGTTACGACCCCGGGAAGTTGAGGTACCAACTTACCCATTTGGGCCCACAAAACTTTTGGTGTTTCATCTTCTACGATTAGGTTTTTGGATGTCTAGGGTTTTGTAATTCATGAGTAATGTTAGAAATACCTCTGGAGCCTCATTGTAATCATTATTCTTAGACAGATGTGCATAGCATCCACATCTCTTCTCAGATATAACTACCACCATTCGAGCAAGTTGTTTTCAGTTCTACAGTTTAAACCTATTTTATTTATTCAATAGAAGTTATTGTTCATTGGATATTTGTTGTTTTTCTCCATATATCTATGTTATTGTATTCAATCTATTATTCATTATGTTCTTCTCATAAATTCGGATCACTAGTATTAGAGCGGTCTACTCTTCATTTTTTTTTCTTCGTGCATGTCCCCGACAAGGTCTGGGTACAAGAAGTTGGGACTCGAACCAGTCGAGCCTTTACAATATCGGTCATGTTGATCCCAACAACAACTCATGGAGGATGAGAATAAATATTATGGAGCAGAAGATCCTTTTAAATTGTTGCTCGAGGAATCCCTTGAGAGAAAAAGGAACGAAATGATTAATAACTTTGCATAGATCCTTCTATGGTTACCCACAAGAGATGCATCCTCATCAAGCAGCCATGCAACCCCCTTCAAGGTATAAGTAAATTTTGATATTCCATTATTTGAAGTATTGATAGATGTTGATGTTGTAGAGAAATGGTTGAATCTCCTCGAAGGGTATTTTTCGGTCCATAATTTTTTCAATAGGGAAAATATTACTTTTGCACTCCTCAAGGCCATCCCCCATGTTAAGGACTGGTGGGATACTTATTCTGAGTTAGAGGCATATTCTGACTCTGAATCAAATCCAAAATGAGGGAAGTGGATTATTGATGTCAAAACCAACACCATTGTCACTATCAACAAAGTCCAGCCAAGAACACTAGAAGAACCAGAGGAAGGGGAACGCCTGTTTCACTCACAAATGTGGGTAAAGGGGGCTCCACTTCATTTCATTATCAATAGTGGAAGTCAGAAGAACCTGATCTTAACAGAGTTTTTCAAGCATCTAGACATGTCTATGACACTGCACTCACAACCCTACACCATTGGTTGGCTTTGTAACATACACATACACTCATAGGCCAGTCACACTAACTTCTAGTTCTTCTCTCGACTAATTCAACCCCTATCCTAACTTTAAATAACAAGTATGCATGAAATATTCGCATGAATTGATCAATATTGATTCTAAACATAAAATAAATGAAGCATACAACATGCACAACAATAACCAACAAGCATGCATACTCTAAATATTGAATTCAACGATAAATACATACACAACAGAATAAATTATACACAGATAAATAACACTATAATAGAGAGAATTTATCTTTAATAAAAGAAACCATTGAATGGTTGCAGACCAAGGACATTCCAACCAACCGTAGGTACTGTTGTTCCAAATCTCAACAGTAATGTCACCCTCGAGCCAGGGATATGAATCCACAAGGACGATTTTAGAGTGTTACTTAGCTTCCTAAACCAGTCAAAACTTAAGCTCTCACAGGATTCCCATTACTCACAACAATCCAAGTACCCAACTCTCTTCTACCCATCCTGCACCACCCAAGAGAATGGACCCCCTCCCTTCTCTACCATGCAGTCCCTTAGATCGTCCTTATCCTTCCAGGGCTCCACTGCAGCTGGTCCAAAATTTCCATGATGGAACTCTATAGACTCGCAGTTGTGAGAAAAGATGGACAAAAGATAAGTCATCTTAGATATGTGGGTCTTGATTCATGGATAGATTACACCAAAAATAACTATAGCCAACAATACCATGGTTGCACTTCATCATTTTGTCCTCCTTTCCCAAGACAAGACACGCATGAGGAAAGAAGAATGAGTGAAAGAATGGATGGAGTGGAATCTCCATGAGAGGGTTGAATAATGAGAAACTGATTGAACGAGTGAATGACTGAATGTGTGAGTGCATGAGTGGGGAAACCAATAGAATAACAAGAACGAGAATGAGAGTGAGAGAGATAATGAACCCTCCAACAGACCAGGGATGGGTTTATGTAATTCTTGGGAATCAAGAACCTCATGGCCTTCCCCCAAGAAGCTCACATAACTGATTTCCCCCATTAAACAAAATGGGTAATTAAAAAATGAAATAAACACTTAGCCCCTCAAGCCCCCTCCCTTGTGGAATCATAGCCCCCTATAACTCTAGTCCTTGTCCGTCTAACAGACAACGATGCATTTATTATTAAGAATGATAAAAAAATACATTTCTTAGGCACACTGGCCTATTTTAATTATTTGGGCACTCTGGCCTCTCAGCACTTAAAAAATACATTATTTAATATGGGTCTCAAAACCCGGGGTGTTACATCCTCTCCCCCTTATTTTGGCACTATCCTTAGTGCATATACAAAACAAGAATAAAAATTCCAAAATTTATTCAAAAAATTGTGAGTACTCTTCCCACATGGCATCTTCATGCTCCTAGGTAGCATCTTCAGGACCGTAGTAGGTCCACTGAAATTTTATGTCCAATATTCACAATGGCAAGAACTAAAAGTCTCCCTCTATCTCTACCTTCCACCTCGATCATGTTGGATTTGTACTCTTCTTTTCGATCATCTAAGGCTGCATAAATCCTTCCCATGTCTTCAACTACTGTAGCCTCTTGGATGTTGTGCACAGTCTTCACTCTATCCTTTCTATGGGGGAAATACTTGTACATGTGATCTTCCTTGTACCCCCAACATTGGATTGGTGGTCTTCCCCTTTTTCCCAAGTAGTCTTCTTTCTTGGATTCATCCTTAGCATACTGGTCTTGATGATTTGTATTAGGCTCATTTTTATTGAAAGGAGGTTTGAATTCCTTCCTCCTCTGATCAGACTTCTCCTTCTCGCCATTTATGAACCCGACATACTTTAAAAACCCTAAGAACTTCTTCTCATATTCTACCATAGTCATGCTTCCCAACCTGAGTTCAAAGAACTCTTTCATTTTCTTGTCATAGAAATGCTCTGAGAGGTACTCCTTCTGGAAATACTTATTGAATTACTTTCAACTAATCCTATTCTCATTAACATGTTCCACTTGCTTCATTTTCTCCCACCACATAGCATATTTCCCATGTAAATGGTAGGTGGAAATTTTGGCTTCTAGGTTTGATGAATAGTTATGAAATTGGAAATATCTTCTGAGTTCAAGAAACCATGCTTCAACATCATCTTCCCTTTCTCTTTCACCATCAAAGGATGGTGGATTAAGCTTCCTCAAATATCCTTGAAAACTGTCCAAATCATGCCTTCTTCTTTGGTGCCTAATGGAAGACACCTCTGGACTACTTATGTCCTCTTTAGATGCATTATACCTTCTTATTGAGTAAGGAGGTGAGTGGTTTCTATGAGTTCTTATAACACCTCTTGAATGACTAGCCTTCTTTTGGTTATCTCTTCCTTCATGACACCTGCCTTCTTCCTCTTTCTTTGAGCCATTATTTGTTTGTCTCTGCAATTGATTTAAGATTTGCAACACTCGGGAATTTATCTTACTTTTCTCTCTCTTCAGCCTCTCGTTGTCTACCTTATCGCTCTGCACTTCTATTTTCATGCTTCTCAGAGTTTATATCAATGTTTATTTCTCCCCTCTACCCTTGTGTCCATTGGATTATGTCTTTGCATTACCAACTCTGATATTCTAACCTCTAGCCTCTTTATCATGGATGGAGGCTCCCTCACCTTCTTCCATTTCTCAATACACATTCTGAGCTGATATGTTTAAACCCCTATTTCTGAAAAATGTGCAAGCCACCATTTTGTTATAATTATGCATATAAAAGAAATTTATCGAAGAATTCTATAGGTCCTTTTTATTATCAATTCATGAAGAATATATCCTCATTATCCACAACATAATAGTGCCTTGTTATCCTTTAGTTGATACATAATTTAATTCTACGCAGGTGCTTCCTTCAAACCATGTCTCATGTGACCATGGTTCGAATCCATGATCTTAGTCCTTCCTTAGAGCCTCACTTTGTGTCCTTTCACATGGGGTCTTGTGCGAACCACATAATTGAGGGTTGGGTTACCTCCCAGGACCTTTTTACCTTATCATGAGACCCATGCAGGGACCAATTCCTCTGGCCTTTGGCCTTCGACTATTTTCTATTGTCAAGTTCCAATTCCTTTTGGAGCTACACTTCGCCAAAGTATTCACTAACTCCACCAAGAAGGATCAAACGGTCAAGACTTGATCTCTCGCCAAATGAATGGCTCTACCCCCCACCTGGAGGCTTCAACGGAAATCAACAATTGTGAATTAATCAAGCGTTCAGATAGATGATTCTCAACCAATTCGTAAATTCGACATTCAGGGCTTTGGGATGTTAAAATCCCGTGCCACTTAACTCCCCCATAGTGACAATTTGTCGATGTATTTACCCTTTTCCTCCACTTCTTAATCCAATGGTTGAGAAAGGTCCCAAAGGAATCCTAGATCGACAGGTTGCATACCTTCATGACTTCGGGCTTTGACACTTTTCCCTAGTAGAAACTTAGAAACCCCCAAAGCCACATACTCCCATAGCTGACATGACATGCTAACGTCACCCAAGGTGACGTGGACCCATGGCACGTGTGCAACATGTAACTCAAAAATAGAGAGATCAGGGTCTAAAAGGTGTTGAATGTTGGTGACACATGTCGCCACACGACCCCCTGCCACGTGGTACAAGCCACATCATTAACCAAATACAGGACTCCAGAGCTCCAGGCTTTAGAAGTTTCCTAAGTACAACACATGATACCCCTCGGATAGTTGAACACTGAAAGAAATCGATGGCTCACACTCCTCCCACAACCAACAACTATGATTAACTCTGGGCTTTGGGCTTTGGCGCTTCTCTCTCCAGACGACCCCCATACTCCCTAACTACCAAACTATGGAGTGGCAAGGTTCTAAAACTCTGAAGCTTCATTATCCTTCCACCCTTGCTAGATCTGATGGTCCTGAACACACCCAAATTCCACGCCTTCATCTAATGGTCGATGGGACTTCGAGACTCTAGCTCTCCAGGACTCCGGGTTATAACAGTTCATCAAAGTCTAAAAATCCCAAATTGAAAACTCCCAAAGAAGTCCATGCTAGTTGACCATGATCAATGGCGGGGATCCCTTTGTGCCTCCCATCAGATTGAACGGCTAATGGGGCTTCGTAACTCCAGCCTTCGGTAGTTCAGGCCTAGCCTGCTTACCAAGATTGTCGAAGTGGCAAAATTACAAAGTCCTTCCTTCTGTGCTTGGCTTCGATCGATGGGTGACATTCGATCCGTTAGATCTGATGGATGGGACTTAATTATTACCCCAACCTCATATTCGCCTCCATCGAACAACCCTTTTTCCCATTCCCTTCGATCCAATGGTCTAGATCTCTCTTGATCCCATAGTGGCGATCGTTCCCAAACTCGAAAGGGATGGTCATGATCCTTCAATCCCTTGCTAAGGATATTAGATGTTATAGCTTATGCATGGACTTTGCAACTCCAATACTCATGAGCTTCATGACTTCAAGGTCCTAAATCGATCTCAACCACAATATCTTGTCTAATGGATCTGACCCATTCCGGCTCGGTGTTTCAACCTATAGCTTTAATACCAATCTGTAACTTACCCAACCACTCACAGTCCAAGCATGCTAACTTCTAGTCCTTCTTTGGACTAATTCAACCCCTATCCTAACTTTAAATAGTAAGGATGAATTAAATATCCACATGCATTGATCAAGATTGATGCTAAACATAAAATAAATGAATCATATGACATGTACATCAATAACCAGCAAGAATGCATACTCTAAATATTGAATTCAATAATAAATACATACATAGTTGAATAAATCATACACAGATAAATAATACTATAACAAAGAGAACTTATCTTTAATAAAAGAAACCATCGACTGGATGCAAACCAAGGACGTTCCACCCAACCATAGACATTGTTGTTCCAAGTCTCAACAACAATGTCACCCCCAATCCAGGGCTATGAATCCACAAGGATGGTTCTAGAGTGTTACATGGCTCTCTAAACCAGTTAGAACTCAATATCTCACAGTCTTCCCAACACTCACAACAATCCAAGTACCCAACTCTCTTATACCTAGCCTACACCACCCAAGATAATGGAATCCCTCCCTTCTCTGTCACACAGTCCCTCAGGATGTCCTTCTCCTTCCAGGGCTCCAATGTAGCTAGTCTAGAATCTCCATACTAGGACTCTTAGGACTTGCATCTATGAGAAGATATGGACACATTCCAAAGCATCTCAGACATGCAGGCCTTGATTCATGGATGGATTACACCAACAATCTATACAACCAACAATACCATGGTTGCACTTTAGCAGTTTGTCCTCCTTTCCCAAGCCAAGACATGCATGAGGAAAGATGAATGAGTGAAAAAATGAATGGAGTGGAATCTCCACAAGACGGGTGAACAATGAGCAAGTGAGTGAACGAGTGAATGAATTAATGTGTGAGTGTGTGAGTGAGGTAACCAAGAAAAGAACAAGAATGAGAACGGGAGTGAGGGAGATAATGAACCCCCCAACAAACCATGAATGAGTTTATGTAATTCTTGGGAATCAAGAACCTCACGGCCTTCCCCCAAGAAGATCACGTAATTGATTCACCCCATTAAACAAAATGGGTAATTTAAAAATGAAATAAATACTTATCCCCTCAAGCCCCCTCTCTTGTGGAATCATATCCCCCTATAACTCTAGTCCTTGTTCATGTAGCATCCAACGATGTATTTATTATTAATAATGATGAAAACATTACATTTCTTAGGAACATTGGCCTCTTTTAATTGTTTGGGCACTCTGTCCTCTCAACACTTAACAAATAAATTATTTAATATAGGGCTCAAAACTCAGGGTGTTACAAGCTTCACCAAGGAAGAGATCTTCGCGTCATCCAATAGTGTTGTCTTCCCTACATCATCAAGCCCTTCAAAGATGAGGTATTGTGTGATATTGATCCCCTTGAAGTTTGTGATGTTCTTTTAGGCCAACCACATTTGTGGAAGCGACATGTTTTGTATGAGTCTAGACCCCGCAGTGTTATTATTACTTTGGGTAGACAATTGTACAGGATACCATAGGTAGCATCACCTACCACTATTTCTTTAATCTATACTAAACAATGCAGTAAGGTCATTTCATAGACCAGGAAGTTCTTCTTCTTTGTAATTTGTGCTCACAGTAAGAAGAAGGTCACCTCCACATCTGTGACCTATACACAGAACCTCTCTTTGCAGTAGAAGCAAGTGGATGGGATCATGGAAGAGTACATAAACATCTTCTCCTCACTCACTGGGGTACCGATGCATTGTCAAGTCAAGCATCCAATTGATCTAACCCCTGGTGCACCTCTGCTTGATGGACCAATCTATCATCACTCATTTATGGAAAATGACAAAATCAAGCATCAGATCCAAGATTTTCTTCAAAAGGATCACATCAAACCCAACTCCTCCCCTTACAGAAGCCCAATTGTACTAGTGCAAAATAAATAATGGACCTCGCGACTCTGCATTAATTATAGATAATTAAACAAAATCATAGTCGGGAACTGGTACCCAATTCCTCGAATTGATGACCTTCTTGACCAACTCAGGGAGGAAAATTTCTTCAGTAATATTGACCTAAATTATAGCTACCAATAGGTCTCGATCGAACTGAATGATATATGGAAGAAAAATTTCAAATCTAAAGAAGGTCTCTTCGAATGGTTGGTCATGCCCTTTGTCTTAAAAAATGCACCAACAAATTTCATGAGGTTGATGGATGATGTATTGAGACCCTTCACCAACTCTTTTTTGGTGTTATATCCAGATGACATCCTCATCTTCAGCTGAACTTGGGAGGAGCACATGCAGCAGATTCAATAGGTTTTGAGAACTTTGCAGTAGCACAAGCTATATGCTAACTTGGAAAAATTCTCCTTTTGAATGAACAATGTTCAATACTTGGGCTACATTGTTGATGAGTATGGGGTACATGTGGATCCAACTAAGATCCAAGTTATCTGTGACTGACCAGCCCTGACCACACTAATTGAGATTTGGAGCTTCTTGGGACTTTCCAACTTCCATCAACGGTTTGTGTTGGGATTCTCCCATATTGCATGGGCCCTTAGCCAAGTGACCAAGGGTGGTGGCAAGGAAAAGGAAACAAAATGAGCATTTGATGATCTGAGGCATCGCTTGTGCTCAGATCCAGTACTCTCCTTACCTAATATACAATAACCATTTGATATTGAGATTGATGCATCTGACTATGTTGTAGGTGCATTTCTCACTCAGCACAGTCATCCAGTAGCATACCATAGTGAGACACTCTCATATATCATTCAGAAATACCCCACCTATGACAAGGAAATGTATTCCATTATGAAATCTTGTCATCAATGGAAACATTACATTCTTGGAAAGGATACAATCATCCACACTGATCACAAGCCTCTGCAGTTCATACAAACATAGGGGAAGTTGTAGAAAAGTTGCCATCAAAAGTGGTCCACATACCTGAAACAGTTCCATCTCAACATAAAGTATAAGAAAGGGAGCACAAATCATGTCGTTGACTTCCTCATTCAACCTCCCATTGCTGCACTCACCACCATGCTCCATTCATGTGGGAATGAGGCATCTGAGTGGCCCCAACTTTATCATCAAGATACAAAATTCACCACCACCTATCATCTCTTGGGTACATGCATGAATGTTACTGATTTTCACATTCATGATGGATTTTTATGCCATATGGGCCACCTCCGTGGTCCTGAAAATGAGTGTGCAAAGTTGATTTGCGAGGCTCACTACATTCAGATGGCAGGACATTTTGGTGTGGAGAAAATTGTGGTCGTTCTACAGAAACATTTTTATTGGCCAAAACTTCAACAGGATGTCAGCAAGTATATCATATCTTGCACTGACTGTTCCATTTCTAAGATATCCATCAAGAAGAAAGGCTTATACACCCCTCTTCCTACTCTCAATAGGCCTTGGGAATCCATCTTGATGGATTACATGTCTGGCCTTCCATCCACCAAGCAAGGAAATGATTGTGTATTTGTGGTAGTTGATCGGTTTTTGAATAAGGCCATTCTCACAGCTTGCAAGATGAGCATCATAGAAACATATACTCCCAATATATTCTTCGAACGAGTATGGGTCCATTTTTGGATACCACAGACCATCATCTCATATCAGGACAACAGGTTCCTCAACACATTTTGGCCGAGTCTCTGGTCACTATTGGATACCAAGCTCACTAAATCCACTACCTTCCACCCTCAAACCGATGGCCAAATAGATGTTGTTAATCAAATGATTGTGCACATCATGTACATGTATAACTCTAAGAATCTATGTACATGGGATGAGAGTCTTCCCTATGTTCAACACAACTGTAATAGAGCTCTCCATAGTTCCACCATCCATAGCCCATTTCAGGTGGGGCTAGGATTCCAACCCTTGGGTCCCATTGATGTTGCACTACCTATTTCAATCACACTGACAAAATCTTCCCATGTTCAGTCTCAGGCCAAAAAATCCACCAGATTCATTGAGCAGATTCATCACATTCACCAATAGGTCCATGATATTTTGTAGAAGGCCATTGATAATTACAAGCAGAGCCATGATCAACACAGGGTACCACACAAGTTTCAAGTGGGAGACAAGGTCTAGTTACATTTCCAGAAAGAGTGTCTTGCAATGCCCCATAGGAAGATTCTTCCACTTCTCTATGGGCCTTACACTATCACCAAGGTTGTGGGTGACAATGTATTTGAGCTCAACACTCCCCCCTTCCTTGGCTTGCACCCAATGTTCAATGTGGACCTCCTCTGGCCATATTTTCCACCATTGTTGAACACCTCAGAGATTGCAGAATAGTTGAAACCAATAGATATCAACCATGACTGCATGGAACATGCATCCACTAATAATATAGTGGACACATAGGTCAAGGGAACTCACCAACAAGGGATCCTACTTTATCAAGTTGCAAGGCAAGACAACTCCTGCACCAAGGAAAGTGGCTCACCCGAGGTCAAATTCAGCATAAATTTCCTCACCTGATGGGGGCACTCAACATAATGGAAACTATTTCTTCCTAAGGGGGGGAGGGGGCGCTGATCCAAGTGGATATTGATGGCCACCCACCTACTCCAACTGGCTCCTCTTGATAGTTTTTAGTTCAACATGTTTCTCTGTAATGATGAAATTTCTTTATCATTGTGGGTTTTTCACTTCCAGGGTTATCTTGAAGCCCTAGACAACATCCAGGTATATATTGGTGGCCACCCACCTATTTCAAATGGCTTATTTTAAAAATTTTCTTGTCAGTACATCTTTTCGTACTTCTAGGGCCGTTTTGGGGACCTAAACAATGTTTTTTTTCTTGCCACGGTCAAAATATATATGAAGTCAAATGTTTATGGCATAATGTGTTGCACAACTGAGAGGGGGGGGTGAATCAGTTATTACCGAGATTAAACAATTATGCTTATTTTAAACTCTTTCCAGAGCACTCAATGACAATCACAATAATGTAGGGAAGTAAGCAATAGAACATTCGACATCATTCACACATATGAAATATAAAGAGACAAATATTTCCCTAGGAAACCCATAAAGGGTAAAATCATCTTCTTCTTTATATGATAAGTAATATTTACATTCTGTAAATTATCATACTTATGAGCACCAACTCTTGATGAGGCTGCAACCTCTGTTTTGCAAGCTGCAACTTGCTGAGAGCACCAAATCTCTATTTTCTCTAGCACCTACTAGAAGGAAGCACCAACTCCTTGGTTTCTCTAGCACCCACTAGAAGGAAGCACCAACTCCCTGGTTTTTCTAGCACCCACTAGAAGGAAGTAA
Source organism: Picea engelmannii (assembly GCA_009831015.1). Lineage (NCBI taxonomy): Eukaryota > Viridiplantae > Streptophyta > Pinopsida > Pinales > Pinaceae > Picea > Picea engelmannii. The sequence continues at coordinate 289,481 of ML779516.1, read as the reverse complement.
CAACTCCCTAATTGTTCTAGCACCAACTAGATGGAAGCACCAACTTCCAATCACATAGGCACCAAACTATATAAAAGAGAACAACAGTTCTCCATTGCACCACCCTGCCACCCTCGTTTCTCTGGTTGCAACCAGATGGAAGCTACAACTCCCTGTGTTCAAGCACCCACTTGAACCTCTGAGGACAATATTCCTCCCTAGTACCTCCCTAGTACCTCCCTACCACCCTGAAATATAAATCTTTTCTACTGAAAATAATTATAGTGATATAATGTTCATCAATGGCTTACCAGTCTCATCGATGTTCTACTACACTGCTATGCTCTCCTATATCAGTGTCTCTCTGCCTGCATCTTCTAGCACTTTCTGATCTTTTGTTCTTCTCTACAAGTGCACCTCAGCCTTCTTTTACTGTCTTATCTATGCATCTTTGTTCTTTGCTCTGATGTGCTTTATGCTCTACGTCTTATTTTGATTCAATGAATTGTGCCTCTTCTGTGTATTTCATCTCCTGCCCACAACATCCATTTCCCCATGTGTGATTCCTCTCTACAACAACACCCATCTCTTCTTTGTTCTGCATTCTTATAGTCTCTGTGCACCATGTGCATCACATATGCACAATGTTTCTACATGCTCTTCATGTCGAGTGCTCTGCCTGATCATCATTGCAACTCTTCAGCTTCTCTGGCTGTTGAACCCATGTGTCCATCATCACTGGGTGTTATGCTAAGGTTCCTTAGCCTCTCTAGCAGTTGAGACTCTTCATCTTCTCCATCACAGTCGATCTCATCCTCTCTCTCTATTGCAGTTATCACAATGAATTGCGATCAGTGCAATGTATTTTTCCTCCAAGTCTGCAAGTGTCTAAATCATCCATAATACTTGAGTGCAAAAGGTAGCAACAACAATGTACTCTGCCTCTATAGTTGATAAAGAAATGGAATCTTGTTTTTTACTCAACCATGCTACTAGAGAATCTTCTATGAAGAACGCACCTCCACTCTTGCTTTTCCTTTCATCCATGCAGTTAGCCCAATCAACATCTGAGTAGACTGATAATTGAAAAGTCTGATTCTTAGGATACCATAGGCCATAGTTCATTGTTTCTTTCAAATATATAAATATCCTTTTGACAGCTAGCAAATGACTCTGTTTAGGTGAAGACTGATATCTTCGTACCATTCCAACAACATGCATTATGTCTGGGTGATATGTTGTGATGTACAACAGGCTACCTATCATTGACCTATATGAAATTTGATCAACATCAGGTGAGTCATCATCCTTGATTAATTTTCATCCTGTAACCATAGGTGTGCCCACAGGTTTAGAATCTTCCATTTGAAACCTTTTCAACATTTCTCTTAGATATTTTTCTTGAGAAATGAACATCCCTTCAGACCTCTAAGTAATTTGCAGACCAAGAAAAAATGACAGTTCACCTATCATAGACATTTCAAACTCAGACTCCATGGCAGAAGTAAACCATTGTACCAATGAATCCTTATTACATCCGAAGATGATGTCATCTACATAGACCAACACGATGAGAAAATCATTATCCTCTATTTTGATATATAGATTGTTGTCAATTGTTCCTCTCTTGGACCCTTTGTCTTTGAGATACGTATCTAGTCTGTGATACCAGGCATGAGGGGCTTGTTTTAACCCATATAAAGATTTCTTCATCTTGCATACTAATTCAGGGTTATTAGACAGTTCGAAACCCTCTGGTTGTTCCATATAGACTTCTTCATTTAAATCTCCATTTAGAAAAGCTAACTTGACATCCATTTGATAGCCGTTAAACCTTTTATGACAAGCATAGGCAAGAAATATTCTGATAACTTCTAATCTTTCTATGGGCACAAATGTTTCATCAAAATCCAGTCCTTCTGTTTGATCATAGCCTTTACAGACCAATCTTGATTTGTTCCTGAAACTTGTCCCTGCTCATTCAACTTATTCTTAAAGATCCATTTGGAACCAATGATATTTTTACCTTCAGGTCTATGAACCATCTTCCACGTATTGTTTATCTCAATCTGATCAAGTTCATCATTCATTGCTTTAATCCAATGGTCATATTTGCTAGCTTCATTAAATTCTCGGGTTCCAGCATGGATATGAAATATATATGTGATTGTTCGGTGTTTTTTATTATATTTCTCCTGGTTTGTACACCTTTGTCTTTTTCACCAATTATTTAACTTGAAGGATGATTCTTTTGAGTGATTCTAGAGGAGGAATTTGAAGTTGTCTGCTGATTTGAGTCTGTCTGAGTATCTGTGTCTTCATCTGATTTAGAGTCTTCATTTTCTGATTCTTAGACCTGTTCATCTTCAGCTTCAACTGTGTCCTCTGTAGAAGACTCATTATTGTACACCTCTCTTGCTGGGATTCCTTCATCAACTTTTACATCAATACAGTCAACCATTTTATGCAGCCTCTTATTATAGCATCTGTATTCTTTACTGTTTGTAGCATACCCTAAGAAGATACCTTCATCAGCCCTACCATCATATTTGCCAAGGTTCTCATCATTATTCTTTATGTAACATTTACTCCCAAAGACTTTGAAGTGTTTGAATGAAGCAGGTCTCCCATACCAGAGCTCATAAGGTGTCTTGTCACTTTGTGGTCTGAGGTGGGCTTTGTTAAGAACATGGATTGTTGTGTGTATTGCTTCTACCCAGTAGGTTTGACCAATATTCTTCTCATTCATAATTGACCTAGCCATTTGCTGCATTGTTCTGTTTTGCCTCTCAACTACTCCATTTTGTTGTGGAGTTCTTGGGATTGTGTATTCTCTCTTGATCCCATGCTTATCATAGAATTCCTTGAAATCACTTGACATAAATTCTCCTCCTCTATATTATATTACTGCCTTTAACCTCTTTCCTGTTTGATTCTCAGTTAAAGCCTTAAATTTTTTAAACTTCTCAAATGCTTCATCTTTTTCCTTGAGAAAGGCAACCCAAGTAATTCTAGAGTAATCATCAATAATCAGCATGAAGTAGTTTTCTTTCCCTATGCCTTCCTGTCTTGATGGTCAAAATAAATCCATATGAACTAGTTGGAGTGGATTCTCTATTGAAGTAGAGCTCTTGGACTTAAACTGTGTCCTGGTTAGCTTTCCTACTTGGCAGGGTTTACACATAGAATCTTGTGGCTTTGATATTCTCGAAAGATCTTTTACTTCTTGAAGATTTTTTATCTTGATTAAGTGTTCAAAGTTTAGATTTCCAAGTCTCCTATGCCATAACCATCTTTCATCATGTTTTCTTAGATGACACTCTTCTCTATTTTTTTTCAGCACATATACATTATTTTCTGTCCTTATGCCTTTGGCCACCACTTGTCCTAAGTTTACAGACTTTATCTTGTAGTCCTTGGACGTGAACATCACTTCACATCCTCTATCACACATTTGAATTACACCGAGAAAATTATGTTTCAGCCCATCTACAAGCAGAACATCTTGGGATTTTCTTTTTTCCATTACTTAAACTCACCATCCCTTTACCCTTTATTTTACCTAGAGCATCATTTCCAAAGGTTATGTTTCCTGATTTGCTTTCACTTAGAGATAGAAACTTACCTTTGTCTCCTGTCATATGTTTGGAGCATCCACTATCTATATACCAAGGGTGCGTTTGTCTTTGAGCTGACAACACTAATCCACACTTGTCACTTTCTTTCTTCTTCCAAACATTGACATTTTCAGCAGGGGAATTCAAATCTGGTTCATAGCTCCTTAAGCGATAGTCAACAGATTTATGTCCATAGTTATGACAGATGTAACATTATGCTTTGTCGAATAAAGGATCATAACAATTGTTATTCTTAACCTGTGTCCTTTTCACATCCATCAAGTGATTTTCAGTCTGTGGTGGTTTGTTACTTGGTTGTCTCATTGTTTTTCATGGCATATATCTATACCTTGAATGTCTTGATTTCTCATAATTTAATATCCATAGAAAAAACGTTGGTACCTGGAAAAATTCTGTCTTCTTTAAGGAGGTCGATTTCTTTCATGCCGATAATTTCTCTGATCTACAGATTCGGTTTTGGTACTTTTTCTTTCATTCCTTCTTGGTGGTGGATTTTCTTTCTTTGTTTCTACAGAGTGATGGTTGTCAATGTTTGAGGATTTGACAAACTTGATAGGTTCTTTGTTTCTTGGCTGACCACTACTTGATCCCTCTTCATAAACCAAACCAGTTTTGAGCTTTGGATTCCTTCGCTGATTCAAAATGGTGACTAATCCTTCTGAGGCTTTGATACTTGACAGATTATGATGATACAAGGCTTGAAACCTCTCCAAATCTTTCCTAGTTTTCACTACTTATTCTTCCAGAGATTTACATCTTGCCTTCTTTTCTGATAACTATTGTTTCACAATGTCCTCGATTGCCTTTGCCTCTTCTAATTCCACTTTTAGTAGGGCAAAGTCTTCATCAGGCTATTTACTGTCTTTCTCAAACTGTATCAACAATTGTTTTTGCTTTCTATTCTTAATTATGAGTCTGTCAATCTCTTCCAGTGCACTGATCAGTTCTCCTTCCATATCAACCACAACTTCTTCTTCATTAACCTCACTTCCTATGCTTTTATTATCATAGTCCTCTTTGGCCATAAGTATGAAGTCATTTAGTTTATCTTCAATAGAGGATTCATTGTCTTCATGATCCGAAGGATCATCATCATTGTTTACACAAAGACTTTTCTTCTTAAAACTATTCTCTTTAAAGAAATTTATGTGTTTGTGCTTCTCCTCATCATCACATGTCTGATCCTTTCTTTTTTGAGGACATTTATTTGCAAAATGACCTATCTTACCACAGTTGAAACATTTGAAAGGCAGTTTACTTTTGTATTTTCCTGATCCCTTCTTCAGTCTCTTCACAAATTTTGCTTCAATTTCATCAGGCTTAGAATCCTCATTCTTGTCTACCTTAAATGATGCTTCTCTAGAGGTGGGTTTATCTTTAACTATTCTCATTTCATATGCAGTCAATGTTCCTAGAAGTTGATCAAACTCCAAGGTTTTTAGATCATTAAGTTCTTCTATAGCAGAGACCTTCGAGTTGAACCTATCTGGTAGAGATATCAAAATTTTCTAAACTAAAGAAGGTTCCTCAATTTTTTCACCAAGTGCTTTCATTGCATTTACCAATTCTTCAACTCTTGGAAAGTATTTTCCAACAGTTTCATCTTCTTTCATCTTTATCTGTTCAAAATTTACTCTATAGGTTTGAAGCTTGACTTCCTTTACCTTCTCATTACCTTCATAACTGCTAATGAGTTTTTCCCACATTTCTTTTGCAGTTCCTAGGTGCATAACTTTTACGAATTCTGCTTCTGTAAGCCCACTCAAAATAACATTCATAGCCTTAGCGTTGAAGATAAATTCTAACTTGTCATCCTTATTAGCTAGTACAATTGGCTTTACATAACCAGTATCTACCACATCCCAGACATCTGCACCTAAAGACATTATGTAGGTTCTCATTCTAACTTTCCAAAAGGCAAAGTTTGTTCCATTGAATAGAGGATCCTTATTGGTTGATTTTCCTTCATGGATTGACATGTTTAAGCTCTAGGATCTACCCTTAGATAAAAGGGGTCGGCTTTGATACCAATTGTTGCACAACTGAGGGGGGGGGTGAATCAGTTGTTACTGAGCTTAAACAATTATGCTTATTTTAAACTCTTTGCAGAGCACTAAATGGCAATCACAATAATGCAAGGAAGTAAGAAATAGAACATTCAACATCATTCATGCATATGAAATATACAGAGACAAATATTTCCCGAGGAAACCCATATGGGGTAAAAACCTCTTCTTATTTATATGATAAGTAATCTTTACATTCTTTACATTATCATACTTATGAGAACCAAATCATAATGAGGCTACAACCTCTGTTTTGCAAGATGAAACTTGTTGAGAGCACCAACTCTCTGTTTTCTCTAGCACCTACTAGAAGGAAGCACCAACTCCCTGGTTTCTCTAGCACCCACTAGAAGGAAGCACCAACTCCCTGGTTTCTCTAGCATCCACTAGAAGGAAGTAACAACTCCCTAAGTGTTCCAACACCAACTGGATGGAAGCACCAACTTCCAGTCACATAGGCACCAAACTGTATAACAGAAAACAACAGTTATCCCTTGCACCACCCTGCCACCCTCATTTCTCTGGCTGCAACCAGATGGAAGCTACAACTCCCTATGTTCAAGATCCCACTTGAACCTCTGAGGACAACAGTCCTCCCTAGCACCTCCCTGCCAACCTGAAATATAAATCTTTGCTACTGAAACTTATTACAGTGATATAATGTTCATCAATGGCTTACCAGTCTCATCACTATTCTGCTACACTGCTCTACTCTCCTATATCAGTGTCTCTCTGCCTGCATCTTCTTGTGCTTTCTGATCTTCTACTCTTCTCTACAAGTGCACCTCAGCCTTCTTTTACTGTCTCAACTATGCATCTCTTTTCTTTTCTTCTGTTGCGCTTTATGCTCTGCATCTTATTTTGATTCTCTGAATTATGCCTCTTTTGTGTATTTCATATCCTGCCCAAAACATCCATTTCCCCGTGTGTGATTCCTCTCTATAGCAGCACCCACCTCTTCTTTGTTATGCATTCTTATAGTCTTTTTGCACCTTGTGCATCACATATGCACAATTTTTCTGCATTCTCTTCATGTCGAGTGCTCTTCCTGATCATCATTGCAACTCTTCAGCTTCTCTAGTTGTTGAACCCATGTGTCCATCATCACTGGGTGTTATGCTAATATTCCTTATCCTGTCTAGCAGTCGAGATGCTTCGTCCTCACTGTCACGGTCGAGCGCATTCTCTCTCTTGCAGTTATAGGCTTCAACGCTCTTCCATCTGTCAATCGCCTCCTGAATAGTATTCATTCCACTGGCAGATGCCTTGAGACTCTTCATCTTCTCTGGCAATGACCCTAAAGTCTCTTCCAATCCTCTGGGAGAAAAAATTAGTCGTTTCTAGCAGTTACACTGTGAACCTCCAAAAACCACATCAACAATTGAATTGTCACTGATCGATTAACTATGAAGAGAAATAGTAGCCCTTCGATCATATTCCCAAATAACTTGCACCGTTGGATCATAAATCATGGGTCTCGCGCTTATTTCGCCATTTTACAATTCGTCATTTCGGCATTCCTGTGGTGAGGCATCTCATCTCTCCAAGTCCCTATCTCCGAAATGGAGATTAGCTTCGTGCTACCTCCTCCCTTGATCCTTCATCGATGTGACCATAGGTTATGACCAGGGGCCAATTATGAACACGTATTTCACATTTTTCATTTCATGTTTCAGGGATTCTGTGATGAGTCATCTCGACTCTCCATGTCCCAACCTCTGAAATGGAGCTTGTTTCTTTGAGATATTCTCTACATCTCTTTGACGATGTGACCACCAGTAGTGACCAAGCACTTATCCATACAGTGCTTTCACAATTTTTCATTTCGGCACTTCAGGACTTTTGTGATGAAGAGTCTCGACTCTTGACTCCTCCAACTCCCAGTATCCGAAACTCTGATCAATGTGCCTGTTTCGAGATTTTCGGCATTTTGCATTTCAGCACTTTGGGACTCCTGTGATGAAGAGTCTCAAATCTTGACTCCTCCAACTCTCGGTATCCGAAACTCTGGTTGATATGCCTATTTCAGGATTTTCGGCGTTTCTCATTTCGGCACTTCAGGAATCCTGTGATGAAGAGTCTCAACTCTTGACTCCTCCAACTCCTGGTATCTGAAACTCTGGTTGATGTTCCTGTTTTGGGATTTTCGGCGTTTCGCATTTCGGTACTTCGGGACTCTTGTGATGAAGAGTCTCGACTCTTGACTCCAACTCCTATTATCCGAAACTCCAGTTGATGTTATTTTTTTAGTATTTTCCATATTTTTCATTTTGGCACTTCGGAACTCCTGTGATGAAGAGTCTCAACTCTTGACTCCTCCAACTCCCGGTATCCAAAAATCCGAAATGGAGTCTTTGTTTCTGATACCCGAAATGGAATTTAGCTTATGATCTTGCCATGCAATCATCATTGTGTTGTTGGTCATGATCATTGCCATCAATGAAAAACACGCATACTCTACACTCTGTGCACACCTCTGCACTACCTATTCTGGTCTTCACAAGCTTGCTCTGTTGCATCTTCCCAAAATACTTTTGGTGCCCGTCTAGCACATTATACCTGTACTCAAGCCATCATCGTTGTTGTACTTTCCATCAATGACAAGCATACGCTTCCTGTAAAACATGCCAACATAATGTGTATTTATCGAAAATACCTTTGCAATGGGTTATCACACACCTAAAATAGAGGTCGTATGCAAAAGTTACAACCCCAAGAATTTGAGGTACCAACTTACCCATCGGGGCCCACATAACTTTTGGTGTTCCATATCCTAGGGTTAGGTTTTTGGATGTCTAGGGTTTTGGAATTCATGAGAAATGTTAAAAATGTCTTTGGAGCCTCATTGTAATCATTCTCTTCAGATGGATGTGTGTAGAAGCCACATCTCTTCTCAGAGATAGCTACCACCATTCGAGCAAGTTGTTTTTAGTTCTGCAGTTTTACAGTTTTAGCCTATTTTCTTTATTCAATAGAAGTTATTGTTCACTAGATATATGTTGTTGTTCTCCATATATTTGTGTTATTATATTCAATTTGTTATTCATTTCATTCCACTCATAAATCTAGATCAATGAGATCTTGGTATACAGGATGACAGGAATTGAAAAGAATCGTCAGTTTGAGTACTTTGTTCATTGGAAGGGAGGATCCAAAGAAGATGGTTGCTGGGAAAAGGAAGAGGCATTGTGGAAATTAAAGCACAATATCCACAATTTAAGGGTGAATAACAAGGTATCTTTAGCACTGGGATTTCCGAGAATGACAAGGACTTGGGCTCGAGGAGGGTGTAACACCTATGGAAAAGAAGGAAAGTGTGCGCCCAAACACCTCACACTCACCCATAGCGAGACCACTGAACAGACGTGTGACATGAGCACTCGATCCAATGAAGGGATTTAATTAACTTATAAAGGTGCATGCAGTCACCTTCGGTGTGTGCAACATGTTAAGAGGTGTGCACCATGTCAATGGGTGCACACCAAGATGACTTACTCTGGATGCAAGCCAAGCAATGGTTTGACAAAACAGGTGCAACAAAATTGGGTGCTCATAACTGAAGGAAACAGAAGTCAACCAAGTATGGTTGGAGTGCACTTGAGTGAGACCTAAGAGATGTGCACATATGGGAGAAATCATCTCAACAAAGAATGAAAGGTTGTGTCTTGTCTTGATGAAAGGACACACCAATTGGGAATCCATATAAGCCAAGGAAGTGCACCATTTGAACACATCAGGATGGAAACACAAGTTTGAACCGAGTTCGGGAATGGACAAAGGAGAGATGAAATTGTAGGAACCAAAGATGAAGTGTGCAAGAAAGGAGCTTTGGATGAATTGATAAAGAGATATCACCCAAGGGAAGCTCAGTTGTTTCATTGTTCTTGTAAACTCTTTATGTGGGTAGCACGAGTTAATCTCGACACTATATTGTTTTCATTTATCGAATATTTTTGGGTGTTAGGTGGGTTTGGTCGTCTACACATATATTTCATTTATACTTGTATCAGTGTTGTTCTTTACTATTGTGTTAACTAAGTAAATTTACTAGACACATAACTAAGTAAGAAACGAAGACTTGGTTAAGGTGTATTATGGGTCAAGTACTTTGGTTAATCCTTGCTACCGAACGAAAGGCATCGGTGTCATGCGATGTTGAGGATTTTGGGCATACGCAACCCAACCAAATATCTCAACATTGTGACAAAATCCCTTCTGGGAAGTAGTTATGAAAAAGGAGTATAACTCCATCATCGAGAACCATAGTTGGGACTTAGTTCCACTTCCATCAAATCATAATATTGTCAGATGTAAATTGGTCTACAGGAACAAAAAGGAAACATATAGATAGGGGATTAAGTACAAGGAAAGATTAGTTTCCAAAGGATTTGAATGATTCCATGGGATTGATTATGATGATACCTTTGCTTCAGTAGAAAATATGGAGTCCATCAAGTTGGCCCTCGCCAATGCAATAGTGGGAATTTCACTAGATAGACATGAAGAGTGCCCTTTTTCATGGGTATCTCTTAAAAGAGATCTACATGTAGAAACCTTAGGGGTACATACATAACTCATCTCTAGTATGATGATTGAAAAATTCACTCCATGGCCTCAAATAGGCACCTAGAGAATGGTATGCTAGGCTAGATTCTTATTTAATTTCTCGGAATTTTTTTAGATGTAAATCATATACCAATGCTTATATGTTGAGTACTTCTAACTCATTGTTGATCTTATTTCTACATGTATATGATCATAGGTAGTTCTTCCTCAATAATTTTTGTGGTCAAGGACATTTTGCATGACAGGTTCTCTATGACCAACATGGGTCCAGTTCACTTTTTCCTTGGTCTTAAGATGAACCAAGATGCTTTAGGAATAAAGGTGTCTCATACTAAGTATGTCAAGGATATCTTGGTTAGATTCCACATGAACAACTACAAGTCTGCAACCACACCATTCTTTTCTAGGGTAAGGGTCGAGGATGGAAGGGATACACAATTGGTTGACAACACATTGTATCGATATATAGTGGGGAGCCTCTTACATATCACCCACACCTGACTAGATATCTCATATGCAGTAGGGGAAATTTCCATGTACATGTAGGAGTTGCATGAGCTACACTGGAGAGCTTCCATGCACATCCTTAGATATGTTTAGGGCACCAAAACTTATGGGATTCACTATGCAATAGTTTTCACATTGGATTTCATGGGATTCACAAATTCAAATTGGGTTTGTGATAAAACATATTTCAAGTCCACCTTCGAGTATACTCTTAGTTTGGGCTCTGACCCCAATATTTGTTGGTCAAGCAAAAAGCAATCAGTGATTGCTTTATCATGTATAGAGACCAAGTACATAGGACCAGTAACATTAACATTCGGGAAATTTTCATACATATTTTCCTCACTGAGCTTGGTATCTAGTTCTATCATCTGACTATCATTTGGTGTGACAATCATGACACTCTGAAGTTTTGCAAAGACCCAGTGTAGCGACAATGAAAAAAAAACATCAAGATCCACATGCATTACATCATAGAGCTGGTTCATGATGGGATCATTGATTTGAAATACTACCCTTCCTCTGAAAAAACTATAGACATATTCACCAATATGTTCACTAAGAAAAAATTTCACTTTTTGTGTGACCATCTTGGAGTGAAGGACAAAACTGTTTATAAGTTGTCTTTTTCTTTCATTTTACTTTGAAGAGGGGGTTTCCCATGAGGTTTTCCCTCTTTCCCAATTTTTCCAGTGTTCATTCATTAGAATCATTTTAAAATGGGTACCTAACATGGCTTCTTGCTAGGACCCATTCTTCATTCATTCCCTAGTAGTGTTTAGGGGGGGCAGGGGGGGGAGGGTTGGAGATGTTTCACACTCACACCCACCTGGTAGTTATTTTTCCTAATTTTACTAGCCTAAGTTGAGGTTGTCATTCATATATGAGAATATTCCCTCCTAGATGAGAATAATCCCTCCTAAAATAAAGGTACCACTCCTATTCAATCATCATTCAATTATACGCCAGTTAGACTAGTGAAGTTGAGTCATGCATGGAAACCTTTGTGTTATCACCAAGTATCGCATGATAACATTTGGATCATCACCAATGAAGGTGCACTTATCTTGATATCATCACTAGGAAGTCACTACCCATGTGCATACATGATATTATCTCCACTTCACTTGTCTTCACTAGTTAATTGATGACCACATGGATGGTTAACTAGGACTAGATGATAGTTCACTCTAGTTTCTATTAGTGAGTGTCCAGATCTCTCGAGATCACTAATATGGTGTATTACTTCATCCATTTAGAGTATATCATTTGCATTATTCCATTATACAATTCATTATTCTCTCTCTCTCTCTCTCTCTCTCTCTCTCTCTCTCTCTCTCTTGCAAGGTTTGTGTGAATTTCTAATAGCTAGGTTATATGTACATGTTTCACCAAAATTTCATAGGAAGACTCTATTTCTAGATAGATGTAAAATGAAAAATATGTATGGGTTGATTCATCTACCCAAGTGAGGTTATTCCTACAAGAAATTTCTACGGAATGAAAGGAAAATGCTATGAAATGAATGTTATGTGTACCAAATGCTTAAAATATCACAACATAATAGAAGTACACACCATGTACACTAATGTGAGTGTGGATAACAACTCCAATATAATAAGAGAGATAATTTACACAATAACTCCTAAGAGAATAGGATAACCACTTCCAAATAACCAAATACATTCATAAATCACAATTCACCTATCATCAATAATGAATACATTATCTTTATATATACATATTCACATATACACATGAGGCCCATTTGCTATTAGGATGACCCTATTACATAAATATTTACACATTACATGTACATTTATCCCCATATATTCTCTCCCTTGGGATCATATCATTTACATTTAACCTTATACATTCCTCCCTTGGGTCATAACATAGTGCCTTCCTTCAAAAATCTTTGTCCTCAAAGCTTTGCAATTAAAGGATTCACATGTGATGAAACCAAGTAGTATTATGTTCTTATGTTCCTTCTTTCTTATTTCCATTTATGATGATCCATCCATCAAAAATTGATCATTTGTTGTCGTAATCCTTCATATCTAGTTGTTGCATCATTTTCTTTCCCTTGATTCCATATATTTTTGTTGAAGCTTCTCTAATTTGTAGTATATTTTAGTCTATGATAATATCTTGTTGAATAATAGTTTTTGTAATATCCGTAAGGCCGAACCCAATTGTAAATGTAAAGGAAAATGTACTTAAGATGGTGAGTTGTATGACATAATTTTGTATGCACCTTTCATGGCATAGTGCGTGCATGTACTATGCAGTGAAATGATGAAGTGTGCACATTCCAGGATACCACGCGCAACATCTTAAGTGCACGCGATTGTGAGGCCAACGAGCCTTTATGTAAATGGTATTTTTTAAAGGCTGGTGAGCAAGTTATTATAAGCTAGGATGATTATGTTTTGATTAGGCCAGAGAGCCTAGATGTTAAAGGCCAGTGCACCTATTTGTGTATATGTCTCATAATTAATATAAAATACATCGCTGTGCACAAACCGACCACGATAAAAGAGATGGGGGACTAAACTCCACTGGTTAGAGAAAGGGAAGGGCTAAGTTAAGGAAAGGGGATAAGCTAGGGAGCTTAAGACAAAAAGGAATATTATATTAATATTTCTTTAATCACAAAGTATGGATAATTATTTATCCTAAGTTCTAAAGTTGGGTACAAGTGGGTCAAAGTAGCTCCCAACATGAAAAGTGTCAAGTTGGGGACATGCATACATATTGTTGGGACTTAATTCATTTTCTATTATCTTTTCCATCATTCATTCCTTCCATAATTGAGTCATCCAGTCAATCATCCATGAGTATTCACACCCATTGAGCTATCCTTTGTATATTCATACTGTACCTGAACCCGTATCCATAGCCATTTGTGTTGGTGTGTCTGGTTAACTTGGGATCTGGATTGAAGAAGTGGATTGTTAGGCCCATGAGCAATTCTCTGGGTGAGAGAATTGTTGGGGATTGATTTTCTGAAGGTGTTGAACTGCAGCTACAATGCTCTGAGACCTTTTGTCCGACTTGTTGTTGAAGCCCAGAAAGGAAGTGGGGTAGCCGAAGGACTATTGAGCAGAGAAGGGGCACACTTCCTGGGTGGGACATGCATGTGGGGAATGAGGGACTGTGGGTTGTTAGTTTGAGTTGGAACCTAAGACAGAACCCTTCCTATTGTCCATGATCCTTTAGCCTAGTTAGGAATCCATTTACCTAGGTGGAGTTTAGTCCTAGCTCGGGGGTGACCCATTGTTGAGAGTGATGAACAATGTGGTCTAAGGATGGGAGGTTCGTGGGAGGTATGCATGTAGTTTGTGACATTCTTACCAAGATAAGTGCCAATATGGGTGATAAATTTACATGCTGCATTGTTATTTACGTGCTTATATTTATGGCTTATTCTATGTGTGTTTATAACTATCTATAAATTTATGGGTATTTCCTGTATATGTTGCATGTATATGTTTACTGTCATTTTAGTATGAATCCGTGCATTTACATAACGTATTTGTCTGTTTACTTATATATATATATATATGCTTCCGCAAGAGTTCTGTGTGCACATGTATTTTAATTGCATGCAGTTTAAAATTTTTATGTGGCATAGCTCAGTTAAATGTTGGGTATGTTACAGTATGTTCCACAGAGAGAATGCAAGAGTTCTCTAGCATAGCATGGCCCGACATGGATGGTCGGGGATGTCAAAAATTGGTATCAGAGCATCAGTTTTCAACACTGAGCCTAGATGGGCCGAACAAGTTGAGTTGTAGTGAAATTTCACAAAGAAATTATTTCGAAGTGGACAAATTTCGAGTTGCAAAGTGTCCAGCTACAATATGTTACAGAAATTGGGAAAAAGCTGCAATTTCGGTTGTTAAATTCATGAGAAATTTGAGAAATTCGGTCAGGTGGTAAGATATTATTGATTTAATATCTGTTCTAGCAAATTCAAACCCAGAATTGGTCGAATTTGAGGTTACAGTAAATCCATGATAGATGGAGCAGAATTCGTAATTAAAATTCCCAATTCGTTAATTGATTTGGATGAATTCATTCTAGAAATGCCAACCCACGATGATTTGTTATTGCAGAGTTTGAATTGGTTTTATTGGGGTGAAATTGAATGAATTTCGTGGTTGCAGAATGTCTGTGGTAAATTGGGGAAACATTTAGGAAAAAGCCCCAATTTTTGCAGTGAAATTCACAAGGATTTGATGCGCATAAAGGTGAATGTGCACAGGTGGTGCACTAAATATGCATGATATGCAGTGAAAAGCTTATGATAGGTTAAATTCGGCACTGCGCGGAAAGATATTGGCATGCTGGTGCACACGCTACATTTTGGCACCACGCGGAAAATTGTTAGTGTGCAGGTGTGCGCGCTAAATTTTGGTACCACGCAGAAAAATAGTCGTTTCCTGGTGAGCACGCTATATTTTGGTGCCACGTAGAAAAATGTTTGTGTGCGGGTGCACACGATAAATTTAGCATTTTGCAATGTGCATACACATAGGAAGTGTGTGCAGTTTGCACACTCATAATAATGGCGTGCGTGGTGTGTGCAGTATTAGCACAACACAGTGGAGTATGGAAGTTGCGCGCACAATATGGGTATATGTTGTCGCACGACAATTTAGTGAATGGTGCATGCAAAGTATTGGTGCGCGGTGGGGCATACTAAAATATAGCATGGTGCAGTGTGTAGAGTACAATTCACATGAAATATCAGTGTGTGATACAAAAACCGTGCGCAACAAGTAATAGAGAAGGAACCAAAACTGGGTGTAGCGGGTATTGGCACGCGACACAAAAGTAGTGTGCGCAAGTTATTGGCATGACAGAGAAGTGATACACATTGGTTTTAAAGTGCACAAATCATGATTTACCTTGTTTTGTTGCTTCACATGGTAAATACGGGTGTACAGGTTGAATATTTTGCACGTGAAGTCATTTGAAGGGCAAACAATAGCAAAAAATCATTGAATTTCTATGATGTTTTATATCATTGAACGTCATCTTTTTGCAGCGTGTTTTTTAGGGCCTTAAGAGCGTTTTTAATAACTCAAAAACCATGAGACAGAGGTGTACCAAAGGTACACTCTATATCTACAGCTCAAATAAAAGAGCTCGGATAGATCTTTCTAATGGTGTAAATTATTTGTTAAACAGATCTTTTTTGAGAAAGTTACAACCCAAATAGTGAAGGGTAAATTTTATGACCCAACTAACTTCAAAGGGCCATAACTTTCTTCTCTAGAATCGAATTGAGGCACAGGAGAAGTCAATGGAAATATATTGAACCATAGAAGACAATCCTAGAGATGAATTAAATTTCTAGGCATGTTAAAGGTGTTTAATATGGAAAATAAGGTGCCTGTAACATTCCAGACCAAAAACACAAATGAGCCTAGAACTTCAACAGGCTGTAACTAGCATCTTAGAACCCAGAATAAGGTGAAACTTGGACATAATGTCCATAATATGTTTATGAAGAAACCCAATTGAGATCATACAAAAATTTCAATGGAGTAGGTGTAAAATTACATAATTACAGCGCAGAGTTACGCCAAGTTGAAAAATGAACAGGAAAAAAAATAATATATATATATATATATATATATATATATATATATATATATATATATATATATATATATATATATATTATTGGGGAAATTTCAAATGACCATAACTTTCTGCTCCAGACTCGGAATCAAGCATGTGAGTAGGTGTTGGAAAGGTCTTGAACAATGGAATATAAATATCCACCCAGAAAATTGATCTGAGCATTCAAATTTTAGGAAATCAGAAGAAATTATTATGATATATTATTGAACCAAAATGGTTCATATTTTTCTTGAAATTGCTGAAACAGTTAGTCTGGCAAAGTTTTGTTGGCTGCACATTTTGCAGAGTTAACAACAACTAGATCAAATCAATATCATTGCAGATCCATAGGAATGAAAGAGGCATAGGGGACTTATAGTCAGGAAGATGAGAGCAGAGGGATGGATTTCCATTTGGGCATTGAAGGAACAAACTCCAATGGACATGGTGAAGGAAGAGATGAAAACATGAATATGGAAGAGACCATTAAAAATTTGCAGAAGGATATCCAAAGCCATAAAGATGATAATTAAAGACTTATGAGAGCCAAGGACCAGTAGGATGACTTCAACATGAAGTTATTGGAGAGATTGAACATAATAGAAAAGAAATTGGATAAGGAGAGTGGCTCAAGCAAGTCAGAAAATCACAGGTATCATGATGAGAAAAGAAAAGAATGAAGTGTTAACAGGCATCACCACCACTCCCCGAGGAATTACAATAAGAGATCACACAACAACTCAAGTCCTTCCCCTATCATATTTCATAAGAGGTCTGGGGTGGATGAACTGAGAGGAGAAATGAACAAAATAAAACCTCCTACATTTGATGGTGAGTACAAAAAGGACGAAGATGCAGAAACATGGTTGTTGGGAAAGAGAAAGTATTTTCAATTGCATAATTATTCTTCTCATGTAGAAGGTAGAATTGCCATCTATCAACTCAAGGGAACGACATCCATGTGGTGGGATCAACTTGTGCAGGTGCAACACATTAAAGAGAAAAGTGTTACTTGGAAGGAATTCAAGAAGTATTTTGAGAAGAAATACTTGACTAAGAGATACTATGACAAGAAAATGAAAGAGTTCTTTGAACTCAAGCTTGGGAGTATGACCATAGATGAATATGAGAGAAGGTTTCTAGAAATGTTGAAGTGTGTCTCTTTCATTAAGAATGAGACAGTTAAAATTCAAAGGTATTTGAGTGGATTTCCATCATTCATTAGTGACAAAATACAATATGAGGATCCCAAGACATTGGAAGAGACCATAAGGCGAGCTAAATGCCTATATGATCAGCAGAAAGCAAGGCCAACTTTCCAAAAATCTTGGGAAGACAAAAAGAAGTTCAAGGTGGATCAAAAGAAGAAGGGATCTAAGCCACCATTCTTTAGAAATAATCCCCAGGGACAACAAACTCCTATAGAACCCAAAATGATTGAAACAAGGGGGTCAAAGGACAAGGAAGCCAACTATTCAATGTTGGGGTTGTAAAGGAGATCATATGTTCAGAGATTGTCCTCATAGAGGTGAAAAAGGGAGGATTGTTCAAAATGTACAACAAGCTGAAACAGTGGAGGACATGGGAAGAAATGTGCCAAGGATCTATGAATCCCTGGACAATAAGAAAGCAGAGTATCAATCACACATGATTGAAGTGGAAGGTATGATCAACAACCAAACCGTTGTTATTTTAATTGATTCAGGACCTAGTGATAGTTATATAGATCCTAAGATGGTGGAAAGTTTGAATTTCCCAAGAAGAAAGCATGGGAAATATTGGTTAGTACAGTTGGCTACAGGATCCAAAAGAAAATTTAATGATATGGTTAATTCATGCCTCATGGACATGAATGGACTGAACACCAAGGCAGATTTGAACATCTTGCCTTTAGGTTCCTATGACTGTCTAATTGGGATGGATTGGTTGGGCCAACATCATTATCTCCTAGACTTTCATAACAAGGAATTTACTTGCTTGGATGAGAATGGGAACCAAAGGAAGGTGCAGGGAATTCCCAGGGTAGTAACCATCCAAGAAATTTCAGCATTACAACTGAAGAAATGTTACAAAAAAGGGTGTCAAATATTTGCAACACATATGGAAGAGACACCTAGAGATAAGGTGCCAAATTTGGAAGATCATGCAGTCTTGGAAGAATTTGAAGATGTGTTCAAGGAGGTACCAAGACTACCCCCAAAGAGACATATTGATTTCTCTATAAATTTAATGCCTGGAGTAGCTCCAGTGTCAAAGACTCCTTACAGAATGAGTACACCAGAGTTGAAGGAGTTGCAAAGGCAGCTTGAGGATCTTTTGAAGAAGGGGTATATAAGCCCAAGTGTGTCACCTTGGGGTGCCCCAATCTTGTTTGTAAAGAAAAAGGATGGAACAGTAAGACTTTTCATTGATTTCAGACAGTTGAATAAAGTGATTGTTAAGAACAAGTATCCTTTGCCAAGGATTGATGATCTCTTTGATCAATTGAAGGATGCCAAGATATTTTCAAAGATAGATCTTAGATCAGGATACCATCAGGTGAGGATTAAAAAGAAATATATTAGTAAGACCACCTTCAGGACAAGGTATGGTCATTATGAGTTCACAGTGGTGCCATTTGGGTTGTCAAATACACTAGTTGTTTTCATGTGTTTAATGAATGGTGTTTTCCGAGAATATTTAGACAAGTTTGTCATTGTCTTTTTGGATGACATTCTTGTATATTCCAAGTTAGAAGAAGAGCATGAGAATCATTTGAGAATGGTGTTGCAAGTATTAAGGGAGCATCATTTGTATGCCAAATTGAGCAAGTGCTCATTCTATCAGAAGAAAATTCATTATTTGGGTCATATCATTTCAAAGGATGGGATAACAGTGGATCCTGAGAAGATAGAAGCCATTAGAGAATGGTCAGTGCCAAAGAATGTCACAGAGGTGAGATCATTCATGGGTCTTGTAGGCTACTATAGGATATTTATTGAAGGATTTTAAAAGATTGTACACCCAATCACTTCCTTACAAAAGAAGGGTGTGAAGTTTCAGTGGACATTGGATTGTGAAAAGAGTTTCCAACACTTGAAACAATTATTAACAAGTTCTCCAATACTAAGGATTGGAGACCCAAATGAAGACTTCATTGTGTGCACAGATGCATGTAAAGAGGGACTTGGTGGAGTCCTCAATCAAAATGGGTCTGTTATATGTTATGAGTCAAGGATGTTAAAGGATCATGAAAAAAACTATGCCACTCATGATTTGGAGTTGGCAGCCATAGTGCATGCCTTGAGGAAATGGAGACACTACTTCATGGGTAAATTGTTTGAGCTAAGAACAAACCATAATGGTCTGAAATATGTATTTAATCATCCAACTCTAAATGATAGGCAAAGAAGATGGTTAGAATTTCTGAGTGGACATGACTTTGATATAAAGCATATCAAGAGGAAAGAGAACAAAGTGGTTGATGCACTTAGTAGAAGAGTGCATGAAATGCATGCTACAACCATTAGCATGTACCAATCAGATTTAAAACCCAGAATCATAGAGGTTGTCAAATCACATTTGCAATACAAAGAATTAGTGGCAAAATTACAGCAAGGTATTTTAGAGCAGGATATTGAAGAATACAAGCTAAATAATGATGAAATTCTCATGTACAAGGGCAGCGTTTATGTACCAGATTCTAATGAATTGAAAAATATGATATTTAGAGAAATGAATAATGTGCCTTATGCTGGGCACCCAGGATATCAGAAAACTATTGGAGTTGTCAAAAGCCAATATTATTGGTCAGGCATGAAGAAAGAGCTTGCTGATTTTATTGCCAGATGTTTGGATTGTCAAAAGGTAAAGGATGAGCATAGACACCCAGCTGGTTTGATACAACCATTACCCATTCCTGAGTGGAAGTGGGAAGTTGTAACAATGTATATCATCACCAAACTTCCCAGAACAAACAAGCAACATGATTCTATCATGATAGTGGTGGATAAGCTTACTAAATCTGCCCATTTTGTTTCAGTTAAGCTCACTCACAAGGAAGCCAACATTACTAATGTTTATTTGAAGGAAATTGCTAGATTACATGGCATACTAAAGACAATTGTGTCTAACAGAGATCCAAAATTTACCTCAAAATTTTGGAAAGGATTATTTAATGGATTTGGAACAAATTTGAATTTTAGCACAACTTATCATCTAGAATCAAATGGTCAAACAGAGAGGGTGAATCAAGTGATTGAAGATATGTTAAGGATGCATGTGATGGATAAACCATAAAAATGGGAAGACTACCTACACTTGGTATAGTTCTATTACAACAATGGGTACCAAATGTTGAAATTACTAAGACAACTGAGAGGGGGGGGTGAATCAGTTGTTATTGTGCTTAAACAATTTTAAGTCTATTAATACATTGTTAATATTTCTTCAAGTGATCATCAACATTATACAACATATGGACAATAAAAGCAATGAGCATCAATCACACATAAGGTATACACAAAGACATATTTTCACAAGGAAACCCATAAAGGGAGAAAACCTCTTCTTCTTCGAAATGATAGGCAATATTTTAAGTTCTGTACATCATCTATAATTGAGCACCAACTCAATGTGAGGCTGCTACCTCTATTTTACAAGATGCAACTTGTTTGAGAGCACCAACTCTCTGGTTTCTCTAACACCAACTAGAAGGAAGCACCAACTCCCTTAATGTTCCAACACCAACTAGATGGAAGCACCAACTTCCATTTACACAGGCTCCAACTTGTATAACAGAGAACACTTGTTCTCCCTTGCACCACCCTACCACCTTAGTTTCTATGGCTGCAACTAGATGGAAGCTACAACTCCCTATGTTCAAGCTCCCACTTGAACCTCTGAGGACAACAGTCCTCCCTAGCACCTCCCAACCACCCTAGAATATAAATGAATAAATAAAGAACCAACTACACAGATAAATCGATTCTTACCACTTCTTCTCTGTTCTGTAAATCTGATCTTCTTCTAACTGTTCTACAGTCTTCTCTTCCTTTGTATTTTCTGTAATTCTGCTCTGCTTCAACTTGTTTTGTCATTCTGCCATGCTTCAATTCATTTTTTCATTTTGTTCTGCTTCAAGTCTTTTTGTCATTCTACTCTGCTTCAAGTATTTTCCTCATCTATTACTCTTCTCTGAGTTTTATCTGATATTGTGCATATTTTCAGTCTCACACTGTGCATTCTGCGATTTTCCCTTTCTTATAGTGTAATTCATTTTTCGTTCAGAACAATCAACAATGCACGGTCTGTATTTTTTTCTTTTATGCACAACGCCCACAACAGTTACACTTTGCATCTTCTTCAACAAAAGAAAACTGTCTCAGCAACTGAAACGCCAACCGATCAAGAATCATGACTCAGTTTCGCTAACAAATTCGTAACTGATGAATTAACTATGAGAGAGAACAGTAGCCCTCCGATCATATTCAAGTTTATCTGCACCATTGGATGAAATTTATTAATCTTGCCTTTAAATCGGGTTTTGGCATTTCGGCATTCCTATGGCCAAGTGTCTCGACACTTCATATCGTAATCTATGAAACTTCGATATGGATCTTTTTTGTGCTAGCTCCTTCCGCAATATGACCATGGACATGAGAAAGCGCTTATGCATAAAGTGCTTTTTGCGAATTCACATTTCGTGAATATGGAGATGAGGCATCTCGACTCTCCAAGTCGCGATCCCTGAAACCTCGAAATGGGGCTTATCTTAACTGACTCCTTCCCTTCTTGTGACCACCGGCGGTGACCATAGGCTGTACCAAAAAAGGCGCGAGTTTATAAACTTCATTGAGTTTGATTGATGGTTGAAATCTCCATAGATCCGATGGTCTAGATTTTATTGCGATCTCTCATCTCGTGAGTTTCCACACCATGCTCCATTAAATCCATGTCAGCGACTTGTCCTAAGATTCGACGGTCCAGATCTTATCTTAATTCAATGGCTCAGATCATATTGCAATTTCACATATCACGATTTCGGTGGTCATATTTCTTGCTTCTCCAAGTCGCAAGTCACGAAACTCCGAAATTGAGTTGGATCAATGGTCCAGATCACACCTTGATCTAATGGCTACGATTAAATCACGATTTAACATATCGCAATTTCGATGGTTGTGTTTCTTGCCTCTCCAAGTCGCGAGTCGCGAAACTTCGAAATGGAGTCGGATCAATGGTCCAGATCACACCTTGATCCGATGGCTACAATTAAATCGTGATTTATCATATCGCGATTCTTTCGATGGAAATTCTTGTCACTCCAAGTCGCGATAGGCGAGACTCTGAAATGGCGTGGGATAAATAGTCCCGATCAGCACTTGATATGACGGTCATCGGGAATTGTAAATGGGATCCAACAATCAGAAATGATGCTTCTACTCTCGAGCTTACTTTGTTCCGCTTAATATGATCTTGCCATCGATGATCTGAAAACAATCCTCTGCACTATCTCTTCTGAGGTTATTCAAATCTTCTCTGCAGTGACTTCTCGTAATGTCCATATATTACATACTTTCTCTATTTGAATCTTCTCTGCAACAACTTCTCGTAATGTCCATCTATTACATACTTTCTGTATTCGAATCTTCTCTGTTGTACTTGCCATCAATGACAAGTATACAAGCATGTGGTGTCTGTTAAATATTCAACAACACCAAACATCTCTAAAGATGAGCCCATTTGAGGCACTTTATGGCAGAAAGTGCAACACATGAGTAAGTTGGGATAACCCAGTAGACAAAGAAGTGGTTGGACCAGATTTGCTCAGGGAAATGGAAGAGCAAATGATAAAAATAAAGAAAAATTTAAAGGCTTCCCAAGACAGGCATAAAATTTATGTTTATAAGGGCAGAACTCACAGGGAATTTAAAGTGTGTGATCATGTATTTTTTGAAATTGAAAGCCAACAGAAGTTCCCTAAAGTTGGGAAATTGTTCAAAGTTGGAAGCTCGCTATTGTGGGCCATTTGAAATCCTAGAGAGGATTGGTCCATTTGCTTATATGATTGCATTTCCTGCACCTATGTCTGTTCATAATGTATTCCATGTATCTTTGCTCAATAAATATATACCTGATGTTAATCATGTTATTGATTGGAATGTGATTCAGGTGGAACAAGAAGGCGCTTTCCAAGTGCATCCGATACGCATTCTAGACCGAAAAATCAAGCAACTCTGAAATCAAGACATAGGGATTGTAAAGGTCCAATGGACCTGGTAGAGTCCTAAGGACACTACTTGGGAACATGAGGATGCAATGCAAGAAGAATACCCGCATCGTTTTGAGGATTTGTGAAATTTTGTTGTACATGGGTACATGATGCACTGATGATAGCGCATAAATAAGGGGAGGGGATTGTAATATCCCTAAGGCCAAACCTAATTGTAAATGTAAATGCAAATGTACTTAATCTGGTGAGTTGTCTGACATCATTTTGTATGAACCTTTCATGGCATAGTGTGTGCATGTACTGCGCAGTGAAATGATGAAGTCTGCACATTCTAGGATACTGCACCAAACATCTTAAGTGCACGCGATTATGAGGCCAACGAGCCTTTGTGTAGATGGTATGTTTTATAGGTTGGTGAGCTAGCTATTATAAGCTAGGATTCTTATGTTTTGATTAGGCCGGAGATCCTAGATGTTAAAGGCCAGTGTGCCTATTTTTGTATATGTCTCATAATTAATATAAAATATATCATTGCGCGTAGACTAACCATGATAAAAGATATGGGGGAATAAACTTCATTGGTTAGGGAAAGGGAGGGGATAAGTTAAGGAAAGGGGCTAAGCTAGGGAGCTTAAGCCAAAAAGGAATAGTATGTTAATATTTATTTAATCATAAAGTATGGAAAATTATTTATCCTAAGTTCTAAAGTTGGGTATAAGTGGGCCAAAGTAGCTTCCAACATGACAAGTGTCAAGTTTGGGACTCAGTTAATTTCCTATCATCTTTTCCATCATTCATTCCTTCCATAATTGAGTCATCCAGTCAATCATCCATGAATATTCACAACCATTGAGCTATCCTTTGTATCTTCACATTGTACCCGAACTCGTATCCATAGCCATTTGTATTGGTGTGTCTGGTTAGCTTGGGATATGGACTAAAGAAGCAAGTTGTCAAGCTCATGATCAATTCTCTGGATGAGAGAATTTTTGGGGATTGATTTCCTGAAGGTGCTAAACTACATCTACAGTTCTCTGAGACTTCCTGTCTGGCTTGTTGCTGAAGCCCGGAAAGGAAGTGGGGCAACTGAAGGACTGTTGAGCATTGAACGGGCACACTTCCTGGGTGGGATAGGAATGTGGGGAATGAGGGACTGTGGGTTGTTATTTTGAGTTGGCACCTCAGATGGAATCCTTCATGTTTTCCATGAGCCTTTAGCCTGGTTAGGAATCCCTCTACTCAGGTAGATTTTAGTCCCATCTCAGGGGTGAGTCACTATTGAGAGTGATGAACAATGTGGTATAAGGCTGAGAGGTTCGTGGGAGGTCTGCATGAAGTTGGTGACATTCTTATCAAGATAAGTGCCAATCTGGGTGATAAACTTGCATGCTACATTTTTGTTTACATGCTTATATTTATGGGTTTATCTATGTGTGTTACAATTGTCTGTAAATTTATGGGTATTTCCTGTATATGTTGCATGTATATGTTTACTGTCATTTTAGTATGAATCCATGCATTTACATAACGTATTTTTCTGTCTACATATATATATATATATATATATATATATATATATATATGCTTATGCAAGAGTTTTGTGTGCATATATATTTTAATTGCATGCAGTTCAAAAAAATTATGTGGCATAGCTCAGTTAGATGTTGGGTATGTTATAGCATGTTCCACAGAGAGAACATAAGAGTTCTCTGGTGCATCGTGGCCCGTCATGGATGGCCAAGGACATCACATTTTTCTGATTCCTTGTTCCATGAATATTGATATGTATTCCTTCTTCTTCCTTGATAATGTTGATATCGACCTTATTTTCTTCCTTGAAATATTTCCTAGTAATGAGGGTGTCAATATGGTTTCACATTTGACGACTTTCCTTCACTCTGCACATACATTCCATCTATCTTATTTTTAGAGACAATGGAATCCTATATCCTCTTTTCTTAGTCTTTGATTACTCTAGACTTGGAGATAATACCATCATATTTGGCATGTACATCCTCTAGATGAAGTTCAACTTCTTCAAGTATATTTTAGTGACCTTCTTGAATATTGCCTTTTTTCTCCTTCTGAAGTTGAAATGTCACCCCATTTATCAAATTATGATGTGAGTCCTCAATTCTAGATTTCATTTCTAATTTTACCTCATCAGTATTTTGGGGTTTCTCAACCTTCTTACAAATTTCCCCTTCAAGTCTTTTGGTATATTCTTCATCTAATATCCTTTATTTTTATTGATTTTTGAAAATGATTATTTTCTTCTTTCAATCTCTTAACCTCATCCAATACTTTTTTATTATGATTTCATAATATACATATTTCTTCATCTTTCTTTTTCAATTCTTCCCATGCTTCATCCTTTTCCCACTTCCCTTTATTATTCATTCACTGTTTTAATTTTTGAACTTCTTTAACAAGTGCTTCATTAAGGTCTCATATCTTATATATCGCATCACTCTTCTTCTTGATGTCTTTATCTCTTCTTTTGATTCTTTTAACTCCTCTTGAATTTTATATATATCCTCCCTATTTGTATCTTTAATCCATTTATTTGAGAGGAGTTTTTCAAAAATTTCCCATGTGGGGGAGAATCTAGTGCCTTAATCAAGGATATCCCACCACTTGCAAGCTTCACCATCAAACTTAAGGATTTCCCAAAAAAAAATCTTAAAATATTATTTTTCCACCCTCAACCATTCCATGGTATTGATTTCATCTTTGTCTTCGTCTCTTGTAAATATATGTATTTTCATTGATTCTTAAGTGAGGTCTAACCATAATCCTCAAATTAAAACATAAATATAATGAAAATAATATCCAAAATTTGTATCATTATGTTTCCAAAATATTATCCTATGTTTCCTCTTTCCAATTTATTTTAAATCAACTCAATCATAAATCCCAATCAAAAGTTATGATAGTTTTAAGTGAACATACTTTTGAAACCCTGATTTGGACTCTGTTCTTCTAGCCAACCTTTCTTCTGATGTATTTCTGCAATTTCATCCCCCATGAGTCTAACAATTTGGCCTATATTAATATGATATGTATTCTTTGCAATGCCACAAGTCTGACCAAAATTTATGTGTCAGATGAAAGTTGTGGTAACTTTCCCAAACATTGCTTATTTTTGGCCTTTTTTGGAGAGCGAACGTGTACAAAATGTCACGTGTCCAATATTTAATGCATTATTTTGAAATTTGTACCAAAAATAATATGGATTGTCCTATTTCAAATTCAATTAGTTTCACTGAATTTGTATTCTCAATGAAGAATATATGATTGTTTTACCCAGAACACCCATTTGAGACTCGTTATAGGACTAGTAAAAAAACCTATCTTCCACAGGGTATATATCTTAAAGTGTAACGACCTAGAAGATGAAATTTGTACCAAAGGTAGCTTGATATGTTTTATAATTAACATCCAATTTTCACTATTTGAAGCATCCCCCAAAAAAACTTATAGTAAAAATTCTAAGATGACTCTCTTGGAGAAGAAAAACCCTAGGATCGATGCTTTGAAACCAAGTGATTAAAATATCATAACAGAATAGAAGCACACACCATGTGCACCAATGTGAGCATGGAGGAAAAATCAAATATATATAAGGGAGATAAGTTACAAAATAAATCCTTAGATAATAGGAGAACCTCCTCCAAATAACCAAATACATTCATACATCACAATTCATCTGCCCTTAATAATGAATACATGATCTCTATATATATCTATCCATACCTACACATGTGGCCCCTTTACTATTAGACCAACCCTATTACACATATATTTACACATTTCATGTACATTTAGACCCATATACGCCCCCCCTTGGGATCATATAATATACATTTAACCCTATATATGGCCTCTTTGGGTTATAACACTAAAGGGATTTAAACTATAAAAAATGACAGGGAAACTTAGGCCCAGGGGAGACCCATATCCATGAATAAAAAGGGTTAGTCATAGCGAATTCCTATTCATAATTCAACAAAAATTAAAACATAAAGGCACTCAAGTTATGGAGATAAATGTGTAGCAATTCGCATTAAAAAATACATGCTTTAATGCTTCTTGGAAAAATGGATTCAACGAGAAGTGTCAAAGAAAGAAATTTTGAGGGGATGAACTAGCAAGTGGGGCATACAATTACCTCTCCCATAAAGATAATCATGGGGACCTTATGGTAAGTTTGGAATTGCCAAAAAAAAATTGAATTGCATAGAGTAGAATGTTTCAATATATGGTACCGATCATCTGTAACATTCCCAGTTTAATTAATGCATAATGTAGATATGAATGTGGCTATGGCCAAGCGATGTAATATGTGAATGTATTTTTTGTTTTTAAATAAATAAAATTTAATAACAGATGTTGATTATATGGATAGAGATGGAGGTTTAGTTTTCCATACGAGAAGAGAGTGTCTAAGAGGGGTCCAAGGGGGAATTTAATTATGGGTATTAATTCAATCCATTTTCTTGAATTTTATTATGATTGGGGATAAAAAAAAATATTTAAGTGTATGAGAGCCCAATCATTAAAATCATGTAAGAGGGTGGGTGTGAGAGTCATATCCCTTAGTTATTGAAAAGCATGGGTGGGGGGTTGAGAACAATCAGTTTGGGAAAGAGTGTAAGTCAAGAAAGTAGGACAAAATAAAGGAAATTTGTATGGGCAGCTACAAAAAAAAAAAATTACACATTGCGTTTACATGAACAACAATGAGAGAGAAGGGAGTTGGAGCATTGGAGATAGAGCAAGAAGGATGGGAGAATTCTAGCACATGCAGGAGTATTTTAGAGCACTTTGGAGATGAATATTGAAGAGCTAGGTTATTAGGCCTAAATAGTGAACTCTTGTGTGAGTTTCATTGTAACAACAAATTTTTGTTGTTGTTGTTGGTAGTGAGCTCCCTTGAGTTCCTATTAGAGATATTACTAGTTACTTGTGCGAGATATACCCTAATAAACGAATGGGACACTTGATAGAATGAGAGTAGTGAAGGGGTACATTCCTTGGGTTGGCTAGGTCAAGAGGAAGAGAGATGGAGGAAAATTGGGATAGTTGTAGGAGAATACCAGTGGGTTGTGGGATATTGAGTTGTGAGTGGACTATGAGAGGCACTCTTTTCTTGTGGATTACTATCCCTGGCTTGGAGGTGAATTGTTGTTGATATTTGGAACAACAAGTCTACATTTTTATGGAACATCCTTCCCAAGCATCTGGTTGCCCAATTTTTTTAATAAGATAAGTGTTTATTTTTTTTCCCGAGTTAATTTATGAGTTTAATTGTCGTGCGTTTTACTATGCATATGAGAATGAATTATATGCCATTGTGGTGAAAATTATTAGCTTCATTTACATTTATAACTACTATGGATTGTTGCATGATCTTGATTTTCATGTCGTTCATAAATTAATGTTTCAATGCATATAAATTTGATTTTAGTAGTAATGGTAATGTATTCCAATGCGGTGCTTGAATCATCGCATACTCTAGGAATAGTTGCCACATGCAATACCAATCCTATTGTGCACTCACTGTGAAAAGTTGTTGAATGCAGTACAAAGGTTGTTGCGTGCACCATTTGTCTCAGTGAGGATGCAACATTCATGTTGGTCGACATCATGTAGATGCATTTAAATAATGTTATTTGCAATGGTTAAATCTGTGTATAATTCATAGTTGATAAGTTACAAAAAGTTAATTAGCAGAAATTTTTTGAATTTATGTGTATTTTCTTCAAGTAATGTTCCTTGATTAAGATGGGGGATGTTACAGAATGGTATTAGAGAATTTTGGTTCAAACTAGAATTGTATGGGCTAGATATTAGTTTGAAGTTGGTAAATTCATCATCTCAGCATTGAATGTGTCAAATTTGGGGATAACAGTAAAATATGAGTGAAATTCCCAAGTTTCTAAGAAAAATGAACTCGGAATTGCACTCAGAATGGTTGTTATGGATGGTTCAATTTGAATTCCAGGCGAATGAATTTTGTGTTAGATAGGTGAGGAAATAATTTTTACAATGGTCATGGTGGTGCACAGTGTGTGCACCAAATATTGGTACTACACGGTGCAAAATTGGTGTTATGCACACTAAATATTGGTGCACAGTATAAAAATTTGTGCGCACTAAATATTGGTGTGCAACGTAAAAAGTTGTGCGCACTAGATATTGGTGCAAAACATAAAATTTGTATTAGTACATAGTATAAAATTTGTGCAAACTAAATATGGGTGTGCGGTATAAAGGTTGTGTGCATTGGATATTGGTGCACAGTATAAAAGTTGTGTGCACTAGATATTGGTGTGCATCATAAAATTTGCATTCATTGGATATTGGTGCGTGATATAAAATTTGAGTGCATTGAATATGGGTGTACAATATTAAAGTTGTGCGCATTGGCTATTGGTGTGAGGCATACAAATTCATGCACACTGGATATTGGTGTGCGGTATAGAAGTTGTGTGCATAGAATATTGGTGTGTGGGGCATGTGCTAAATATTTGCATTGTGCATTATGGATCTAGAATGTGATAAATATTGGTGCATAATATAGAATTGATGCATGCATGAGCTTCAAAAAGAAAGAAGAAAAAAAGTGACACGACATAAGAAAAATTGTCCTATAGTCTCACAACAAAAAACAAGTCTGGAGACAAAAACGTATTTTGGAAATAATTGAAGTATACTAAGTTGGATTGAGATAAAACTTTGGTTTTATTTCCGTAGTTTTGAGGGGTACAAAAGTGCCAGAGAGGGAAACTAGCCAATTATGCTATGATTTTCCATAAAAATTCAAATTACATGTTTTTGAAGATTAGGGTCAAAATCAGTGGCAGGAACACATTTACTATTGAAACTTGCAAAGAGTGTCATAAATACATACATGAAAATACCATGTGAA
>ML779516.1:227262-241416 GCA_009831015.1 Picea engelmannii | reverse complement strand
ACCATATCAGAACCAATGGAATCCAAATTGGAGAGGACAACAACTCCCCTTCCCAAATCAATTACCTCAATCACAATTTCTACAACCACTCTCCTTACCATCAGGTACTCCACCAAACAATCAAATGATGAGACCCCAACTACTTGTACAACCCAACCCTAACCCCAATAATAAAGCTGTGCAGTGCATTGAAATTCATAACCAGCCTACATTTTCTCTTCTCCCTGTGCAATGCAACGATATTCATCTACAATCTTGGAGAATAGTAGAACCTAGCATAGCTGATGTTACCTCTTCTGATAAAGAGGAAACAAGAGAGCATGATATACCTGAAGAGGTACATTCATCCTCTAACAATGCTACTGAAACAACAAAACCACCATTTTTTGAGCGTTTAGCTTTGACTAAAACACCTGAGCCACCTGCTTTCAATCTTCTAGGGGAATTACAAAATATTTATGTCAAAATTCCTCTACTACAAGCACTCCGAGATGTACCTATTTATGCCAGGACGATGCAAGACATTTGTGTTACGAAGTCTGGTAGGAAAATTAAGGATCCCCTCACAGTCCAAGTTATGGGTGTCTTGTATGCACTAATGTCAGGTAAATCCCCCCCAGTTAAAGATGGTGATCCCGACCACCCTACCGTCTCAATAGAAGTTGGAAAAATGATAATCCCTCGAGTCCTGGTAGACTTAGGTGTCGCTACCAATATCATGACTCTAGAAAACTTACAACTACTACAACTGCAAGATGAAGTCAGAGACACCCCAACTATCCTAGAATTAGCTGACCGATCCACAATTAAACTAGAGGAAGTCATTGAAGACCTAATTATCTCAACGGAATCCTGGAATTATCCAGCTGACTTTGTGGTACTACAACCTAAAACAAAGTTGGGGGGCCACCCTCTAATTTTGGGCAGGCCTTGGCTAGCCACAACAGATGCTTTTATCAGCTGTAGATTAGGTTCAATGACAATTTCCAATGGTTACGAAACTAAACAGCTTACCCTCTACCCTCATTCTACACCCCTGATTAATAATGATAATTTTGTATGGGTAGACTTCGATGATCAACTTACTCAACCCATCTTGACTATCGGACAAGCTCTAAGCCTTAAAGACAACACTGAGGATGAAGTAATTAATAATTTTATTTGTGAACCCTCCTTCGTGACTGAAAAAACTCACAACCAGTTAGATGCACTGTTGGAGTCATATAATTAGGAAAACTTTAACTCTGAAAACCCACCTCAAACATCTGCCACCATCTCTTCTAAAATCATACCAGTAGAAATTGAACCTGACAAAACACTGAACATAAACCCTAACCTGACAGATACTGAAACACAACAATTAATGAAGTTACTTCTGGAAAATAAAGAAGCATTTTCTTGGGACTATAAATATATGAAAGGAATCTCTCCTGAATTATGTACTCATCGTATATATATCAAGGAGGATTGTCGACCGATCTGCCAATCTCAACGACGAATGAACCCTAATTTGAGAGAAATCCTTAAAGAAGAACTTCAAAAATTGTTTGATGCAGGGTTTATCTATCCTATATCAAACAGTGAATGGGTTTCCCCGTTGGTAATAGTTCCTAAGAAAAATGGGAAATGGAGACTATGTGTGGATTATAGAGCCTTAAATAAAGCTACTCAAAAATATCACTTTCCATTACCATTCATTGATCAGGTGTTAGACAGTTTGTCAGGGAAGAAATTTTTCTCATTTTTAGATGGTTTTAGTGGGTATAATAAGATCAAAATTGCACCTCAAGATCAAGATAAAACCACTTTTACTAGCCCTTGGGGAACCTTTGCTTATAGAGTTCTCCCATTTGGGCTATGTAATGCACCAACAACCTTTCAAAGAGTAGTTATAGGAATCTTTTATGATATGCTTAATGACTCTATGGAAATTTTTATGGATGAATTTACTCCTTATGGTGTTTCTTTTCAAGAAGCACTACAAAACCTTGAGAAAGTGCTTAAACGATGCATACAAGCCCGACTCTCCTTAAGTACAGAAAAATGTCATATGATGATGAGTGAAGGAATAGTGCTTCGACATTTTATCTCATATCAAGGAATTTAGGTAGAACCATCCAAGATACAAGTCATTAAGGATCTTCCTACTCCCAAAACCCAAAGAGAGGTAAGAAGTTTTCTAGGACATGCTGGATACTACAGAAGATTTATCAAAAAAAAATTCAAAATAGCTTCTCCCCTATTTGTTTTACTAATGAAAAATGTTGAATTCAAATGGACTAATTCTTGCCAAGAAGCATTTAATACACTTAAACATCAACTATCTACAAATCCTATTCTCAGAGGACCTGATTGGACACTTCCCTTTCATATATCCTCTGATGCTTCAGATAGTGCAATAGGAGTTGTCTTGGGACAAGAAGAAAATCATCTCCCTTATGCTATTTATTTCATCAGCAAGAATATGACTCTTGCTGAACTCAATTATACAGTCACCGAAAAGGAATTCTTATCGGTTATCTATGCTATTAATAAATTTAGACATTACATCACCGGCTACTCTACTTTTGTCCATACTAATCACTCAACTATCAAATACCTAATGAACAAACCTATCACAAATGCTCGAGTTACCAGATGGTTACTATTATTGAAAGAATTTGATATTACAATTGTAGATAGACCAGGAAAAGAAAATGTAGTTGTTGATTTCCTTTCTCGGTTGACACCTAATGATGATACCCCAGTAGATGATTCATTTCTTGATGAATATCTATTTGCAGTTTCTTCTCACTCACCTTGGTATGCAGATATCGCTAACTACTTGGTTGTAGGAAAGTTACCACCACACCTATCCCACCAAGAGAAAAGAAGAATCATTCAACAAAGTGCTCAGTATAGTTGGATAAGTGGGTGTTTTTCCATACAACACCTGATCAAGAAATTCGAAGGTGCATTAGAGAAGGCGAGGTTTATGATTTACTAAAAGCTTGTCATGATGGCCCTTGTGGAGGGCATTTTGTTGATAGGAGAACAACACATAAAATTCTCAGGATGGGGTACTATTGGCCCTCACTTTTCAAAGATGCGAAGAAATATGTTCAGGCCTGTGATAGCTACCAAAGAGTGGGCCAACCTAATCATAGAGATGAAATTCCATTAAACCCCCAGATAGTACTTGAACCATTTGAAAGATGGGCCTTAGACTTTGTAGGACCCATTAACCCCCCATCCAATAAAAAAGTTTATATAGTGGTCTGCACAAACTATATGACCAAATGGGTCGAGGCTAAAGCACTCCATAGAGCGATCGAAGAAGCAGTTATAGATTTCTTATTTGAAGACATCTTCATCACATTTGGAGTGCCAAGAGAATTAGTTACAGATGGAGGACCTCCTTTCACTTCTCATGGTTCTAAAGCAACCCTTCAAAAATATCATATTCAACATAGAATGACTACAGCATGCCACCCCCAAGCCAATGGTCAGGTGGAAAGCACAAATAAAGTAATAGAAGCCATTCTCACAAAAACAGTGAAGGAAAACAGAAAGGACTGGTCTTACAGGCTCCCTGAAGCATTATGGGCCTACAGAACTACCTAGAGAAATACTACAGGATTCTCTCCCTATGAATTAGTCTATGGAAAGAGTGTTTTCTTTCCTATGGAATTTGAAATCAAAACCTTAAGGACTACTTTAGCTGTCAACCTTGATTTGACCGATGCACAAACAACCAGGTTGCAGCAGCTTAATGAATTGGATGAAAAAAGACTAGATGCCATTCATCAGACAACTATGATTCAACAACAAAGATCAAAATGGCATGACAAAAATATCAAGCATAAGCAGTTCCAAAAAGGTAATTGGGCCCTACTTTATGACTCTCGGTTTAAATAATTTCAAGGGAAACTACGTACAAGATGGCTTGGACCCTACGAAGTAGATACTGTTTTCCCCAATGGAACAGTAAGGCTCCTCACAATCGATGACTCTAAAACACCGTTACTTGTAAATGGTCATTGGCTCCATCTGTACCAGCACCCTATTTCCACAGAACATTTCAAGGCCACATGCATGGCAGACTCTCATTACCTCTTTTTAGAGGGGGCTCCTACCCCTCATTGAAATTAATTCCTTTTTAAGTTAATTTCTTTAGTATTAGATTAGATTTCATTTACTAATAATCCCTGTCAAGAAATACCATGTTACAATCGATTTTTGCAGATCCCCGATCAAAGCACAGGCCCACTAAGGAAGGACGATCCTACTTCAAGAAGAGGCAAGCTTTCCCATTGCTGAAACACCACTGTCAGCAACTCTTTTCTCTTTCCTCATTGCTGAAACACCATTGTTCAGCAACTTTCTGACTTTCGCCATTGCTGAAACACCATTGTTCAACAACTCTTTGCTCTTTCTTCATTGCTGAAACACCACTGTCAGCAACCTTTCACCATTTTCCCCATTGCCGAAACACCACTGTCAGCAACTTTTTTTCACCATTTTCCCCATTGCCGAAACACCACTGTTAGCAACCTTTCACCATTTTCCCCATTGCTGAAACACCATTATCAACAACTTTTATTCATTTTCCCATTACCAAAACACCATTGTTCAACCATTCTTCATTGACAAAACAACACCGTCTAGCAATTGTTTCGCCCTTTCTCCCATTGCTGAAACACCATTGTTCAACAGTTCTTCACAATTCTTCATTGATGAAACAACACCATCCAACAATTGTTTCTCCCTTTCTCCCATTGTTGAAACACCACTGTTCAGCAGTTCTTCACATTTCTTCATTGACAAAACAACATCGTCCAGCAATTGTTTCGCCCTTTCTTCCATTGCTGAAACACCACTGTTCAACAGTTCTTCACATTTCTTCATTGACGAAACAACACCGTCCAACAATTGTTTTTCCCTTCTTTCTATTGCTGAAACACCACTTCCTCAGCAATATTCTGCAGCATCACTCTTCAGCAAACATTTCTCTATTCTTCCTACGGCTGAAACACCAACTTTTCGGCATTTTTTGTCAATAAGATTTTGCGCTCTCATACTACATTTTGTCCTTCCAGTCAACAAATCCTTGATACAATTCATCTAACAAATAAAAAGTCTCTGCCATGGCCACTATAGAACTATTACGGATAGGCATTATATTTTGTTTAAGCATGAATCAAAAGGTAAAGACAAGGTATGTAAATTCTATGTATTATAGTTAAGCTATAGTTAATGAGAAGATTCCAAATCATTATTACCACTCGCGTAAAATCATTATTAGCCACACTTGAACAGGCAGGAGGAAATATCAAACTTGTATACCATCATTTCACATGAATTCACCACCGCCATTCCTATTTACCATCCTTTCATTCGTTTCACCACCATTTGCATGCCTTAACTCGAAAAACTTACTCTGCACAGAAGTTGTTACTCGACTCTTTGACGGTGTATTTTACTGAGCTATTAGCTATGGGAGGCTCTATTATACGGTACGAACCCGCCACGACATCCCTGTTAGAACTATACCTAGAAGCCTATCAAATTTTTCTGCAG
Organism: Picea engelmannii; assembly: GCA_009831015.1. Classification (NCBI taxonomy): domain Eukaryota; kingdom Viridiplantae; phylum Streptophyta; class Pinopsida; order Pinales; family Pinaceae; genus Picea; species Picea engelmannii. The sequence continues at coordinate 235,857 of ML779516.1, read as the reverse complement.
GCAGGATGGCTCAGTTATTTTCAGAGACTCCAGGGGTATGATCAACAACAGGTTCTCCAATTTGCTAAAAATATCCAGGAAGACCATTCCATTGTTCAAGGGGTTCAGATTTCAGTTACAGAAGAGGATATAGCATAGTTTTCAGGTCTCCCTACCAATGGCCTTCGTTGGTTTAGTCACAAACATGTCATCCTGAATGCCCAGCAGGATTTCCTCTCGCCAGGGGAACAAATTGAACCTAAAGGCCAGGGTGTCTGACTCAGCTCGCTGCTGCCTCCATGGCCATAAGTTGCAAAATCCTTCAAACACTACCTTACCTGCGAAGGCCGATACCAGGTAGTCTACCAGCACGATTTTGTCATGTTGTCTCATTTACGGCATAATAGATTGGTGAACATTCCTTACTATATGTTCGGTTATCTTAAAAATATGTCACACTACTGTAAAAAGGCTAAATATCCCGCCCTTTCACTCACCCATCACCGTCTTGTTCAACTGCTTATCCAAAAGGGTTTTTCCCAACAAAACCCTCCACTAAACAACCCACCTATAAATCCCCAAGAAGCCGCTGAAATTCCTGAAAATCTTCAGGAACAACAACCACAAAACCCTCCAGACTCTCCAGAAATATCTAGCAGTCCGTCTATAGACCCAATCAGTCCAATTAACCCCCCTACCATACCAAGCCTACCCCACACCTTACCAGAATCATCCAGTCCTTCCCTTCATATTATTAGTGATGATTCTGAGCTAGACAATTCTCCCTGTCCCATCATTGAGCAAATTCCTTTCTTTCCACCCTTTTTACAAAGAAAACGAACAAGGGCCTCAACAAGGGCAGCCACTACTACCACCGCCATAGACCCCCAACCCATCCGACTAATACCCCATACACCTCTAACCTCCCAAATGCTGGAATCTTTGCCTATTCCACCCACAGACACTGAAACACAAGAACCAGATGCCCAGGGTGTTGCGACATCATCCATTTCAAATCAAGTAGCTGAAACACAAGAACCAACTACTCATCAAGTAGCTGAACCACAAGAACCAGCTACCCAATTTGTAGTTGAAACACAAGAACCAGCTACCCAATTCGTAGCTGAAACACAAGAACCAGCTACCCATTTAGTAGTTGAAACACAAGAACCAGCTACTCATTCAGTGGCTAAAACACAAGAACTAGCTATAGCTACCACACAAGAACCAGCTATAGCTGAAACACAAGAACCAACTGCTGATATTGACACTGAGATACATGAATCAGAGGTCCAGGGTGCCGCAACACTAGTTTCCTTACATCAACAAGCTAAAACACAAGAAGCAGCTGTCGATCCTGTAGCTGCTCCACAAGAACCAGCTAGTGCGGTTGTGACTACTACACAAGAACTAGTCACTCCTCAACCAAATCCAACAATGGCCTCTGTTTTACAAGAAAATGAGTTCTTAAAGTCTGAACTGGAAGCCTACAAGCAAGAGCTAGCCATGGAAAAGGAAGCCTATGAATAGGAACTTAACTTGCACACCCTAGCTCGCATAGCAACCATGTCAGAGGAAACTATAGAGGATCCGTGTAGAGAATATATGTGCAGTCAATGTGGGGACATCTACTATCAAGCATGCTACAAAGTAACTCAAATTCCAATGCCTGGAGATTCTCCTGCACCTTCGAATTTTGCAGTTAAAGAAGAACACCCTGCTGTTACACAAGAACCAGCAGGACCTTCCAAAATTAAGACTGAGCCTTGGCCTGCAACAAATGTCAGTTCTAAAACCCCTATTTTTGTTAATAAAGCTATACAAACATTTCCTATGGATGAATCTTCCCCTCCCAACCAGATCAATATCCACACCTTTGTGGAACAAGACACTCAGACCCTACCTCAGCCTACCACTTGCAACACTGAAACACAAACTCAGCCATGGGATGAGCAGGCAATAATAGAAAAATGGAAAAAAGAGTCTACTGTTACACAGGTCAAAAGCCTGCAGGAACACAGAAAAATTTGGTTAAATCATACATATTCAAATTGGGAAGATTTGGAACAAACACACCAGGAAGATTGTGCCCTTAAGAAACAGAACAAAGAGCTAAAAGGCAGAGTGCTCTTGATATTTGACTTGGCACAAAAGCTATTGGCTGCAAGGAAACCATCCTGCAATTACTCCTTGTTCCTCATGGAATGACTTACATGGTTTCAAATCAAATCAATCACAGAAGGAAGAACCCATGCAGTGTTACATCCAACAGATTTTGTCAAAACCTTTGCAGAATCCTCTGCTATGGATCAACACCTCCTCTGTGAGGCATATTTTCATAATGAGGCCATCCCTGAAAACTGACAGCTTAACCTTAACCCTTTTGTCGGTGACATCCAGATCAGGGCACTCACCTCCTTCCTCAACAATCAGATTATATGGCAGGATGACTTCCTAGCTGCCAAACACAATGAGGATAATCACCTTCTCTGGATAAGGCCAGAACCAAAAAATGTTGCCACCTTTGTTACATAGTATTATCAGTTTTTAAAGAAACTAGGGATGACTGAACACATTCAGCAACTACAGACAACAGTGCTTCAGGATTGTCAACACTTCATCAGATCCACAGAGATTGATGCCCTACAGGCAAATAACATGTTTTGGCAGCAATCTACTGAGAAAAGACAAAAACACAATCCTTTTAGCCCCATTAATCTTGGGATGGCAATCTCCAGGGTACCTAACTACATCAAGTGTGTTCAGCAATGTGCTGAAAGATGGATAGGGTACTGATTTTATTTTCCTATCCTCTGGTTTCCAGCAAAGAGATATCAAATCCATTATAAGTTGCCTAAGAAGACAAAAACAATAGCCTGGCAAAGGTTACAATGTGTTCAAGGATTCAGAGCTCCAACAAACAACACCTCCCACAACTACTACTTGAGTAATTTGCACGCTCAGAGTCGGTATTCAGATTCTGATTTAGAGTGAAGTTGCCTGAGGACATGCAACATTTTAAGTTGGGGGGGATGTTAGGACCACACAATGTACCTTTTTTCCCACACTTTTTGCCACCATTACACTCTTGTTTCACTCACATTTAAACTCATATTATCACTTTACCCTATCTTTCCAAAGGTATACAACGTCTCTTCTCTTTAATATATGTTTAATTTGTTTTGCATATAATTTTACATTACTCTCATACTTAACCATTGATCAGAAATGTATAAGTGCTGAAACAGTTCGAACTGCAGATTAGCATTGAGGCCTGTTGCTGAAACAGTTAAAGTACGCAAACCCTGTGGCTGAAACAACAACTCATACAGAAGAAGTTGTTACATAGTCCATGGTCAACGATGCTGAAACATAGAAGAAGATGTTACATAGTCCATGATCAACGATGATGAAACACAAAAGCAGTTACATATTTTGTGGTCAACGATGCTAAAACAACAGCTCACACAGATTGACTACAACAGCCACACCTTGAGCTAGCATCAACCATCGCTACTACCTGAGAGGTGCTGAAACAGTCAGAACGCAAATCCCATGGCTGAAACAACCCGCGATTTGCGATGATGAAACAACATACAACAATAGTAACAAGAGACAAATAAAGATGTTGTTACTCCAGCCGCAACAACAACACCCCACTCAACACTTGTAATAGAATTCTGTTGCGGGAGACTAGGATATCCTATTCCAGTTTAGAAAGTTGATCTGACTAAGAATAGGACTCAGATGTACACCTATAATTAGTTGATTGTATCAAAGGGATCCTCCTCTTTAAATAAGAGGAAATCACCATTCGAGAGGACCTTTTGTTTTTTAGAAGAAAAGGATTTACAGAGAGGGACATGTTTTACTTCAGATTGTAATGTAACACAGTTGACAGATGAATAAAAGATTGTTCTGAGCATTTCTCTTTAGTTCCTTTTTTTCCAGGGGAATCTTGTGAGAAGGGAGGGCCCACCTTCTTCACAAGATTCACCTGTTAGATTTGTAGTGTGTTAGTGTGATTTATGTTTATGCCTTGATTAAATTATGTTTTGCTGAAACACTACTTTATTGAATTCTGTTTTGCTGAAACACTACTTTACTGAACTCTATCTTGCTGAAACTCTGCTTTACTGAATGTTACATTGTTTTCATGTGATTCATGCTTGGTTAACTATTAATCATTTTAGTTAGCAATCCTGTTTGATGAATTTATGAAAGTGTGCTAATCAGAAACAGGTGCTGAAGTTTCCTGCTTAGGAAATAGGGTCCTATTCTCTTTTAGAGATAGTTAGCCTTCAGTGCATTAATGAGTTCATGAAAGTGTGCTAATCAGAAACAGGTGCTGAAGTTTCCTTCTTGGGAAATAGGGTCCTATTCTCTGTTAAGATATAGACAGCCTTCTGTGTGTATGTCAGTTATTTCAGTTAAGCAATGAGTTCATGAAGTGTGATGATCAGAAACAGGTGCTGAAGATTCCTTCTTTGGGAATAGGTTCATGTTCTCTGGTTACAGAATAGTTGGTCTTTCCTGTTGCAGTATCTTGTTGTTATTTTAATGTAATCCAGGATTCTTCAATTAATCATTTCTTTAAAATTTGAGCTCTGCAATAGGTAGGTTGCTTTCCTGTAATTCAAGTTAGAACTCCAGTTTGTTCAAGGCAAGTGTGATTAATATATTTGTACTACAAATTTAGGTTGCTTTTGAGATTGAGCATATATAGTGCATGGTTACCTTTGAAATAAACAGACTTCCCTGGGTTGAAAATTTATGTAGCACTTGATTGTTTAGATTAAATAAGCAACTATAGTGACCAACACTTACCAGAGTATTAAAGGCATTTAGATGTTCTATCACAGAATCTCCATCTTCCATCCTAAGATGATACAACTTCTTTCAAAGAAACAACTTGTTTACTAGAGACTTTGATTGATACAAATACCCCAACTTATCCCATAGTTCCTTGGTTGTAGGTTCTCCTAAGACATTCAACAACACCAAATCTGCCAAGCAGAGTCGAATAGTACTCCTTTCTCTTCTGTCCAACTTCTCCCAATCTTCCTTCGACATACCAGTAGTTGGTGTACTAGTAGTTTGTGTACTAGTAGGTTGTGTACTAGTATCCTGTGTGCTAGTAGACGGTGTACCAGTAAGCAGTGTACTAGGATACATAGCGATCCATTGTTCTTTGTCTACAAGAAGGTCCTCCATCTTGAGCTTCCATAGCTCAATTTTTTTACCATTGAACTTATCTATCTCGATTCTAGATGAGCTCACCATTCCTCTTTCTATACTCGAATATCCACTGCAAAAGCTCCCACTAAACCCAGGTTTATCACAGACCCAAGATAAACTTGATCTATCAAGACCGAGCCAAACCCTCAACAACAAAGGCATCCCTCTGAAGGCAAAAATGAGCTATGATACCACATGTAAGTTTTAAACCTGTGAAGTAAAGCAATGCATATTGATTCTTAAGCAAGATGAAAATTAATCAATGGCTCATACACAGAGTACACAAAGATTTTATACCGGAAGCCCTCAACCAGGAAAACCTTTCTTATATTCCTTATATTGAATTTCACCATTCACCATACAATATATACAATGTTTTTAGGTATTCTGTAGATACCAAAACCCCAATCCCTTAATCTGGGATTAATTTACAAAACCATTAAAAATAGCAAAACCTACCCAAAAAAACATTTGGGGGCACTACCCCAGACTACTGCCTGTTTCCAAATGTTATGCGTAACCAGGGGGGGGCATACCTGCCCCCCCCCCCCCCCCCCCCCCCCCCCTGGGACCCCCCTAGGAAAGCACCCAACGCACACGACACAAACAGAGCACTAGTGCAAGGGATCGTCAGATGCATATCTAACGCGCCCACACACACGCATGCAAAGAGTATAACACATACCCAACAAATATACAATATGATAACCCCAATAATTTGGAGACCATAAAAATAAAACAACATCTTTGTAATGTTTCGGCTAATTTTTTGTTTTTTCTTTCTTATTTTCCACAGAGATATTTATTCAAATAGTTTGCAACCAAATGTTCCCACAACTGTCATGTATGATATTAAACTCAACATGAAGGTTGAAAAACAATTATCTATAATATATGTCACTATGTTTGTTGTATTAGATGGCCATGACAACAAGAATACAAGATGAAATATCAAACAATAATACTTAATGGCAAAAAACCTAAGTTTATATTTGTTGGTTTCACTACAATATCATTGGGAAATGTGTCTTGTAGGTGATAGTATTCTACTCGACCTCAATAGCATCTTGCAACACCCAAAATTGAACCCTCTTCATAAAATAGTTCATCTCCAGCATAAGAGAAATACCCAACAACTTAGAAATTGCGCTCAGCCAATAGAATAATGCACCCAGATGTCAATATATGGACTTAACAAAATATATTTCCCTAGACATATAAAATCCTCCCCAATCAACAAGATTTTTGGCCTATGTTAGAAAATAATGGTTGTCATTGTCCAATTGACTCTCCTAGGTGGTAACTTGGTCTTCTTGTTGCAGAGAATTCACCCAACAGAGAAATAATCACCCCCTTGTCTGAAAAAATGACCCCCACACTCTAAAACTCAACACCACAAAGATATTCAACCCAAATTAAGAAAAAACTTGGCCTCTTCAATCTATTTGACCCATTGCATATCAAAACTCAGTTGCTACCTCTGAAGCTAAGACACAACTGACAGAAAGAACAATTACTAAATATATTTCAATTGTTGATGAAGCACACAAAAGAAATTTGTATGCTTTCTCCTCCAAATTGACCAACTAGGGTGGATGGTCTCACCACCAAAGCCAATCTCTGAAAATCCTCCTAGGGTTTCTATCCCAAGAGTTCCAAAACCATAATGAGTTCTCTCAATGAGAAATTAGCAAATCCCAATGCAAGAATGAGAGAGGGCGCCATCTTTTTCCCTTTTAATTCATTTGTTGACCCTTTTTGTGACATTTTTGTTAGAAAAACAGGACCGCGGAGAAATAAAATAAAACAAATGCAGAAACAAAACACAGAAGACACACAATACAACAGAGACATAGATTTACGTGGTTCACCCAGTGTGGGCTACGTCCACCAGAGAAATTGCCAAATCCTTCCTTTATTATTATCCAACAAATGAAGGGATACAACCTACAACAAAACCTGTTGTAACTTCCTCTTCTTTCTCTCACAGTCTCCTCTCTCAGAATACAATATTCACCATCAACCATAGCCACATACATTTCCCTCATAAAAGAGGGTTGCCTTCTAGGGCAAAAAACCCTAACATAATCTCTATCGTTAGATCTACGACCTTATAATGAATGGTCCAGGTTTACAATGAAATTACAATATACTTTTATAAGGCAATTTTTGCTTTGGGGGCTTCGTCCCCGAACCCCCGTTGGGGGCCCACTTGCCCCCAGACCCCCCAGCCGAGGGGATAGCCCCCCCGGACACCACAGAGGGGGTACCCCCCCTCTGTACTCCCCTGCGTGGAAGAGTGTACATACCTCTGGGGTATAAATACTTCATGGGGTATAAACATGGATGAAAGCAAAAGACCTATAAATCAGGAAGATAATCAGGCTCCACAACCAACAATCTCACACTTGGAGACTGATCTCAACAAATCCACCATTGTTGCATATGTTGGACTCTCAACCTTCTTGGACCTGGCAAATTTCTCAACTTCATATTCATTCTTGAAGACCAACTGAAACTGATCAAGAACTCAGTTTCTCCCTGGTTACTCCCTTTGTTAACATGTCTGCAGGATTCTGGCTAGAGTGTATCTTTTCCATCTTCAATTGTCCATCTTTCAAGGTGGATCGTATGAAGTGGTACCTCAACTGTATATGCTTAGTCTTTGAATGGAAGACTGAGTTCTTTGCAAGGTGAATGGCACTCTGACTGTCACAGTACAACCTGTTGTTCTCCTACTTCTTTCCCAATTCCTCCATAAACCTTTGTAACCAAATCATCTATTTACTAGCCTCTGTAGCAGCAACATACTCTGCCTTTGTTGTTGAAAGTGAAACAACCTTTTGCAGTTTCAAAATCCAACTCACTGTTGTTCCACCTATAGTAAAAACATACCCTGTGGTGCTCCTCCTACTGTCTTTATCACCTGCCATATCTGAATCAACATATCCCTGTAGAAAAGTGTCTGAACCTCCAAAACATAATTCATGTGTATTAGTACCTCTCAAATACTTGAGAATCCACTTTACTTCCTCCCGATGTTCTTTACCTGGATTGTTCATATACATGCTCACAACTCCCACTGCATGTGCAATATCTAGTCTTGTGCAAACCATTGCATACATCAAGATGCCAACTGTTGATGAATATGGGACCCTGGACATGTATTTTATCTCCTCCTATGTCTTGGGACACATTTCCTTAGTTAATTTGAAATGGCTAGACAAAGGTGTACTAACTAGTTTTGCATTCTGCATTCTAAACCTCTCCAACACCTTCTCTGTGTACTCACCCTGAGACAATGTCAGTTTGCGATTTTTCTTGTCTCTTGTTATTCTCATACCAAGGATTTTCTTTGCAACACCCAAATCCTTCATC
>ML779516.1:210209-223957 GCA_009831015.1 Picea engelmannii | reverse complement strand
GATCCTTCTGATATAAATAGTCTTCCATCTGCATCTTCCATAACTGGTAGTTTTGGCCATTAAATTTCTCGACCCTAAACTTTCCATCTTCCGACATTGCTCCCACTTGAACCAGGAACCCTCTTTTCCTGTGAGTTACCTTATGCTCTGATACCAGTTGTTAGAAAAAAAGGACCGCGGAGCAATAAAATAAAATAAATGCAGAAACAAAACATAGAAGACACACAATACAAGAGAGACACAGATTTACGTGGTTCACCCAGTGTGGGCTATGTCCACTAGAGAAATTTCCAGGTCCTTCCTTTATTATTATCCAGCAAATGAAGGGATACAACCTACAACAAAACCCACTGTAACTTCCTCTTCTTTCTCTCACAGTCTCCTCTCTCAGAATACAATATTCAACATCAACCATAGCCGCAATACATTTCCCTCATAAAAGAGGGTTGTCTTCTAGGGAAAAAAACCCTAACATAATCTCTACCGTTAGATCTGTGACCTTATAATGAATGGTCCATATTTACAATGAAATTACAATATACTTTTATAAGGCAATTTTTTCTTCGAGGGCTTTGCCCCCGAACCCCCACTTGCCCCCGGACCCCACAGAGGGGGTACCCCCCCTTTGCACTCCCCCACGTGGAAGAGTGTACATACTTATGAGGTGTAAATACTTCATGGGGTATAAACACGACTGAAAGCAAAAGACCTATAAATCAAGAAGATAATCAGGCTCCACAACCAACAATTTTTACCTTTTAATCAATTTAAGTGAACTTTCACATTCCCCATAGTCACTTAGGCACCATTTTCCACTTTACTCAATGTCACCTTTAATTTTTAATTAATTCCCTCTTTGGTGACATTAATAATAAATTCCCTAACTATGGCCCATGGTAATTACTTAGGTCATTTCGTCAATTCATCTAGAAGACTCATTTGGAAAGGGACATGACAATATTTATGAGCAAAGAAGAGAGAAGTTAGTCTTGCAAAAATGTTGGAACGACAAGATGAAAGCAAATAGGGATCAAAGGCAGAAAGGATTTAAGCCACCCTTTTTCAAAAACAACTCCCAAGAAAATAAACAAGGACAATCAACCCAAAATGAGCACAAGACAACAGATTCATTTGGGAAAAGGCCAAGAAAATCACCTATATAGGCAGGACCATCACAAAGGAGAAAGAATGAGGACTATCCACAAAATTCAGGAGGTTGAAATAGTTGAAAACATGGGAAGAAACATCCAAGGATTTATTCATCCTTTGAAAAAAATCAAGTAGAGTATCAATCCCCCATGATTGAAGTGGAAGGTAAGATTGATTATCATCCCATAAGAATTTTAATTTATTCTGGAGCTAGCCATACTCACATAAACTCTAAAATTGTTGAAATATTTCAATTGCAAAGGAGTAAACATAAGAAATATTAGTTGTTTAGTTATCCAAAGGGCTAACAGAAATATCATTGAGTTGGTTTAAGATTGTCCAATAGATATGAATGGACTCAAAAAAAGGGTAGATGTGAACATCATAACATTGGGTTCATATGTGTGTCTAATTGGCATGGATTGGTTGGAAAAACACCATGCTTTCTTATACTTTTACAAAAATATGATAACTTGTCTTGATGAGGGAGGGAATCAAGGCAAGATTAAAGGCATTTAGAGAGTTGTGTTTGTTAGAAAAATTTCTTCCATGCAGCTGAAAAAGATTTTCCGAAAGGGGTGTCAAATTTTTGCAACCCATATGGAAGAGGCAACTAGAGATATAATGGAAAGTATTAGAAACCATCCGGTCTTGAAATAATTCAAATGTGTTTTTGTGGATATCCTAGGATTTCCACCAAAGAAAGACATTAATTTATGTATTGATTTGGTGCCAAGAGCTACCCCAGTTTCCAAGGCACCTTATAGAATGGACACACCAGAAATGAAAAGGTTTCATATGTAGCTTGAAGAAATTTTGAAGAAGGGGTATATACGCCCAAGTGTGTCACCTTGGGGATCCCCCCTTATTTTTGTAAAGAAGAAGGATGAAACCTTAAGGCTATGTATTTATTTCAGAAAACTGAATAAGGTCACAATAAAGAACAAATATCTTTTGCCAAGGATTGATGATATTTTTGATCAGTTGAAAGGTATAAGAATATTTTCCAAGATTGATTTGAGATCGGGTTATCATCAATTGAGGACAAAGGGAGAGGATATCAACAAGAAAAAGTTTACAATAAAATATGGACATTATGAATGTATGGTATCTCCTTTTGGACTATCAAATGCCACAGTTGTTTTCATGTGCCTGATGAATGAAGTATTCACGGAGTACTTGGGCAAGTTTGGAATTGTTTTCTTAGATAATATTCTCATGTACTCAAAGAAAAAAGAAGAGCATGAGAAACATTTGAGAATGGTGTTGCAAGTCTTAAGAGAGAATAAATTGTATGCCAAAATAAGTAAGTGCATCTTTTATCAAAAGAAGATTCACTACTTGGGGCATATTATATCATCAAATGAGATAGAATTTGATCCCGATAAGACAGAGGCCATTAGAGGGTGGTAAGCTCCAAGAAATATGATAGAGGTCAGATCATTTGTGGGTATTTTCAGTTATTACCAAAGATTCATAAAGGGTTTTCAAATATTGCAAGGCCAATCACTTATTTTCAAAACAAGGGAGTGAAATTTGAATGGACTTCCATACATGAAGAAATCTTTTAGCAACTGAAAGACATTGAAAAGGGCACCCATATTAAAGATTGCAGATATCGATGAAGATTTTGTAGTGTGCATGGATTCATGCAAGGATGGGATAGGGGGAGTCCTCAGTCAAAAAGATCATGTAGTGTGATATGAGTATAGGAAACTAAAAGAGTATACAAATAATTATTCTACACATTGTTATGATCCAAAGCCTTAAAAATGATAAGAAATCAAGAAATTATAGTCCACTTCAAAGGGGGGGGGGGGGGGNGATCATAATACTAGACCTCCTTGATATATATATATATATATAGAAGACAAAGGGTTACAATTATGATGAAAGGGTGCAATGAAGGGTTCTAGCTGACCTAATATAAATGTAATAATTCAATATCTAGGGCTTAATAATGGGTTTTATACATAACATGGGGATTTTTCTAGGGATTAACATGCCCCTACCCTTCAAACAAGTGTTGTCCTCAACCCTTGACTAACCACATATGCTTCTTCACAAAGAACTCATCTTCCCATGTCACCTTTTCCACTAGTAGGTTCTTCCATTTGATGAGGTACTCTGTAATTTCTCTGTTTCTTAGCTACTTAATCCTTGTTTCAAGGATCATTTATGGATCTAGTATGATTTTTCCTTCTTCATTGATCTATGGTAAAATAATGTGGACTGGGATCTTGTTGTCGATGACCTTCTTTAATCAAGAAACACGGAAGACTATAGGTACACGTGAATATGGAGGAAACTCCAATTTGTAAGTCATACTTCCAATCCTGTGCAAAACCTTATAGGGGCCATAATATTTGTGTGATAATTTATTGTTCTTATTTTGTTTCTTGAGGGAAAATTGCATGTATGGTTGTAGCCTTATAAATACCCAATTACCCACTTCAAATTCCCTTTCACTGTGATGTTGATATGCTTGTGTTTCACCCTATTTTGTGCCATAACCAAGTTTTCCTTCAATAGTTTGAGGACCTCTTGTTGGTTCCCTATGTGGTCCTCCATTTCTTGAACCTTTGTATTCCCTTTCAATGGTGATGTGATGGATGGAGGATGATATCCGTAAATTTCCAAAAATAGGGACATTTTTTTTAAGTATGGAAGGATGTGGTGTACCACAATTCTTCCAAGGGAAACCACTTGACCCATTGTGTCTATTTATCGGATGGAGAGCAACACAGATATACTTCTGAAAATTTATTCACAATATTAGTTTTCCCATCATATTGAGGGTGGTAAGATGAGATATGATCCAATTGAGTACCCAAACAAGAAAATAAAATTGGGTCTCTGTCACTTACAATAATCTTGGGGACTCCATGTAGTTTTTGAATTGTTTCCATGAATGATGTTGTTACTGTACTTTCTTTAAAAGGATGAGAAAGAGAGAAAAAATGGGCATACTTTGTTAGTTGATCCACTCTTACCATACTGACACTATTTCCTTCGGATTTGGGTAAACCTGTAATTAAATCCATGGAAAATTCTACCCAATGTTGTATTGGTATAGCTAATAGTTGTAGGAGACCTAGAGTCTTAATTGTCTCTCCCTTATTCTATTGGAATACCAAACATTCAGACACAAAATTTTGAACATTATTTTTAAGACCATCCCAGAAAAAATCCTTCTTGATCCTATGGTATGTCTTCAAGAATCTTGAATGTCCCCCTATAGGAGAAGTGTGCAATTCTAGAAGGATCTTTTGTTTGAGATGGGAATTCTTACATAAGTATAGGTGATCATGATACCATAGAAAATCATTCTTCCATAAAAAATTATCTACTAAACTGGGGTCTTCATGTGGTTTTTGAATTATTTGGCATACCTTTTGATCTTGATTCCATTCTATCCTTGCTTCTTCCACCCAATCAGATTGTGGGATAGAAATAACACATAGTGAACCTTCTATTTCTTCTTATTTCCTAGAAAAGGAATCTGCCACAACATTATGTTTTCCTATTGTGTAGATAATTTCAAAGTCATAACCCAACATATTTGTAACCCATTTTTTTTTTCTCTTCTGAGGATAATCGTTGCTCCAAGAAGTACTTCAAACTGTCATGATCTATTTTTACCTTGAAGTGTCTTTCTATTAGGTAGGGGCACCATTTTTTAACTATATGTAGTATGGCCAACATTTATTTTTCAAAAATGAGTTTGACTAAGTTTTTTCCTTTAAGTTGGTTTCTTTCAAAGGAAGGGGCCTTCCTTTTTGCATTAAAACTGCACCAATTCCATGGCCTAAGGCATCACAGTCCACAATAAATGTTTTTGTAAAGTCGAGTGTGGCCAAGATGGGAGTTGTATACATAGTCTCCTCAAGTTTTTCAAAAGATTTGGTTGCTTCTTCAGTCCAAGAAAATGTTTCCTTCCTCAATAATGTTGTTATAGGTGTTTCTATTTGACCACAGTTCTTGAAAAACTTATGGTAATATCATGTCAATCCTAAGAATCCCCTAAGTTTCTTCAAGGTTTTAGGAATTTTCGATTCCCTCAGATTTAATTTTTTATGGTCCATTTTTACACCTTCATTAGATACAATATGACATAAATATTCCACTTCTTAAACCCAAAAGGAACACTTGGAAGGCTTTGCATAAATTTGTTTCTTTTCCAATAGTTGTAATACTCTGTCAACATGTTGTACATGTTTTTCCCAATATTTGTTGTAGATTAGCATGTCATCAAAAAATGATAACCCAAATTTTCTAAGGAAGGGATTGAAAATAGAATTCATCAATCTTTGAAATGTTGAAGGTGCATTAGTTAGTCCAAATGGAACAACCAAAAACTCATAATTGCCTTCATGTTTTCTAAAAGTTGTTTTAGAATTGTCATCCTGCCTCATTCTGATTTGATGATATCCCAAATGAATATCCAACTTAGTAAATAATTTGTCTCCATGTAATTCATCAATGACAGGGATATGAAACTTATATTTGATGGTAATTTTGTTCAGATTTCTATAATATGGAAACATATGCCATGAACCATCCTTTTTTGTAACCAACACCACTGGTAAATAGAAAGAACTTTGGCTATGTTGAATGATTCCAACCTCTAACATTTCCTGGATCATGCGCTCAATCTCACTCTTCTATACATATGGATATGTGTAAAGCCTAATGTTAGGTGGTACACTTCCTAGTTGTAAATGAATAGCATGGTCATTATCTTGAGCAGGTGGAATACCCTTAGTTATTTCACCAAATACCTTTGAATGATTGTTGATAACTATTTGGATATATGATGGAGCAAGGGATATAGATGTCTGAACTTCAAGTGAGCACAATTATGCAATTACACCTTGGTGTCCCTTTTTGAGTAATTTTTCCATGTTAGAGCTTATCACTTTAGAGGTTTTCCCTTGGATACTTATAAGCTCAATTTTCTTTACATTTGAGGAAAATATCATGAAAATATTTTGAATATCAAAGGCCACTATTTTGAGTGATTGCAACCATTGGACCCATAATACAACATCAACACCCCTCGTTTGGATGGAAATCATGGGGCTGTCTAGAAAATACTCCGCAATGTTTAGCTTAATACTATGGAATTTCCCTGAACAATTTATGGTACCTCCATTTGCAATCATTACTCGAAACTATGGTGCAGGATATACAAAGAAATTGAGATCTTTTTTTAATTTGTAATTAATGAAATTATGGGTTCTACCTGAATCAATGAATATTGTTACCTTTTTATTTTTGACGTATCCTTGTATATTGAGGGTTTGTGGAGTAACGATGTTGGCCAATGTATGAAAATATATTATTGGATTAGTCTCTTTTAGATCTGGGTCTTGTGACGGTTCCAATTCCTGATATTCTTCCTCATCACAGTCTATATAGAATAATTTCTTCTCACCTCATTTATGTTGTTTACTATACCTTCTATCAAAATTGAAACATACTCATTTTTCTCTTCTTTCATCCATTTGTTGAGGTGTCAACCTTGTTGGTTTAGGTGCGCTATCTTCTTCCTCTTCACAGTCTATGTAGAATAATTTATTCTCACCACATTTATTCCCTTTATTGTACTTGCTATAACAATTGAAACATAGTATTTTTTCTCTTCTGTCATCCATTTGTTGAGGTGTCAACCTTATTGGTTGAGGTATGGTTTTCTCATGACCCAAAAAATGATCTCTTCTTTCAATGCTATACTTTTTTGTAGCCTTATATTTGGCATGAATATCATGAGTGTTATCCCCTTGTGACTCCACCTTCCTAGAAACCACTTTTCCCTTATCCTTTTCCATCCTTTGATGAGGCTTGAGCTCATCTGGTGACTCCATTGAGGTATTACCTTAAGTAATGGAACCATGGCCTCACAAGACTTACCATGGGATTTCCATAAGGTTTATCCCTCCTTTGATGTTCAAGATATTCTTGGATATCCAAACCTTTGTCCAATGTAAGGGAGGGTAAATTGCGCAAAATTTGATGGTGATCCATCTCTAGCAGTCACCCATATTGGCAATTATATGAAGTATGTTTCAAGCCTAGATGTGCTACATGAGGATGTGATAATGAAAATTTTTGTATCTTCACTCGAATCAAGTCAAAAGGATTTCTCGCACACTCATGTAATATGAAGAGTATCCCTTCTTCTACAAATATTATTGAAGAATTTCTCAAGAATTATTGGCTAGCTACTCAGAGTTTGGAACACGCTTTTCAAGATCTCAAACACACTCTTTGCAGAGAAGGTTTTTCGATCAATGATGATACAATAGATGAAGAAGTTCTTGAAGAACATACTCATGAAAACAAGATTGAAGAATATCATGATGAAGAAAATCCATACAATACATTTGATAAATAAGAAGTGTTCATATCTACCCTTCCATTTGATGAAAACATCCAAGCCTTTGTTCCTCCCGCACATCAAGAAGAGAACATGATAAGTGACAATACTTTTGAATATCTTGATGACAACTTATTCAGTGACTTTGGAAGTGAAGAGGTGTTAGAGGAACCCTTGGATGCAACATGCCTTTCTGAAAAAGGGCACATGAAGCACTCTACATTAAGAATCAAGCCTCATGTGATGAAGAGGCGATGGAGAAGCATGACCATGAAGAGAAAAAATAATATTGATCAAGTGTAACATGTTGAGGCATCATTTTCTTTTCTCATTCTTGATGAGGATGAGTTCGTTCAAACTTGTCTCCCCCCTCCACATGAAGATGAAGAAATGATTAGCCTCGTTGATACAGATTATCTTGTGCAAGACCTCTCTGACATGGCCAATCTACACATTGATGATTTCATATAAGTTGGGAGATGTAGATGGGATGTGAGTTGCTTCAGTATTGATAGAGATCCCATTTATGACATTGAGGGTAGCTCTCAGGAAGAGAGGGTTGATTTTTCATCATTAGAGGTGTGGTCCTCATACGTATATGATTCATATGTTTGGCAGCCTGGTGATGATTTGATTACAAATGTTTTCTGCCCCTTCAAGGATGACTTGTCACAACATACTCAGAGTGATCTTCAGTCATCCTTTTATACATACCCTTTTGAGGATGTGGATTTGTTTTATGAGGAATTTCAACCATTGTGCTTACTTTTTGAGGAATACCAGGAGGTGGCCACCTCATAGAAATTAGAGGTTCATTATTCAAAGAGGAAGTATTTTCATATTGGATATTTTCATAAATATTCCCCAAGGGAAGAGGATGTTTTTTCTACACCTGAGATTGTTCCTTACCTCTTACCCTCTTCTCCAAGAGACAATGCCGTATTATTTTGATTTCTCATCTCCTCTCAATCCTCGACAAGTAGTGAGTCTTTGTGTGTATATGAATATGAGCCTTCGTCTACATATAATATCCCCCTTCAAATATGGATTGATCAGTCTTGTGGATACACTTTCAGGCAGGATGATCGAGATGATGATGGTTTCTCTCTCCAGTGGGATTTCCTCCCTATCACCCATCCCCATGAGTTTTTTTGTATTATATATCCATTTATGATCATGGTCATTTTTTTCTGGACTTATCTTTGTTGTTTCACATGATCAAGCACAGGGGGAGATACTTTGATAAGATGCTCAACGAGCTACACCAGTTGTATGACTTCACCTCACATCATATATCCCCTGATCTCCAGATCCCCAAGGCCCCGGGAAAGTAGGTAGGTAATAATTCTTTCCCCTGCATTTTCATATTGATTTCTCATACTAGTTTAGATGCATTTCATTTTCATTTTTCTCTACTTGCATATTGATTTCATGCTTAGTTTAGAATTTTTTGAAAAAATGTCAAATTTTTTCTCTTCTAGATTATCTTTTAATTTTGGATATATATATATATATATATATATATGGATGAATGGTGATAGAACCACCCTAGATGCTCTGATCCATTTTTCTGATTTTTTGGCAGGCACAGGTCTACCAGGAGATGTTGTGGTTCTCATGCACTCTATGGTGACCACATGTCCCCAAGTAGGAGCTAGATGTTATCCCCATTTTATGGATAACTAAGGGGATTATGTCTCGAGGCCCTCAGGATGCATATATGGAGTGTCAAGAGACTACATGACCAATAGTTCCCTTTTGCACAGTTGGAGACCCTTCTCACCACCATAGAGGTCGCAAATTTTCATATGAAATCCACCACAACATATGGCTTCCGGAAGGTAGTGGGCCTTGCTCCATGAGTTACAAGTCAGTATTATGGTGAGCATAATTTCAATATTTAAGGCATTTGAGTATGTCATATTTTAGATTTCTTTAGATTTCATGATGTATGCTTTGAAATTATTCCATTTTCCCTGCTTCACCTTGGTGGTTGACATTGTTCCCTAGTAAGGGGTTTTCCTTGGGAATGGTTTTTCTACTAGGAACTCCTTTGAAGAGCCATAATACCATTCCCAACCACACTTACCACTTTCCATCACTATTTCCCCCCATTTCCTTATCTCTTGGGATTTTAGTGTATATTGACCCAAGAAGGGGTTGTCCCTCATTCTATGGGAAGAAGGGGATGAAGGCCCAGAGGGATTGATGTTGGGTAAAAGATAAAATCTTATGTATGAACCTTCTAGATGCTTCACCCATGGATCACCCAAGAAATAAATGAAGCACTTATCTTTGAGAAAAAGGGGTACCCATAATAAAATATGATTAAGAATACTGAAAAGGTTAGTTGGAAGATAGGAGGTCTCATCATGAGCCGACCTATCACTTCCATGAATATATAGTGGTACGAAATTACCATCATTTGTTCATCAAGCCAAGGTAATGGCTATCAGTTGCATTGCTGACAGAAAGGGGGTCTCATCACGAGCCAACTTTCTCATTTCCACTAGGTGTTTATGGGTGACATTGTCATTATCTGGATACCACACAAGGGAAGTGGCCTTCAACCTTTCCTTAAATTTATGAAATAATGAAATAATGGGAAAAAAATGGGCTTGGAAAAAGTGCATTGTGGACGAAGGTACCATACACCCTCTACAAAGGCACCCATTAATGAGACATTACGACCTCTTATATGTCATGAGCCCTATTCCCATTGAGTCTTGACCCTAACCACTTCACCCAATTTACATGGATTAGAGAGGGATATCTTGGAAACTCTCCTTGACCTAGGGAGATTGTCAAACCTCCCATATTCAAGCTTGACAAGTCGCATAATGTCTTTGAGCACTTAATTGTTTGATATAATTATCTTTGATGCACATGCTTAGTTGGATCATTTATTGATTGGATTCACTTATCATGATGTTATGGCTTGAGATCCTTGGAGGGCGTTCTTATTTGTCTTTGCAGGACCTAGTTGGTGGATAGTTTTGGAAGAAAAATCCTAGCATGAGCTTCCATGGGGCTTGAAGCCCATAGGTGGATGCCAAGGGACTGCATGTTGGATGAGAAAGATAAAACTTGGAAGGCCTAGAAGATGACTAGGATGACATAATCTATCCCCCATGTGCCAAACCATTTTCCTAGGAGAGGAAAAACATCACTTCTAGAGACATGATGTAACCTAGGGGGTTGGGGTTTGGTGGTGAGTTAACATGCATTCGAACAAGGATGTTTTGAAAGGGATTGAGCCTTGATCATGAAGGAATTTGTTTTGATTCTTGACACATGGCTTTGGGAAGCCTTTCCACTCTCCTCCATCACCAACAACCTCCTCCTAGTGCCAAAACATCCACTAAAGGGGTGACGTCCATATGACTAGGGCTTTCTCTTTGTGCAAAAGTGAAATTTAAATGAATTTTTTAATATTAATTTGTAAAAGGGGAAAGATTAGGGTTGTTGACCCCTAGTCTTATGGTTTACCCTTAATTATGTGGACAAACTATCTTAGTGACATTTTGTATAAATAAGAGATCATAAGATATCATTTTATCATAACTCTCACTCTTGTGAGTAGTACTTGGCATGAAATTTTCGCTACACTTGGAGTATTTTTCCTCTTGTACTTTGGAATATTTCATTTTGGTTATGGTTTGATGATGCTAATGATGCACTATCTCTAGGAGGTCATTATCTTACTTTTGTGGAGGTTTACTTTGGCATGTAAATGATTTTTTTTTAATGGTATGGTCTCTCTGCTTTGTTATTATCATTTTTAATTTAGGATAAGGTCATTTTGTTCAAGTCTAGATAGATATTATAAGGATATACACCCCTATATTAGTTTCAACCATAAATGTTAACCTTTTAAATTTATTTTGTAAGGGTTTGGTTGAGGAAGTAAGAGGATTTACACCCCTCATCTTTAAACCCTATCTAGGTTTCTTGACTTGGGAAGTAAGAGGATTTACACTCCCAAGGATTTAGTAACCCTAGCTCTTTCTTTTTGACCCCATTAACCCATAAATAAAGGCACTGGTCTTGCATTGGAGAAACAAAATATTTTATTGGGAAACATGATTTCTCGTAATTTTTACTTCATGTAACTTGAATTATATTCTTTGTACCTTGGGCACCTCACAACCACTAGGGAATCCCCATAAAAGGGATACTTATTGCTGATGTTATAAAATTTCATCTTCAGCTATTATGGCTGCATGAACCCTAAATCATTTGCTTGAATAACTCCCTAATCAACCATTGGAATTTGCCCAAAGATTGCACACTTATTCTTCTTGGTCTAGCGCATTTATTGGAAAAGTTTGGAGGGTTTTCAGTGACTGATTTTATTGATGTAATAAATTTAATGTTACATCCATAAGGCTTATATAATTTTCTGTAGACAAGTGTTTACAACAACCTTATCTTTCCATGCTAGAATATCGGTCTTTCATCTTGAGTTTAGCTAGTCATTAACTAGTCTTTCTCTTGTATCCTCTACTTGATCTATAACATTTATTTTGCATCTTGTAATGTCATTTTATTTATGATATAAATTGTTACTAACATATTATTTTAAGGACAGAAATATTAAATTGCTTGTCCAAGTGATTATACTCCAATACATGTTTATTTTTCTTGTGTCTCAGGCAGGTATTTCACCATTTGCAGGTTACTCAAAATACTTGGAAACCCTTGGAACTTACCAAGAATTCATTACAATCCTTTTAAATCATTTATATTTTACCTCTAGGGACTTCATCTCCATATTCCTCCATTTTCATCGCATTCCCCCTAGGGTCACCGGGATTCCCCCCTTGAGGTGACTACCTCACCTCAAAAGTGACGGGGACACCTGCCTAAGGTGACAATGGGTAGGTGACCTCTTAGTTGTCTCCATTTAGTGGTTGGGTCGATATTTTCCCAACCTACAACGTGTGCGATAACAACGATCATTTTGCATAGCTTCCACAATATTTATAGGCTGTCTTAAGAAAATCTCATGTTTAATGTATTCTTTTAATCCATCCATGTAAGCTTACAACAAGTGTGCTTCACTTATGTTATCCACCCTTGTGGCCAATACCTGGAATTATGAATTATAATATTCAATATCGCCTACATGCTTCATTCTTGTCAATTGACTGAAGTAGTCTTGTTCCCAAACTTTCCCATATTGTGCTTCTAAGTCTCTTGTAAATAAAACCCAAGTGTAGTGATATAAATGGGGTTTCCTTTTCACTATCCATTGATACCATTGATATGGTTTTATCTCAAAGTTCAAGGTTTCTATGTGAATCCTTTTCCTATCATCCATAATATTATGTAGTTCAAAATATTTCTCTATTTCGTTCACCTAGGTAAATACCTCACTACCATCAAACTTATTTAATTCAATTTTTGTAAAGTTGAATTTAGGACCCCAACCATCATTAAATCCACTATTAGAGTTAAATCCACTTGAAATTTTATTATTAGTAGGTTTTTAAACATGAATACTACCTTTATTTTCATGGGTTCCTAGCATTTTGATATCTCCTTTAGGAAGTCTCTCATATAGAGCCTGAAGGATTATGGAACTCATATACTTTTGTATTTCTTCTTTATTTCCATCCATATTTATTTTCATATCAACCATATTCATTTTCATTTTTGAATTTTCTTTGTGATTTTACCCAATTATTAGACCTGTCACTCAATTCATCAAGTGGTTGCTCCAATTTGGACAACCTGTTATGTATGTCCTCATTTTATTCGTGAGTCATATATGAGACTTCTAGAGGTTTAATCGGTGTTGTTTCCTTTTTGGGATCCATATGGAGTAATAATAATAATACTCCTCTATTCTATATTTATCACAAATTTTGAATCACTAGAAATAGATCTTCCAAAAAACGTTATGTCAATTGTAAGTTGCGTACCTTTTAAAAACTTAATTTGGAGTCTGTCCTCCTGGATGACCTTCCTTCTAGTGTATCTCTAAAATTTGGGCCCTTTTTATTCTAAATTGTTTTTCTATAGTCCATTGATATGTCCTCTTATCAATGCCACAGGTCTGATAAAAATTGGATGTGCCAAGTGGAAGTTATGGCAACTTCCCTATACCTTGTCGATTTTTTTCCTTTTTATGGCAACTTTTATAGTGTGTGTAACATCCCCTCTGTTACGTCATAAACAATTGATAAAGTAAGATATATATATATATATATATATA
>ML779516.1:196482-210086 GCA_009831015.1 Picea engelmannii | reverse complement strand
TCTCTCCTTAAAACATTAAGAAATCATCATTAGAACAAGTTAAACATGATATTAACATACTTCAATCATACACAGTCTAATTCGTTCATCTCATTGCACAACTATATTTAGATGCAACGTCGATGTATTAACGATCTGCCATATCACATAATTATCACATACAACAAGGGTAAAACATCACAATTATTCAATATCAACCACAACCTATTTCATCACACAACATCATTGCTTCTAACAGAATAAATCATCGTACAAGGCAATCAAGAATATCTACCCATCCAATCTACCTACAAGGTTAGGACCTCCAAGACACATAATCAAATCTCAAGTCCAGGATTCATCTAATTGAATTTGACCACTTAAGGTATTAGGACTGGTGATTGTTTTGAGGAACAAGGAAGTATCTAATTCCCATATTTTCAATCCCATCCAAACATCAATTATATTTACCAACAAACTTAGCTATATTTTCTTCAACACAGAAAAATCTAGTCACGTGATCACCATTTCATAATGCCCAAGGCACATTATTACAGTAATTCATCATCTTATTCAATTTAAGGATCAAAATGATTAAATTAATATCTGGACAAAAACTTACTGTAAAAACCAAAGACCATTAATCAACAATCTATCCTTATGATAGTTCGACCTTATTGGGTTTTACTATAATGAGGGTGACAACACTACAGGGTACAACAAAGTATATAGATGTATGATCCACCTAACAATTTGAAGGAGGAAAGGAGGAGGAGAGAAAAATCTCTTCAACGCATAACAAAGATCATAATCTTACTCTGTACCTTGTAAACTAACTGTTAAAGTGATGAATAAAATTCTGCAACGAGTGAAGGTATGTTCTAAGAATGAATTAATAAGTTTTGTAAGGATCCTGAAGTCTCTCTCTTTTGGGTGTCACAATGTAACCCTTCCAGAACCAACTTCAGAAGTGCATAGACAGGCTCCTTGAAATCCCAGGTTCAGGTGAAACAACACTCGGTGTGAAAAGAGACCTCTCTTAGGCCAAGCAGAGGTCTTAAAAATTAGAAGGACGAAGCTCAAGAGAAGAAGCATGTGCAGAGTTCAAGAGAGAAAATAAAATGAGTGGAAACCCTTCAAAGAAGGTAGTGGTTAGGATATGACTGTGAGGGATCAAATCCCCATGACCATACAATTAGAAAGGAGGTGTGCACTTGAAAAGACCTAAGACCTTTAAGCTTCATTACTTCAACAGACCTTAGTTGGTTGTACTAAGTGAGCCTTGAAACCTAAATTCGTGGAGTAAATCTACATCGTAGATCGGTGAGTGAATGTGAGTCATTGGATCCTCTAGGGGTTCGATGATTTGGTGAGGTTGAGTTGTAACATACTAATTCTAAGAAAACATTAAAGCTCTGAAGTCCCGGAGTGGAGGACAATCGTAGATCTAGCAGTCGATCAAGAAATGTTAGATCTACGAGCCTTTTATTTTCGGAGGTTCAGTAGTTCGACACTCTGGCGAATCTGAGTTGAGATGTTTAAAAGTTAAGGAACTCCTGGAGTCCCAAATTTTGGAGTAAATCCTTACCGTAGAACGTTGTGCACACGTGTCTGTATATTTCGAGTATTCAGAATTCATCCATTCGGGCAGTGGTGGGTGGAAGTTGTGTTGGTGAGAAAAGTCTCAAACTCTCGTAGCTGGAAATTAATCATGACCGTTGACGATAGTTAATCAAGACCGCCAGATTTGTGGGTTTGGCCTTTGCTAGTTCGGAGGTAACGTGAATTGAAGTAGCAAAAACTTTCGAAGCCCAGAGTCCTAGAGTTTCTTCTATCCGTAGATCAAAGCTAGGTGTGAGAACAGTCGATCTCCGAATTGTTCGGGATTCAGTACTTCGAAAAAAAGGATTCGTTGTTACGAAAAGTGAGAAACTCTTGGAGTTCTAAAATCTGGAGTAGATGTCGGTCGTTGATCAAGGAAATTTTAAGTCGTTAGATACCCGATCCCTTCAGTGATCCGGGTGATCCAGTTTAAGTTGTGAAACGGGAAAAAACCCAAAGTCTGGAGTTCTGAAGTGGATATCCACCGCCGACTCCCGCATGAGGAAAATGTCCATTATCCCTTAGATTAAAATCATAAAATTTATTAAGGAAGGTGGAATATTAGGGTTGACCTACAACTGTCGGTCAAATCAGATTACGACCGAATTTAGTCAGTAATCACTTCGGGTGTAAGGGAGTGTTAAGGATGAAAAACCTCTGGAACTCCGGAGTCCTGAAACTCTGAATAGCACCCTTTGGCTAGCGCTAGGTTCTATCCCAAGGTCACATGAAGGACTTTGTTAAGGAAAATGGATTACAGACTACAGGTTAGAAGTCAACTCTAGACTTTAACAAGGCTCCCTCAGTCCTGAAACTTTGGATTTAACTTCAATTTGACACAGGAATTCATGTTGCAACTAAATCGCGTTTAACAAAGAATTCAAATGAGAAAAACACGATATAGTTAATTTAGGATTTCAATGAATATTATCCAAAGACTCACGATACAGTCAGAACCACATCCTTATTTGATTGGAGAAAAAGGCGATGTTAATTTCCTAACATAACCTCAACTAAAAACTTTGCTCACACATACTTCAATTATGGATGAAAATACAGACTTTAATCATAAACTATATACAATAAAATTCACATTGTACAATGAGGGTCAGGCCACTCGATTAGAGTATGGAAAATGTCTGAAATTACAGAGAGGAATAAAATATAATGTTGTAACTATTAAATTTTTGGTAGCAAACGCAAAACTTGGCACTCAAAGCTTCCAATGATTCTACAGTGACTCAATCAACCTATTATACTAGTACACTAGTAATATAAATGAATTAAGAATATATAAAAAAATACCATAACCAATGAATGTTGTGTAATGAAGATGGCCTTCAAGTCTTGCACTCCTTCCTTTCCTTTTCTTCGTAATCACAGAGACTTCACTGGTGCCTCCCAACCAATGCTAGGGGTACTCTTTGTTGGCAAATGTTTAACAGGTAGCGTATGCTTGTCATTGATGGCAAGTACAACAGTGAAGATCGCAAGATCAGAGTGTGCATCGATGGAAAAACAGGAACAACGTAAGCTCAGGAGGAATTAGCGCAGAGTCGAATGCAGTGCGTAGGTGTGCACCAAGGATGAGGTTAACTCATGACTAAAGCTCAAGGGAGATAGCGTACTTAGGATCATAGGGGGATCAAAGGTCGAGGCCTTTGACACTTACAAATTCTTCCAAGTAAGAAGGATGTGTAAGCTTGGAGGAGAAGCGTCGGTGATCGTTGGATCCCATACCAAATTCCCGATGACCATCAGATCTCAATGTAGACAAGAGGAGCGAGCAGATATGGAGGATAGATCTCGGGTGTTAGATCAGAGTGCAGGGTCTGACCACCATTGGATCGAGGAGAACCTGCATGTTCTTTAAAGTGAAAGGAGTAGAGGGCTCACAAAATCCTGAAAGAAGGAGGACCATCCATCTTCAGGAAGGACACGTGGAGATAGATCGTCATTTCACTTACTGGAGAGTCAAAGGAACGATGTTCCCTAACCTCTCGAAATCATGATATCTGAAATCACGATCTAATCTCAGCCGTCAAATTAAGGTTGAATCTGGACTATTGATTCCAATCCATATCGGAGTTTCATGGATCGAGAGTTGGAGATGTCAAGTAATATCATCCACAGAAATCTTGATTTCATGATATGCGAAATCGTGACTTAATCGCAGCCATTGAATCAAGATCAGATCTGGACTGTTGATCCAACTCCATATTGGAGTTTCACAAATCGTGACATGGAGAGGGAAAAGAAACAATGCAACAAGAATTGTGAAATTGCGATTTAATCACATCCATTGAATCAAGGTCTGATATGGACCGTTGATCTCAGTACATTTCAGAGTTTCACGCATCGATAGTTGAAGAGGTCAAAGAATAATAACCACAGGAATCCCAAAATTGCGATATGCGATATTGCAATTTAATCGCAGTCATCAGATCAAGATGTGATATGGACCATCGATCCGACTCATGTCAGCATACCACGTCAGCTAGAAACATGTGGCACAACCAGGTAATGACAAGTGTTAGACTGATTCAACATTTCAGGCACATGTAAGTCAATAATCAGAGTGACACATGGCAGTATTCAACACATGTCAATCCATGTGTGACGTTAGCAGATTTACACCACTTCAGAGTTTTGGTAATTGGGAGATGGACAGATGTCGGAGGACAAGGAGGGGCTAAAGGGAATGAGCCTTGGTGCACAGTCAGGGGGAGAACAGACGATAGGTGGGGAGGAGAACGATACAAAAGGTGACACGACAGGAATGGGGCCCTTCCTCGATACCCCACCATTCCAGACCCCCCCCCTTTAATTAAAGGAAGAATGACAAAGGGGGTCTGGAATCGCTTGAGCGTCATTGATCTGGGTGCTTTAATCTTGGCCGCTCGAGAGATGCGCGGCCAATTCCGGACCCCCCCCCCCCTTCGCTTAAAGGTAGAATGGAAGGGGGGGCTCCGGAATCCAATCTCGACCATAGATCTGGGAGCACAGATTCTGGCCGTCCAGATTTGCTCGCTACATATCCAATGGTGCAAATGAATTTGAACAAGATCAAAGGGAAACTGTAGCATGACATAGTATAACTGACAGAAACCACTGATGGTTTCATCCAGAGGACTCGAAGACATTTGGGGATGATTGATAGAGAAGGTGAAGAGCCTATCAGAATCTTCAAGAGGGATGAAGATTTTCATGGAGGCGATTAACAGTTGGATGGGCATTGAGGCTTGTATCTGAAACAGAGAAGGTGAGCTCGAATTTCACAGAGAAGACGAAGAGTCTCAACTGCCAGAGAGAAAAAGGAATCTCGGCATAACACCTAGTAATGATAGACACAGGGGTTGAACTGCCAGAGAAGTTGAAGAGTCGCGATGATGATCACGCAGAGCACTTAATATGTGGAGGATATTGGCGCGGTATGAGCATGCAGAGGTATGGAAAATATTTCATGCACAAGATGCACGGAAGCTATATATACATGGTACAGAGAAGAGAAGGGTTGTTTTCACTGTTGGAGTTACTGTGGTTATTGTTGTCATGGGGAAAATTCAAGTGTGAGCAAGGAGGCAGAGCGCAAGAGCAGAGATGCATGCTAGAGGAAGGTTGCATCAAAGGGACATGGTGCAGAGAGTATAAAAGGGAGAATAACATAAAGAGAAAGGGGCGTGCAGAAGGCACTGATGTAGACAGGACAAAGCAGTGTAACAAAACAACAACAGGGTTGGTAAGCCATTGAATAATGTTATATCATTGTAGAAGTTTCAGTAACAAAGAGTTTATTATTCAGGGTGGTTGGGAGGTGCTAGGGAGGACTGGTGTCCCCAAAGGTTCAAGTGGGTGCTTGAACATAGGGAGTTGGTGCTTCCTTCTAGTTGGTGCTAGAGAAACCAGGGAGTTGGTGCTTCCTTCTAGTTGGTGCTAGAGAAACCAGGGGGTTGGTGCTTCCTTCTAGTGGGTGCTAGAGAAAAAAGAGAGTCGGTGCTCTCAGCAAGTTGCATCTTGCAAAAACAGAGGTTTGATCCTCACAATGAGTTGGTTCTCATGTGTATGATAATGTAAAGAATGTAGATAATACTTATCATATAAAGAAAAGGAGGTTTTTACCCTGTATGGGTTTCCTCAGGAATTATCTATCTCTGTCTTTCTCATATATGTGACTGATGTTGATTGTGCCTTTGTTTATTTCTCTGCATTATTGTGATCATCATTGAGTGCCTTGTAAATATTTTAAAAGAAGCATAATTGTTTAAGCACGGTAACAACTGATTCACCCCCCCCCCCTCTCAGTTGTCCAACAATTGGTATTAGAGCCATCATATTTTATCTAAGGATAGATCCTAAAGCTTAAACATGTCAAGCCATGAAGGAAATTCAACCAATAAGGCCCCTCTGTTCAATGGAACAAACTTTGCCTTCTAGAAGGTTAGAATGAAAACCTACATAATGGATTTAGGTGCAGATGTCTGGGATGTGGTAGATATTGGATATGTAAATCCAGTTGTGGTAGCTAATAAGAATGACAAGCTAGAATTTAGCTTCAATGCTAAGGCTATGAATGCTATCTTGAGTGGGCTTGTAGAAGCAGAAATCATAAAAGTTATGCACCTAGGAACTACCAAAGAAATGTGGGACAAAATCATTAGCAGTTATGAGGGTAATGAGAAGGTAAAGGATGCAAAGCTTCAAACCTACAGAATACAGTTTGAATAGCCAAAGATGAAGGAAGATGAAACTATTGGAAAGTACTTTCTGAGAATAGAAGAAATGGTAAATGCAATGAAGGCACTTGTTGAAACAATTGGGGAACCTTCTTTAGTTCAGAAAATCTTGAGATCTCTCCCAGATAGGTTCAACCCGAAGGTCTCTGCTATAGAAGAACTTAATGATCTAAAAACCTTACAGTTTGATCAACTTCTAGGAACAATGACTTCATATGAAATGAGAATAGTTAAAGACAAACCCACCTCTAGAGAAGCATCATTTAAAGCAGACAAGAATGAGGATTCTGAGCCCGATGAAATTGAAGAAAAATTTGTGAAGAGACTGAAGAAGGGATCATGCAAATACAAAGGTAAACTTCCTTTCAAATGCTTTAACTGTGGAAGGATAGGTCATTTTGCAAATAAATGTCCACACAAGAAACATGATCAGAACTATGAAGNTGAAGAGAAGCACAAATCCAGGAGATTTGATAAAAAGAAAAGTTTATGTGTAAACAATGATGACTCCTCAGAAGACACCGATAGTGACTCTTCCTATGAAGATAAGGTAAATGACTTCATTCTTATGGCCAAAGAGAATTATGATAATAAAAGAACAGGCAGTGAAGAAGAAGCTGTGGTTGACATGGAAGGAGAACTGATTAGTGCATTGGAAGAGATTGACAGACTAAGAATCAAGAACAGAAAGAAAAGACAATTGTTGATACAGTTCAAGAAAGACAAAAAAGAACCTGATGAAGACCGTGTCCTACTAAAAGTAGAATTGGAAGAGGCAAAGAAAATTGAAGATATTATGAAACAACAGTTAGTAGAAAAGAAGGCAAGATGTGAATCATTAGAACAAGAAGTAGTGAAAACAAGGAAAATAATGGAGAAGTTTCAAGCCCTGTATAATCAGAATCTGCCAAGTATCAAAGCCTCAAAATTATTAGCCACCATTCTGAATCAGCAAAGGAATCCAAAGCTGAAAACTGGTTTGGGTTATGAAGAGGGATCAAACAGTGGGAAGCCAGGAAATGAATAACCCATCAAGTTTGTCAAAAGTACAACCAATGACAATAACAACCCTGCAGAAACAAAGGAAGATGATTAGCCACCCAAGATGAGTAAAGAAAAAGGTGTCAGGATTGAATCTGAAGAACGAAGAAACAATGCTCTCTCTGCTGAAAGTTGTCATCAGCAAGAAAGAAATCGATTTGCTCAAAGAAGACAACCATTTACCAGGTACAAAGAATTTTTCAATGGCTATTGTTTCTATTGTTCTAACTTTGGTCACAAAGCTGTAAATTGTTCCTTAAGACTCAGACTTGAGCAATTAAGGTTTCAAAGGACTAAATACTTCCCACAACAAAGAATGATACAGTCAAGAAATAATCCTTCACAGACTGCAAATTGCCAAATTAAGTCTGAACACATACAACTAAGGAGGCCAAGAAATAATCAACAGTCAATAAGTAGACAACACTGCAACAATAAGTTTGACTTATTAAATAATGAGGTTGAATGCTACACCTGTCATAACTTTGGACATAAATCTATTGAGTGTTGGTTAAGGAACTATGAACCAGATTCGAAATCCCCTGCTGAAAAATGTCAAGCTTTGGAAGAAGAAGGAAAGTAACAAGTGTGGATTAGTATTGTCTGCTCAAAGAAAAATGAACCCTTGGTATATAGATAGTGGATGCTCCAAACACATGATGGGAGACAAAGGCAAGTTTCTATCTCTAAGTGAAAGCAAATCAGGAAGTGTAACCTTTGGAAATGATGCTCCCGGGAAAATAAAAGGCAAAGGGATGGTGAGCTTAAGTAATGGAAAAGGAAAATCCCAAGATGTTCTACTTGTGGATGGGCTGAAACATAACCTGCTCAGTGTAAGTCAAATGTGTGACAGAGGATGCTAGGTGTTGTTCACGTCCAAGGACTGCAAGATAAAGTCTGTAAACTCAGGACAAGTGGTGGCCAAAGGCATAAGGACAGAAAATAATGTATATGTGATGAAAGAAAATAGATAAGAATGTCATCTAAGAAAACATGATGAAAGTTGGTTATGGCATAGGAGACTTGGACATCTAAACTTTGACCACTTAATCAAACTCAAAAATCTTGAGGCAGTAAAAGATATTCTGAGAATATCAAAGCCCTAAGATTCAGTGTGTAAACCCTGTCAAGTAGGGAAGCAAAACAGGACACAGTTTAAGTCCAAGAGCTTTACTTCAACAGAGAAACCACTCCAACTAGTTCATATGGATTTATGTGGACCATCAAGACAAGAAGGCACAGGGAAAAAAAACTACTTCATGTTGATTATCGATGATTACTCCAGACTTACTTGGGTTGCCTTTCTCAAAGAAAAAGTTGAATCATTTGAGAATTTTAAGGTATTTAAGGCTTTAACTGAGAGTCAAATAGGGAAGAGGTTAAAGGCAGTAAGATCAGACCGGGGAGGAGAGTTTATTTCAAGAGACTTCAAGGAATTATGCGATGAGCATGGGATCAAGAGAGAATACACAATCCCAAGGAATCCACAACAAAATGGAGTAGTTGAGAGGCAAAACAGAACAATGCAGGAAATGGCTAGGTCAATGATGAATGAGAAGAACATTGGTCAAACCTACTGGGTAGAATCAATACACATAGCAGTCCATGTTCTTAACAAAGCTCACCTAAGACCCCAAAGTGACAAGACACCTTATGAATTATGGTTTGGAAGACCTGCCTCAATCAAACACTTCAGAGTATTTGGAAGTAAATGCTACATAAAGAATAATGATGAGAACCTCGAAAAATATGATGACAGGGCGGATGAAGGTATTTTCTTAGGGTATGCTACAAACAGTAAAGGATACAGATGCTATAATAAGAGGTAGCATAAAATGGTTGACTGTATTGATGTAAAAATTGATGAAGGAATCCCAGCAAGAGAGGTGTACAGTAATGAGTCTTCTACAAAAGACACAACTAAAGATGAAGATGAACAGGTCCAAGAATCATAAAATGAAGAATCTGAATCAGATGAAGACTTAGACACTCAGACAGACTCAAATCAACAGTCAACTACAAATTCTTCCTCCAGAATCATTCAAAAGAATCATCCTGCAAGTCAGATAATTGGAGCAAAAGACAAAGGTGTACAAACCAGGAGAAAGCTAATCAAAACCACTGAAAAATCTCATATAGCTCTCATATCCATGCTGGAACCCAAGAATTTTAATGAAGCCAACAAATATGATCACTGGGTTAAAGCAATGAATGAAGAACTTGATCAGATTGAGAAAAAAAATACATGGGAGATGGTTCAAATACTTGAAGGTAAAAACGTCATTGGCTCCAAATGGATCTTTAAGAATAAGTTGAATGAGAAAGGACAAGTTATCAGGAAGAAAGCGAGGTTAGTCTGTAAAGGCTATGCTCAGATAGAAGGACTGGATTTTGATGAAACATTTGCGTCCGTAGCAAGATTAGAATCTATCAGAATGTTTCTTGCCTATGCTTGTCATAAAATGTTTAAAGTCTACCAGATGAATGTCAAGTCATCCTTTCTCAATGGAGATTTAAGTGAAGAATTCTATATGGAACAGCCAGAGGGTTTCAAATTGTCTGATAACCCTGACTTAGTATGCAAGTTGAAGAAAGATTTATATGGTTTAAAACAAGCCCCTCAAGCCTGGTATCACAGACTGGATATGTATCTCAAAGACAAAGGGTTCAAGAGAGGAACAGCTGACAACAATCTGTATATTAAGACAGAGGATAATGATTTTCTCATCGTACTGGTCTATGTAGATGACATCATCTTTGGATGTAATAAGGATTCACTGGTACAATGGTTTGCTTCTGCCATGGAGTCTGAATTTGAAATGTCTATGATAGGAGAACTGCCCTTTTTCCTTGGTCTGCAAATTACTCAGAGGCCCAAAGGGATGTTCATTTCTCAAGAAAAATATCTAAGAGAAATGCTGAAAAGGTTTCAAATGGAAGATTCTAAACCTGTGGGTACACCTATGGTAACTGGATGTAAACTAAGCAAGGATGATGATTCACCTGATCTTGATCAAAGCTCGTATCGATCAATGATAGGAAGCCTGCTGTACATCACAACATCTCGCCTAGACATAATGCATGTTGTAGGAATGGTAGGAAGATATCAGGCTGCACCTAAACAGAGTCATTTGCAAGCTGTCAAAAGGATATTCAGGTACTTAAAAGAAACAATGACTTATGGTCTGTGGTATCCCAGAAATCAAAGTCTTCAGTTGATTGTTTATTCAGATGCAGATTGGGCAAACTGTGTTGATGAGAGAAAAAGCACCAGTGGAGGAGCATTCTTCTTGGGTGACTCCCTAGTAGCCTGGCTTAGTAAAAAGAAAAGTTCCATTTCTTTATCAACCACAGAGGAAGAGTACATTGTTGCTACTACCTGTTGCACACAGGAATTATGGATGATTCAGACACTTGCAGACTTAGAGGTAAAATACACTGCACCGATCCCAATTCATTGTGATAACACTAGTGCCATTAGTGTGTCTAAAAATCCTGTCTTCCACTCCAAGACAAAACATATTCCCATAAAATATCATTTTCTGAGAGAGCAAGTCACCAATCAGATTGTTCAGGTCCATTACATTCCCACTACAGAACAAATTGCAAACATCTTTACTAAACCCCTAGCCAAGACACCGTTTGAATATCTCAGACATAAGCTGGGTGTCATATCATTTCACACCTAACGAGTCCATCTTGTTAGGGGGAGTTGTGTATTGTTTGAATATCTAATGCCTCCTAAAATTACTGCAATATCTCAGGGGGAGCATGTCTCTTCTTTGACATTGATGTCAAAGGGGGAGAAAAGAATTTGGGTGCCTTAGTTGTCATCAATGCCAAAAGGGGAGATTGTTGGCAAATGTTTAACAGGTAGCGTATGCTTGTCATTGATGGCAAGTACAACAGTGAAGATGGCAGGATCAAAGTGTGCATCAATGGAAAAATAGGAACAACGTAAGCTCAGGAGGAATTAGCACAGAGTCGAATGCAGTGCGTAGGTGTGCACCAGGGATGAGGTTAAGTCATGACTAAATCTCAATGGAGATAGCGTACTTACGATCACAGGCGGATCAAAGGTTGAGGCCGTTGACACTTATAAATTCTTCCAAGTAAGAAGGATGTATAAGCTTGGAGGAGAAGCGTCGGTGATCGTTGGATCCCATCTCGAATTCCCGATGACCGTCAGATCTCAATGTAGACAAGAGGAGCGGGCAGATATGGAGGATAGATCTCAGGCGTTAGATCCGAGCGCAGGGTCTGACCACTGTTGGATCGAGCAGAACCTGCATGTTCTTTAAAGTGCAAGGAGTAGAGGGCTCACAAAATATCGAAAGAAGGAGGATCGTCCATCTTTAGGTAGGACACGTGGGGATAGATCGTCAGTTCGCTAAATGGAGAGTCAAAGGAACGATGTTCCCTAACCTCTTGAAATCGCGATATCTAAAATCGCGATCTAATCTCAGTCGTCAAATTAAGGTTGAATCTGGACTATTGATTCCAGTCCATATCAGAGTTTCGGGGATCAAGAGTTGGAGATGTCAAGTAATATCATCCACAGAAATCCCAATTTCACGATATGAAAAATCACGACTTAATCACAGTCGTTGAATCAAGATCAGATTTGGACCATTGATCCAACTCGATATTGGAGTTTCGCGAATCGCAACATGGAGAGGGAAAATAAACAATGCAACAAGAATTGTGAAATCGCAATTTAATCGCAGCCATTGAATCAAGGTCTGATCTGGACCGTTGATCTTAGTACATTTCGGAGTTTCGTAGATCGAGAGTTGAAGAGGTCAAAGAATAATAACCACAGGAATCCCGAAATCGCGATATGCGATATTGTGATTTAATCGCAGCCATCAGATCAAGATGTGATCTGGACCTTCGATCCGACTCACGTCAGCATACCACGTCGGCTAGGAACACGTGGCACAACCAGGTAATGACAAGTGTCAGACTGATTCAAGATTTCAGGCACATGTAAGTCACGAATCAGAGTGACACATGGAAGTATTCAACACATGTCAATCCACGTGTGACGTCAGCAGATTTACACCACTTCAGAGTTTTGGTAATTGGGAGATGGACAGATGTCAAAGGACAAGGAGGGGCTAAAGGGAACGAGCCTTGGCGCATGGTTAGGTGGAGAACAGATGGCAGGTGGGGNCCCCCCCCCCCCCTTTAATTAAAGGCAGAATGGAAAAGGGGGTCTGGAATCACTTGAGCATCGTTGATCTGGGTGCTTTAATCTTGGCTGCTCGAGAGATGTGCACCCAATTCTGGACCCCCCCCCTCCACTTAAAGGTAGAATGGCAGGGGGGCTCTAGAATCCAATCCCGACCGTAGATCTGGGAGCACAGATTCTGGCCATCTATATTTTCTCGCTACATATTCAACGGTGCAGATGAATTTGAAAAATATCAGAGGGCAACTATAGCATGACATAGTATAAATGACATAAACCACTAATGGTTTCAGCCAGAGGACTCTAATACGTTTGGGGATGATTGACAGAGAAGGTGAAGAGCCTCTGAGAATCTTCAAGAGGGATGAAGATGTTCGTGGAGGCGATTAATAGCTGGATGGGCATTGAGGCCTGTAAATGAAACAGAGAAGGTGAGCTCGACTTTCACAGAGAAGACGAAGAGTCTCAACTGCCAGAGAGAAAAAGTAATCTCGACATAACACCTAGTGATGATAGACACAGGGGTTGAACTGCCAGAGAAGTTGAAGAGTCGCGATGATGATCACGTAGAGCACTTAATATATGGAGGATATTGGCGCGGTATGAGCATGCAGAGGAATGGAAAATATTTCATGCACAAGATGCACAGAAGCTATATATACACGGTACAGAGAAGAGAAGGGTTGTTTTCACTGTTGGAGTTACTGTGGTTATTGTTGTCATGGGCAAAATTCAAGTGTGAGCAAGGAGGCAGAGCATAAGAGAAGAGATGCATGCTAGAGGAAGGTTGCATCAAAGGGACATGGTGCAGGGAGTATAAAAGGGAGAATAACATAAAGAGCAAGGGGCGTGCAAAAGGCATTGATGTAGACAGGACAAAGCAGTGTAACAAAACAACAACAGGGCTGGTAAGCCATTGAATAATGTTATATCATTGTAGCAAGTTTCAGTAACAAAGAGTTTATTATTCAGGGTGGTTGGGAGGTGCTAGGGAG
Organism: Picea engelmannii; assembly: GCA_009831015.1. Classification (NCBI taxonomy): domain Eukaryota; kingdom Viridiplantae; phylum Streptophyta; class Pinopsida; order Pinales; family Pinaceae; genus Picea; species Picea engelmannii. The sequence continues at coordinate 196,542 of ML779516.1, read as the reverse complement.
GACTGGTGTCCTCAAAGGTTCAAGTGGGTGCTTGAACACAGGGAGTTGGTGCTTCCTTCT
>ML779516.1:163710-196432 GCA_009831015.1 Picea engelmannii | reverse complement strand
CCCCTTATCCCCCCAAGCCACAAAGGGGCCAAGAAAAAAGACTAGAACACAATAGCTTCCAAGCTTACCTCACAAGGAAGAGATTCCACTCTTTTCACAAGCCTGGAGTCCCAACACTCACAATTAAAACACAGTCAATCAAAAATTTGGAAGCATAACAGTTTTCCCCAAAATTTTGATCCCCCTCCCTTCTACATCAATTGATTTATATAAATATTCCTCACGGACATATGTCCCTCATGCATAATTCAATAATTTTTAATAATTCAGTTAAAGGATTATTCACCCACTACATGTGTCACATTCTCCCAAGCTTGCACAAGTAATTTATGTTTTATTTTTATTTAAAAGCCACTTTTCCTCACATTTCCCCATGTGTTCCTACTTTTCCTCTTAATTGTCTCTTAGTTCCCCAATCCCTTAATTAATGGGTGTCTCCTAACTATATTTTAGTTAGAGTTGTATTACGAGTCTTATTCTAGTTGGGCTAGGGTTGGTTGACTCAAAATTATATTCTATGCACAACCCATTCTCTCAAGTTGTTATTTATTTCTAAATAAAGATTCTTTTTTAATAATTTCATGCACACATGTTCATTTTGTCAATTCTTTAGGTTTTTACTTACTATTTCCTAACATTTGATTTCCTCCAAATCTTTAACTCATGTCACAATTCAATTAGTTCTTTATTTAATTTTAGACTTCGATTTAGACTTTTGTTAGGATTTAATAATTAATAATCTATTGTTTAATTAATTATTTTAATCCAATAAGGTATACTCATTCCATTTTTTCTAGGCCACCTATGTTTATTGACTTGGGTTTCAATTGCACGACATTCCCTTCAAGACGCATCTTCGTGCTCCAAGGGTGCCACTCGCATTGACTTGTTTTGAAAGTTTTTTCAACCCCTTGGAGTCAAAACTCCATTTGGTCGACCTTGTGAGAGACTAAGGGATTCTAAGGAATAAGGACTTCACCTTATTGCGTGCCCCTTAGAAATATTCATGATTCATTTTCTCAGTCTGCCCTCATGGCATCGTGGAGTTCTGGTAGTTCTGTTCATAGTGGAAGTGCTAGTAGGTTGTGACAAGGACGCTGCCACACCACTCCCTCAATATCTAGTTTATGTGCAAGGCCCCTTTACTCCTTATGTGAGTCAGATTAGCAAGCATCATCAAGCCTACATCCACTGAAAAAAACAGTGTCAAAAATCCATATACATAAATCATACTAAAATCCATCATACATCATATGTGCATAATAATGAAATACACAAACAATACAATCCACTCCCTGACTCAATATGGGTTCCAAGGGAGTCCTTTGATGCCATCGGCATCATAACCTGTCATGTGTACTGCATACTCAGGACAAATTTTCAAACACATCTATCAATATATATACATACATCAATATAATTAATAAGCCATAACACCTCAACATCATCATGTATAACCCATAATCTGAATGAAATCACAATGTACCATACCCGGATTACTTGCAAGAAAGTGTCCTCAAAGAATAAGTCACTAATAGTGTGTTCAATAGAGAGGGATGTTACAGCATGCCACATGCACAATATTTGATATATGTTTCTAAACATTGTACCTGAACTACTACAAGTTGTTCAATTTCCAATGCAACTAATCTCACTCAATTTGGATCCTCGATGAAGAAGATATGACTATTTTACCTAGAACACTTGTTTGAGACTACTTAATAGGACTAGTTAGATACCCTATCATCCACAAGGTGTATCTCTAAATTATGATGACACAGAAGCTGAAATTTTTACCACATATATATTGATATTTTCTTAGAATAACCTTTGATTTTCACAGTCTGAATCGTCACAGAAAACAAATTGTAGAGAAAACTATAAGATGGCTTTCTTGGAGAAAAAAAACCTTAGGATCAATGCGCTCTGATACCAAATGTTATGATCCAACACCTTAAAAATGATAATAAATCAATAAATTATAGTCCACTTCGAGGGGGAACCCTCCGTAACAATATATCCACTTTAGAACACAATAGGATTTCAGATAAGATTATCCTAATATTATATCTCCTTGATATATATATATATATATATATATAGGAGACAAAGGGTTACAATTATGATGAAAGGGTGGAATGAAGGATTCTAGCCGACCTACGATAAATGTAATAATTCAATATATAAGGCTTAATAATGGGTTTTGTACATAACATGGGGATTTTTCCACGGCTTAACACACATGACTTCGAATTAGTAGCCATTGTTCATGCATTGAGAATGTGGAGACATTACCTCATGGGTCGAATATTTGAGCTAAGGACATACCATTATGGTCTGAAGCATTTGTTTTTATAGCCAACATTAAATGTTAGACAAATTAGGCCACTGGAATTTATGATTCAATATGACTTTGAAATTAATCATACAAAAGGAAAGGAAAATTAGGTGGTCGATGCACTCAGCAGAATAAATCATGAAATGTATATTTCATCCATCATCATGTAAAGGACATATTCAAAAGATAAAATTCTTGAAGCAACAAATTCAAATCAGCATTATCTAAAAATAAAAGAGACATTACAACAAGGAAATTTACAATAGAGAATCAATTATTATGAGTTGAAAGAGGATGGAATCCTCATGTACAAAGGGAAAATATATGTGAGAAATTCCATAGAGATGAAAAATATAGTTCAAAGGGAAATGCATAATGTTCCATGTGTTGGGCATCCAATATATCAAAAGATAATTACAGTTGTAAGAAGCCAATATTTTTGGCCAGGAATGAAGAAAGAAGTGGCTAATTATATTTCTAGGTGTCTAGAATTCCAAAAGGTGAAAAAACAAAATAGACATCCAATAGGGATGCTACAACCATTTCCCATTCCTGAATGGAAATGGTAAGTGGTTACAATTGATTTTATTACAAAGATTCCCGGAACAATGAAGTAGCTCAATTCCATCATGGTGGTGGTAGATAAATTAACCAAGGAAATATGTTTTATTCTTATGAAGATAAAACACAAGGAAACAAATATTGCAAAGATCTACATGAAAGAGGTTTCCAGACTACACAGGGTACCTAAGGAAATTATTTTAGATAGAGATTCAAAATTCGCATCTAATTTTTGGAAAGGTTTGTTCAAAGGTCTTGGGAAAAACTTAAATATTAGTACAACATATCACCCAAAGTCATATGGGAAAACAAACAGGACTAACATAATCATTGAAGACTTTATCCTAATGTATGTGATGGACCAACCATCAAATTGGGAAGATTGTATCCACTTAGTAGAGTTTGATTACAATAATGGATTTCAGACCTCATTAAAAATGAGCCCATTTGAAGCCTTGTATGGCAGAAAGTATAATACACCCGTGAGTTAGGATAACCCAACATAGAGAGTTATCATTGGGTCATATTGTTGAGGGAAATGGAAGATCAGATGACAAATATCAGGAAGAATTTAAAGGCTACATGGGATATGCAGAAAATTTAGGTAGTGAAAGTGAAAACAATTTCATTAAGATTGGGTTGTTTCCCAAAGTTAAAAGGAAGATATTGTAGGAATTTTGAAATATTAGAGAAGATAGGGATATTTTCATACATGATAGGATATCCTACATCCATTAGAGTCAATAATGTATTTCATGCATCATTATCAAAGAAATATTTTCTTGACTCTAACCACATAATTGATTGGGCTGTGATCCAGGTGAAAAATCAAGGGAATTTTCGAGTGGAACCAATACGCATTTTGGACTGGAAAGTTGAAGTGCTCAGGAATAGATCCATAGGGTTGTTAAAGGTTCAATGGACCTACTATGGTATTGAATATTAAACATGGGAACATGAAGAAACTATGCAACAAGAATACCCACAATTTTTTGTCAATTTTGAAGAAAATAGAAATCGAATGCAAGACTCCATTTTTGTGAAGCTAGAATCATGGTCACTTGTGTCGATATCCTTGATAAAAGAATGGTGAAGTCTAATGGAATGAGAGTAGTGAAGGGGGCACATTCCTTGGGTCAGAAAGTTGAGAGAAATATGAGATTTTGGTTGGGACTGTTGTTGGAGGATAAAAATAAAATTAAAAAAATTGTAGAAATTTTCTTTCTTTTATGAATATTGTAATGTGATGTAAATTTGTAGATGTATTCAGCATGGTGTTGTGCACCAAGTATGGTACACAATTGTATGGGAGGGATAATGTAACATCCCCACTATAATTTTGATTTTAATTAATGCAAAATGTAGATATGAATGTGGCTATGACCAAGCGATGTAATATGAGAATGCATTTTCTATTTTTAAATAAATAAAATGTGATATTGGCTACTAGGAGATATGGAAAGAGATGAGGGATGAGTTTTTCATACGATAAAAGAGTTTCTAAGAGGGGTCCAAGGGGGGAATTAATTATGGGTATTAATTCAACTCATTTTCCTGAATTTTATTATCATTGGAGACAACTTCTATTTTTATGTTTGAGTGATGAGAGCCCAATAATTAAACTCATGTAAGAGGGTGGGTGTGAGATTCACATCTCTTATTTATTGAAAATAATGGGTGGGGGATGAGTACAATTAGTTTTGGAAATATTGTAAGTGAAGCAATCAAGCCAAAATAGAGGAAATTCATATGGACAACTACATAAATTTTTCTTAGAAATTGAGTTTTACATGTACAACAAGGAGAGAGCAAGGAAAAGGATCATATGAGATAGAGAAATAAGCTTGGGTGAATTCTAAAGCAAGCGAGATAATTTTGGAGATCCATGTTGTTAGGCCTAAATAGTGAAAACTTGTGTGAGTTTCACTGTAACAAGAAATGTTTGTTGTTGTTTCTGGTAGTTTTCCTGGCAGTGAGTTCCCTTGAGTTTCCAGTAGAGATATTCCCAGTTACGTGTTCTAGAGAGACCTTGATAAACGAATGGGATTATCGATGGATTGAGAGAAGTGAAGGGGTACATTCCTTGGGTTGAGAAGGTCAAAAGGAAGAGAGTTGAAGGAAATTTGGGATAGTTGTAGGATAATACCAATGGGTTGTGGGATATTGAGTTGTGAGTGGACTATGAGAGACACCCTTTTCTTGTGGATTTTTATCCTAAGCTTGAGGTTGACTTACTGTTGAGATTTGGAATAACAAGTCTATGGTTGGGTGGAACGTCCTTCCCAAGTAGCTAGTTGCACAACTGTTTTAAAAATATAAGTGTTTATTTTTTTTTCTAAGTTAATTTAAGAGTTCAAATGTTGTTCATTTTACTTTGGGCATGAGACTGAATTATATGCTATTGTGGTGAAAATTATTAGTTTCATTTACTTTTTTAACTAGTATGGACAATTGCGTGAGATTTATTTTCATGTTGTTCATAAATCAATGTTTCAATGAATATGTTAGTCGATTTTAGTAGTAATGGTAAAGGATTCTAGCACATTGCTCGAATCACCACACATGTTGGGAATAATTATCGTGTGTAGTACCAATCTTATTGTGCGTGTGCTATGAATAGTTGTCATGCGCAGTACAAATGTTGTTGTGCACATGTTTTGTCTTAGTGAATACGCGCCATTCAAGTTTGTCAACATTCAATGGTTAAATATATATATAATTGATAGATTATAAGTTACGAAAAGTTAATTAGAAGTAAAATTTTGAATTTATGTGTATTTTCCGCAAGTAATGTCCCTCGGTTATGATGGGGGACATTACATCATCGACTATATTCCATGTGTAGATATTGCATTGGTGAGGCCAATAAGAAAAAATTATCAATGAATGAGAGGAGCGTCTACCCAACCTATGCCATTGGGGCCTAGACATAGAATGGATAATGATAAAATTTAAAATCAACCCAAGGGGCCATCATGCCCCCAAGCATGATGCGCCCCCCCCATTGGATGATTATGGGGAGAAAATTTTGGCATGGGTAGGTAGGCATGATTCCCCCTATTGTGTGGATATGTAGCATGCAAGTAGCATGACCCAGATGACATGCATACACGTATACACTTTGGATGCAATTTTGGAAAGGGAAAGGTGAATTTCCAATCCGCCCAATGTTACATATGAGTTAGAGGGACTCAAATTCTAGGTTTGTAAATAGGTTAGAATCTCACCATACCAAGGATCATCTATGGATATGGAAAACACATGCTCATATAGAAACTCTTTTGATTCAATATCATATTGGATGTTGAAGGTACTAGGTTGTTGTGGTAAACATAAAGAATGATGATGCATATCATCCCAAGGGTAATATGGCATGGTAAGGGACTCCAAAATGTCTTCATCGAAATGAAATATGGGAATGTGAGAAACTACACTACCAAATGAGGTGGTGGAATATGGGGAAGTGAACCCATTATCAATGCCATGAGAATGAGAGGTATGGTTCACATACAGAACATCTATCATATTAGAGGAAATTTCAACTCAAAATGGTCCTCCTAAGGAAAAATCAATAAATTGATAAAATAATGACATGTAGACATTTTTTTAATATATTAATTCTATATTTTATTTTTATCAAAGATGCCCAGAATTATTTCACTTTTATCAAATTTGCCCTGCCCTGAATATCTATTTTATATTAAATCAATATTTATGAGTACAAATTAAATGGCATTAAATTGTTTGAACGATGTGTTGTTGGATGTGTTAGTACACGGCTAAATATATATTTTATATTAAATCAATATTTATGAGGATGAATCAAATGTCATTAAAATATTTGAACGACGTGTTGTTGGATGTGTTAGTACAAGTTGTAGGTGCATCGATAGATGAATAGAATAATCGAGAGATGCAGGGGAAGTTACAACGAACAACAAGGGCTCCTCTCAACCCTGCTTCATCTGCCATTGTTCACAAAAATTGGCGCGAATGTTCCATGGATTGGAAACCTTTCTCTTATTGGCCATAATTGGAAAAAACTGGCATGAATGGAATTGGATTGGAAACCCTTCTCTCATGTTTTCAATTTTTCCTCAAAGATATCATGCATTTATTTTTCGAATTCAGCCGAATGTGGATTGATGGCCCTGGTTCTCTTAAAAAATTCACAGGTTCCAATGGATATCTCCAAAAATCCATCCAAATTTCATGGTTTTGATTAGATCTCTCTAAATTTCTGTCCAAATCTGGTTCCTCGACCATTGATGACAAAAATTGGCATGAATGCGATCGAAATGGAAACCCTCAAATTTCAGATTTTGGAGGTAAATGATCAATTTTTTGTGGTTTTAAATTATTTTTGAATTCTATTTAACCTTTCGTTTGAACCCCATTTCATTCCGTGGTGATCATTCTGTTCAGTGTTCAGCTAGAAGCGAGCCATTTTTGGTCAGTTTCAACTCAAAAAGCGAGCAGTTTTTGGTCGGTTTCAACTTAGAAAGCGAGCAGTTTTTTGTCAGCTTCAACTCAGAGGGTTTTTATGTACAAAATGTTAGAATATGATGGATGTGATCATTTTACCATAGAAAATATCATTATTTTCACCCAACCATAGGCCGAAGCCACCCTTCGAGCACCTTAACCTTGATAGAGAATCACTCTGGAAGCAAACCCTAGGCTAGGTAGCCAAACAAAGGGTAGTGCACCTTTCTACAAGGATAGTTCACCAAACAAGAGCTTATCAGATAATCGAAACCATAACCAAGAGATACTCCAAGACAAAGCATAATCTGCTAGATGCAGTAGCTGCAACGACAGCTTCTCCTCCAAACTTGCGCACAAACTAGCTAACTGCAGTGCGCACAAGTGTGCTCTACAGTTTTGAGAACGCCTGCGAGAATGAAGATTGGCCTCCTATATTTATACTAATTCCTGCTAACTACCTGGGCCGAATTCTCATTATGGGTGCATATTTACTTAGTGTATAATATTTCTTCTGGCCGACTTCTTCTCTTGGAGGCTAATAACCTAATACAAATTATTCTCTTAACCCGACTTGTCTTCTAGGGTTATTAGCCAACTCATTAGGGTTTCTTCTTGCTTCCCAAAATATTCTATTCTCGTTAGGTTTACATGTGGAGGTAAATACCTATCGTAGCTACCATAATATCAACACTCCCTCCTAGCTAGGGAGGTATTACAGGTAATGGTATTGAACAAAAACATACCATTCACCAGGTAGCATCAACATAGTTGTATAAACTATCTCATGACTAGATCATGAGAACCATAATCACCATTAGTGTCATCAGTTGCATCATCTCTCAAAACCATACTCCATCTGAGTAATTAGACATGATGTTGGATAAGTCACTCACTCCACAAAGTGACACAAGAGCCATTCTTCTAATCCGAACATATGTCCTAGAAGAATAAATGTCATGAACCATTTTCTGTCTGGGAAATATCTGTCCATTGATCATCCATCTAGCTGATAATCATTTCCAACATTGTTGATGGTCTTCAAGGAAATAGAAACAATATCATTCAATAGAACACAATTGTGTCTATCCATAGTAGTACACAACTACAATCCATTGGTACACTACCACACCAAGTAGCACACAAGTACTTGATCAGTGACGTATAGTCACAAATAGTGGAACACATCCACCATAGTATTATACATCTACTGTCTAGAAACATACAGTCTTCATAACAATCATCTGATATCAACCTGCACAGAAACAATGTCATGATATAAACTGAATCATCTAGGCCATTCTTCCACTCACATCTGTGAGACCTGGAAGAGAATATCCCGTTAGAAGGTCAAACATAAATGATGAGATATCTGTAATATTCTTCTCAAGCAATGAAGAATCACTGTCCTGATTTATGAGCTTGGACCATTCCCCACCCTGGGCCATTCCTCCGACACTAAACAAAGTGTAACCTAAAGAGAATGAGTCTGCCCTAAGGAATGCCTGTCATGATTGTTGAACCCGGACCATTCACCTATCTGGGCCATTCCTCCAGCACTAAACAAAGTGCAACCTATAGATAATGAATATTCCCTAGGGAATGACTGTCTAGACCATTTCCTAAGGAAATGACTGCCCTGCACCAACCTCCAAAACGAACCATTCTTCAAAACTGCTCACAACTGTGAGCTTCGAAAGAATGATTGTCCGGTGAGGTAGACCAGTATTCTTGATTAACCATCAAGAATAGAGATTGTCCTATACCATTCCCCATGTTAACCACAATGGGAAAACGATATCTATGGTACATCAACAATCCATCGAACCATTTTCATTACAAAAATGACTGTTCGATTTGGACCGTTTTCTGAACTAGAAAATGTCTATCTGTCAGAAATCTCAAACCACTTTCCAAACTAGAAAGGAACTGCTCATCCTGGACCATTTTTCGAACTGAAAAATGGTTGTCCATAAATCAATAACACATCAGTTCTCCCTCCCAACCTAGGATTCATCTCTTCCTTTTTTAATAGGGAATTCGTCTCCATGAGCTCCAGCTTGAGTACGCAAACTCTTTCATCTTGGATAGAGGATTTACCAAAATGNTATATATATATATATATATATATTGGAGAACCACTTTTCTTTTCTGGACTTCATCATGGAGAATGTAATGCTTGATCTCAAATTACTTTGGTATTTCTAGAACATTGGTTTTCTCTGAAGGCTTCATATAGCTCTAATCAATATAGTGTGTCATTATTGGATTCATATTTTGTTCCCCATTATCTCATAACATCGTGGAAAGGATCAAACTGGAACATACCGATGGCACTTCTTCTGTCACCATGAGATCTTTGTCATGGATTGACAATCCATCATCCTGATCTTCTAAGTAATCATTCTAATACAATATCTCTTGTTATAGAAAGTTTTCACCATGCTTCTACTGTGCATTGGAGTTTATCCACCAAGTTGTCTTCTTCCATATGCATACAAGGGTCTCTTTATGGTATACCTCAAAGCATTGAGGTTTCTCTACATACACTCTTTGTTCAATTATTCTGGAGAACATTCTTTGCACTCATCTGATGTCAATTCCAACCTATTGATATTGTGGACGATATAATGGCTCATGTAGAGATATATCTGGTTTACTGGAACAAGTAATCATCATAGTCTTCTCCCTCCATCTGGGATAACCTCTAGTTCTGGATCTCGCAATGCTTATATTCAAAAGACTTTCATACATTGTTCTTCATCAAAAATTTCAGTACCTCTGCTTGATTTCTTTTAGTGAGTTCATATTAGGCTGGTAATCTTGTGATTTTTGATACAATGACTGGTTGTTCTGGCTTTTCTTTCTTTCTTGGAATCGTCATGTTCTTACTCATGTTTCTCTTTAGATCTTGGGTCCATGGAGTTTTCTATAGATTCCATGCTCTGAAGATTCCAGCTTCTTCCTTTCATAGTAGGATCATGGATGTGGATGGATAACCAGGGATGCTTTAAGGATTCTTTTCAAGGAAGACTTCTTCTAAGGTCAAACTGAACATGTACTGTTTTTCATGGTTGCTACCATGGATATATACTTTATCACCTTTAATGGATCATACGATTATCTCCCTCCTAATCCTCGATTCATGTATGAATTCATTCTCTTATTTTGATAATATATAATCAACTCCCTCCATCTAGGAGAGTCCATGCTTTTGTCTGCATCTTTATTGCCTTTTGCAAAGTGTTACAAATCTTTTTACAATTTCCTCATGATTTTTGACTTCTTTCTATCTTTACTTATTCTAGGTTTCTTTCTGATTTCGTCTTATCTTGCAGCTTGTCTTATAGTCATAGTGATAACAGTCCTTATCTTGTTGTTCTTCCATAAGCATAGTTTCTTTTTTAACATATTATCTTCTAAAAAAATATATATGCAATATATGTACTGAAAACATGGTATGTACAAGAACTATGAAAAGTATTGTTACCCAGTCTTAGAAGAAGAAGTATGTTTTGTCTTGCTTGGCTTTCTTTGAGGGTTCCATTTCTTCGGTAACTGATGCTTCATTTGTTTCCTTCCTTTTCTTTAACTTGGGACAGTGATTCTTGTAGTGACCATACTTTTGACAATTGAAGCATTGTATCCTTGACATATCTTTCTCTTGATTTGTTTTCTTCTTGGAGCCAAACTTGCTTTTTTTCCTGAAGTCCTGGAACCTTTCTATGAAGGCCTAATCATCATACTTCTTTTGGGGTTTCTCTTTTGCACTAATCCTTGATTCTTCTTGAGCACAGAAAGTCCAAAGTTCTTCAAATGTGGGATACTCCTTCCTTGTTTTCATGCTTGCGGAAAATGCATCCCACGTCTTGGGAAGACCATTGAGTACTATGTTTACCAATTACTTCTCTAAAATGATCTCCTCAATATCTTGTAGTTGATCTCTTAACTGAGATATTTTCACAAAGTATGATGTTATGTTGTCATCATCATTCATCTTCATGTCACAGATCTCATTCTTCAGACTCATTACTTGTCCAATGTTTTTGACTGAGAAGAGGTTTTTTAGGGCATAATACATCTTATTCAATGAGTCAATATGGGACATGTAGGGTATAAAGTGGTATTTTATAGAGTCCACTATGATACTCATGGAATTGATATCACCATCTTTAAACTTCTCCATAACTGCAATGTTCTACAGTTCCTTCTCTTTTCCTTCTTCAAACTCTAGTTCTACGATCTTTCCTTTCATGATATCCAACACTTCATTCTTGGCAAGGATGAGTTCAATCCTTGTTTTCCATGCTCTAAAGTTAGAATCTTCATATAACTTTTTTTCTGACTTCATAGAGTAAGTCATGGCTACTTTGACTTGGTCAAACCTAGATTTGACCAAAAACTCAAACTTGACGTCTTGGCTTGTTGAGAGTACCAGGAGATGCGCTAGGATAGGGCGCACTAGTCTATCTAGAAATTAGGTCAATCCCTTCACTTAAGGTTCCTGAACGAGAGGGTTAGGGTTTCTGCAACTACACCTGCAAGTAACCCTAGCGGCAATGCTTTGGTGATTACTCTTGCTAGAAACCCTAGAGGAAATTCTTCAACGAGATTCATAACCTTATGGTTATGCTCCCTTCTAGTGGTTAGACTGAATGAAGGAGGTTTTGGCCCATAAATTGTTATAATGTGATGGATGTGATCATTTTACCATAGACAATATCACTATCGTCACCTAACCATAGGCCGAAGCCACCCTCTGAGCACCTTAACCTTGACAGAGAATCACTCTGGAAGAAAACCCTAGGCTAGATAGCCAAACAAAAGGTAGCACACCTTTATCCAAGGATAATGCACCAAACAAGACCTGATCAGATAGTCCAAACCATAACCAAGATATAGTCCAAGCCAAAATGTAATCTTTTAGCTACAGCAGCTGCAATGATAGCTTATCCTCCAAACTTGCACACAAACTGACTAAGTGCATTGCGCACAAGTGTGCTCTACATTTCTGCAAATGCCTGCCAGAATGAATATTGGCCTCCTGTATTTATACTAATTATGGCTAACTTCTTGGGCCGACTTCTCATTCTGGGTGCCTATTTACTTAGTATATAATATTTCTTCTAGATGACTTCTTCTCTTGGAGGATAATAACCTAATACAAATTATTCTCTTGAGCTGACTTGTCTTCTAGGGTTATTAGCCAACTCATTAGAGTTTCTTCTTGCTTCCTGGAATATTCTATTCTCATTAGGTTTACACGTGGAGGTAAATACCTCCCGTAGCTACCATAATATCAACACAACATTCTTTGGTCTGTTTGATACCTTTCTCAAACACATGGCATGTTTCTTCTGATAGCTATGTTTGTTATTGTTCTTTCACTATTTATTTTGTTGCTTTGGAAAATTATATCCAACTTGCAAATTACAATTCATTTTTATGTGATGGTGGGGGAAACTACTTGGGATTTGAGGATGTTTTGTATAACCAATAAGAAAGACAAGAAGCCATGGTGTTATGGTGTATTGTGTGTAAGACTGTGTGTGTTTGCATGTACAAAGTTATATTAGCCAAAAGTATCCTTAAGAAGAACACATTGTTGGACACCTCAGTTCTGAATCAGAAAAATAAATTTGATGAATCAGAATGTACACCTCAGTTCTGTCAGAAAAAATGTTGATTTGACATTCCTCTTCCATGAGTAAATATTTTTGGCAGTTACAACATCATCGACTTAAAAAAAAATAACATCACTTGTCCTTTATACAATTTTGTGTTTTTGGAAACAATGGTATAGGAAGGAGATGTGAAGGCTACATTCAGAGGGCATGATCATTTAAATGATTTATGTGGCAAAATTAGGGGAACTGAGTTGGAAATCAAATTGACTTCTCCCTAGCAGAGTGTTATGAGTTAGAAAATGTTAAAGTACCATGAAAAATACTATAAAATAAAGGCTAATGTAGATGAAGTATGGGATGAAGTGTTGAACCAAGCTCAAATAGCAGGTGCTCATTTGGAAGTATCCAACCATTCCAACTAATTTCCTTAAATTTGTTGAGATTATAGATAGAACTAAGGTGTCCATTGATGCCAAAAGTATCCTTAAGAAGAAAACATTATTGTTTTTACAAGAGCAATTGAAAGCATTTGATGTATAAATAAGAAGCTTTACTGATATCATTGATTAGATTTGCAAATTGAGTATGCTATCTTCCTAGAATGAGAACACATAGTTGATTCCCTAAGCCAATCATCTTGATCAAATGGAGTAAGAACAAAATTTTGTGGATGATATTAATTCCTTCATTTAGCCACCTACAATTTACAAACTTCTGGAATTATTAGAGCCCTTTACTGCTATTTTTTAGAAGCCAACTGCTCTAAAATCTACTCTACACAATATTTCCTATAGGTCTATGACAAAGTTATATTAGCATGGAAAAATTCTAAACCACATTTAAACGGTCATTTCTATTCTTTTTTTGATAGCTTCCATTAAATTTAATCAACTATGTTGCAACCTGATTAATATTTGGTGCTTATAATGGCCAATTTAAATTTTAAAGGCTTCCTTTGAAGTTTGCATGCATGGTGGACTACCATTGGTATTGTCAAGAGGAAAAATGACTTCTTGTGAGGGGAGGCAAATGGGATCCATTGCTAGTCGATGGTTGGAAGCAATTTAATTTGAATAGGAAGAGAATGTCCCAATGATCAATTACCTATCAAGTGGAGGCAAATGTGTCTATTAGTGTTTTACAAACACAAATGGTAATCCTTGTAAGCTCAAAAGAATGGAAGAGACCTGACCTAGTGAGTAAATATTTTATAGGCCTATACAAAATTACAAATAGAACACCAAAGGTAGTTACTTGTTTGAAGATCCCTTGTGAAGAAAATCCAAGGTAAATCTTCCATGGTAATCTTGGGTAACCCCCATATAGTCTTTACAACTCTAATTGATGTTTGTTGCTCGATACATTTCATTCAGATTTTAATGGACAGTTTTTTGAAGAGAGAATCTTTGAGACAAGTGTCATATCTATTTTCTTGTTTGGTGTAATTTTTATTTCATCTCTATTTTATAGACACTGTGAGGAGAATGAAGGAAAGCCAATAAATTTTTTGAGTCAGAAAAAATGTTGATTTGACATTCCTCTTCCATGAGTAAATATTTTTGGCAGTTCCAACATCGTCGATATCAAACAAGAGAACATTAGTTGTCCTTTATACAATTCTGGGTTTTTGGAAACAATGGTATAGGCAGGAGACGTGAAGGATTCATTCACAGGGAATGATCATTTAAATGATTTATGTGGCAAGATTAGGGGAATTGAATTGGAAAGCAAGCTAAATTCTCCCTCGTAGAGTGATACGAGTTATAAAATGTTGAAGTACCATGAAAACTACTATAAAATAAAGCCTAATGTAGATGTAGTATGGGATGAATTGTTTAACCAAGCTCAAACAAAAGGTTCTTGTTTGTAAGTATTACCAACCATTCCCACTAATATCCTTAAATTTGTTTGGTTTATAGACAGAACTGAGGTTTACATTGATGCCAAAAGTATCGTCATTTGAAATGCATGACTAAGTTCACCCTTCATTGCAAGAATGTAATCTGATGAAGAACCTATAATTATGAGGTCTTCTATGATGAAAATAGAAGAAAACTAAAACTATGTTGATTCATAGCAGCCCAACTACGAGGAAACATATATTGTAATGGATTTATAGATAGATGAAAAGAAGGGAGTTGGATACAGAAAAATCTCGTAGCCAATCAATGTTAAGGGTCACAAATCTTTAGAGAAAAGTAAGAAGATAAGAGAACATGCCGATAGAGGTGTTACTGTAGATACAAGGAGTCTCATTCCATTTTCAGGAGAATGGCCACTTAACTATAATGAATGAAGTTATGTATTAGACATGCAATCCACCCTTTTCTTTGTTGAAAGAGTAGTAGAAAATGGAACTTTGACAATGTTAACAAATCAAGGAAACACATACCTTTAAAATATTTTCCCAAAATAAAATTTCTATCTCTCTTTTAAGTGTCTCAACTCTCAAGGGCAAGGGAAAATTCCAAAAGGTTGCTTTGCATCCCTGTCTTGATTGAAGTAGTTCTATGAAGACCTTTCATATCGAGTGTCTTCAAAAGGCAAATCCAAGAATAACATAACCAACTACAATGTTGATGCATGAAATCTAACAACAGGTACAAGTCCACTAAAATTTAACAATGTTGATGTTGATTGCTAGCCCTAGATGCAGGTCCACTGAGTTTTGTCTGAATCACCTTGGATAAACATATACTCAAGTAAAATCTATATTAGAGATGGGAATGATGGCATAATAAGCATAGCCCATTAACTTTGAAGGTGCATAAACATGCATTTATTGAACACTAAAATTGTTTTACAAACTAATTGATGCTTTACTTATATAACAATGCTTGATCCAATATTTAGAATGAATCATTTCACTTAAACAAGGTTGATGAATGTGGAAATCAACTAGCAACGTATATTAGCTCACAGTCAAGATAGACAAATGCATTACTTGCAAGATACATGTATCAAACTAATAAGAGAGAAAAATTACCAAATAAATACACAAAGGATCAATCAAACTTGTTTAAATTCAGAAGAAAAAAAATACCTTACTACCATAGAAAATTCATTGGACATATGACACATCAATCAGAGTTAATAACCTATTAATTAACCATGAAGCACTCTGAAAAGTGTACATCGATATAATGTTTGTACAAAATTTCTACAATGATTCTTCTAGTAATGAGAATAGAGAAGCAATTGGAAAAATTGCTAGTATATAGACAAACTGTGGTAAAGAGGTTAATATCACAATACATGATCCAGGATCACAATTATATGGTGATCGTTTTGCAAAAGAGTTTCATTATCTAAAAGAAAACAAAAAATGGAGGCGGTAAGTAGTTCTTTTATGGCTTTAAGAATAAGGTCTTTACCATCCTTGCTCTGAGGGAACCCTTCCAATTCTTAACTTCATCAAGATTAAGGCTCTCCATCATTATATAGAACATGAAAGTTAACCTAATCATCTACCTCCAACACCTTCCCTGTAAATAGACATGGCATCTCTGACCTCAAATGTATACTCTGGCATACTGAACCAGAACAATGAAGATTTCTTCAAATTTCCATTGGTTTTCCAACAAAATTTCCCAAATCCTCTGAGTATTAAAGAAAGCCGATAATGAGGCATGGATTATTGTCTATTGAAAGTGTGCCTTTCAACTGGACTTTGACGCTAACAAAATTTGACGAGGAGCGTAAAGGCACAAGTTGTGATTCTCTCAGGAGAGGGTAATGAATATGAGGTACTTTTTCTTCGTGCAAATCCAAATGTATATATCTCAAAATTTCTATCCAAAAAAATGTGTAAACTGCAGAGATAGTATTGTAGGTTATTTTAGATGCAATTCATCAGGGATAGATCCTGGAAAGATTGGAAATAGAAATGATTCTGGAAGCTTTTCATTTACACGAGATGGAGATTGTGATGCTAAACGACACCCCAAAAAGAATGCAAACAATGCAAGAGAACCCATATGTTAGAGTGGAGTGCTTCATACAAATTGCATTGACTGTCTGGATCGTACACTTGTTGCACAATTTTCATATGGTATGGAAGCTTTAGGTCGTCAGTTGTATGCTATGGGCTTGTCAAATGGACCCAAAGTGGATCTTGATAGTGGCATTTCCGCTACACTAATGGAAATGTACCAAAGTATGGGTGATGCTCTTGCAATTCAGTATGGTGGTTCTACTTTAGGATTATTACTTTACGTTTGAATATTCTCTAATATACTATTGTAGGTGTACAATGTGCCTCCACATAATTTTCAGGTCTTAATAGAGACGTCACAAAAGTCGAAAGCTACAACAAAAGCTCATGAGTTTTTGAAATCAATCAAATGATATTACAACAATGCTTATACTGATGGGGAAATTTTGTAAGAAGGATTCCATAAATGATTGTATATTGGACATATTATTTGATTGAAAAGTAAAGATGAAAAAGTGATAAATTATACTTTATATTGATTCAACCCCCTTCCCCCCTCTCTCAGTATCAACAAGTAGAAACACTGGTGGCAGATGGATATCTAATATTTAACTTCCTATTTTTTACCATATTTATTTTATGAAACAATGAAGTGAGCATGGACTTCTTCGAAGCTATAACTAATATTCTAATTTTTTTTTGGATGTGGGTATTTGAAAATAGATTCCTTGGATATTTTTCAGCCACAAGAAGGGAGACCTACTTTGTGGGAGCTTGATTCAGATTACTATCTTCATGTTAGGGGGAATGGAGATGAGGCATGCACTGATAGTAAATTGTAAGTGTTTAATTTCAACATTAAAGAAATTATGGTGAATGCACAGAGAGGTCTCATGGATATATATAATTCATGGAGTTTCACAAACTGTTTAACAAATATATGTGTACTCTACAAGAAAAAGTTGAAGATTGTATGAGTTCCAATACTTGAAATTTTTGTTGACCAAATTTATTTCAAGAAATCTTCTAATGCTACTAGAATGGAGGGTTTTGGAGAACCCCTTATTGATGCATTTATTTTTAAATGGAGGTATTTGTTTGTTTCAATTTTTCATGTATGAATTTTTTATTTGAAAAAGATCTCGGGAAGGTTGCCTCAACCGGACAGGCTGTCTCAAGTTCAATATTGTTTCTTGTTCCAAGCATTGGAATTTTTTAAGGTCACACATAAGGAATACAACTTCAACATGCTTTTTTTTTTTTGTATGGGTGATTTCTTCGAGATTTCATATTATTTCTCTATAATTATGGCAACCTAGATTAGTACACTATCTCACACTGGTAATTGTTTTACTCAAACATTGGCATTTTCAAAAATTGCACGGTAAGACTTGAACATAGTTTTCTTTGTGTGAGGATACATTATCATGTTTTCATACTTGTTCTATTTATTTATCGTAATCAAGAATAGAAATCTGTGCATACCTCCACATCAACATGATATTGAGAAATAACTCATCCATTGTTACAACATTTATTTTTGCATAGGAATACATGAATGTCTTAAATCTAGACAATCACAAAAGTTCATAGGAAGATCAAAGAAGACAATAACCATGTAATTGTGTCCCTGAAGGATTACTAATTGTGTCCCTAAAGGCTTACTAACTGTTCATGTTACTGGTTTCACTCCAACCCTCTTTCATGTACAATTGCAGCCATAGGAAAAATGCTTGTCAATTTTTCTGCCTTCTAATTTCTGCACCTTACTCACTAAGGGTGGATTCTTACATTCATTGATGAGTATTTATGTCCTCTATGGCTAATTTGAATTATAGAAAAAAAAAATAACTACTATTTGGGATGACCTGTTTGAGCTGAGAAACAAATTGTTGAAATTCTGTCTAAATATACAATCTAGTTTGAGGGGTAGAAGAACACAATTTTATCTTTGAAGAGATATTTGTTTCAAAAGAATTCCCATTGTACAATCCTTTCATTCCAAATAAGAACAACATTATTGATGAACTTTGTACAACTAGAGAACTGAAAAAAAGATTATTGATGTTCAACGCAGTTAGATACAATTATGCAGAACTCTAATCTCCCAAAGAATTCCCTTGGAGTGCCTTGAAGATGCTCGAAAAAAATAGACTGATGGAATCTGGGTGGGTAAAAATGGTATCTCTTGTATTATTAATTGTCCCAAAAACTTCCCACACCCATTTACTCTATAAGTGAGATGGACTTTTATGGGTTGTCTTTGGTTTTCTTCCTTTGGTTGTCTTTAACTTTAGATGGCTTCTGGGCACTAACTAGCCCGTTATTTTGCCTCTTCTTGATGGTTGGATTGACGACATGTGTGACCAATAAACCCTGATAAATCGTCAAAGGTGGCATCATCCTCGAAGTTGAAGGATGTAGTCCAATATGAACATATCAACACAAGAGAATAAAACAATTAGCATCACATTTCGATCAACAGAAATAAAAGTTGTGTTAAATAAATAGATAAATATGTTTGCATGTAGTCTTACCATTTCAGGTGAGCTACAAGTATCTTATGAGGAAAACAGTTGTTTCCAAAATAATTTATAACTTGCAAGCATGTCTTCAATAGGCAGTGCTTTAGCTGGTTTTTGGGGTCTTTTGGAAATGAAAAGATTTCCAGCACCACATTCTAGTGATGCCAATGGAGCTTCTTTGATTTTCTTATTTCGGCCAGATTTAACATTAGATGGCTTCTGAGCACCGACTAGTCCATTATTTTTGAGATATCCCTTCTTATTAGCTGGTTCAATAACAGGTGTGTCCAATGACCTATGAGGCACTGTGAAAGTTGTCATTTTCCTCATAGCTAAAGGTTGTAATCCAGTCTGAACATATTAACATAAGAGACTAAACAAGTCAACATCCTATTCCAGTTAATAGAATTAAAGGATGTGTTGAACCCCGACCAGATGTGTTAAAAGTTGGTCTCCTACCAAATTATGATAATATTAAATTTTAAATTTAGCACACCGAGCTTTTTTTCTACAATAAACAACTATATTCCTTTTTTGGATATCCCCTAAATTTGCAAAAAATGGCAGTTTTAAAGTTGGATTTCACAAAAACTGAGGTGAGATACTTTAGATATTTCTCAAGTAGGTGTAAGGAGATGAAGGGATTGGGTTCACAATGTTGAAGACAAATGTGAAAGGGAACCTTTCATACTCTATGCTTCATTGACAAATCCATCTATTACTTTTGTTGGTGATTATATTTTTGTTCTAATGACAAAAACTTAGAAGTCTATTGATTGTTGTGAATAAATATATCTAACTAATTAGAAAATGCTCATATTAGAGGGAGAGTAAACCCAAGTGGGATACATGGCATTTATTCACTTAGATTGTCTATTGTTATAAGATTGGTTTCTTATATTATAATCATCGGTTTTTAATCTATATCGTCTTCAGATGCAAACATACAAGCTTCGTTGAATTTACAATATTCTACAAGATGCCTGATAGATTTGAGGTATGCCTCAATATTTGAAAAGTTGTCTTTTCCTTAGAAGATCTCTGAGATTGTTTCTTTTAGAAGTTGATTTTCTCATTGTGGGATTTTCTAGTATGTTTTGATTTTCATAATATTGTTTGTTTGCAGGACTCTTCAAAAGATGAAAATGGTGTAAGAAACTATCACCATGTTACCCACATAAATTTAAGTTAAGATATGGCACTGATCCATAAACAAAATCAGAAATTGGTTCCTAACATTGACTATAGTGCATTAAGGGAATCTGGAGCCAAAAATTTAAATCTTTGGGTGAAAGGAGAACTTTATACAGCTGGCCCTCTGTCCAAATCTCATCCTGATTTCAAAACAATAACATGACTATGTCAGTTTGTATGCCATAGAAACAATGGTCTTCTAGGATACTGTAAAAATTTGGATGGTAACCAAATTTCCCTTTAACAAAAAATCCAAGATCTTAGTGTCAAATTAAATCATCTCCATCACTCAAATATGGTTCAGTATCATGAAATCATAAGATTGAACCAGATAATAGAAATGTTGAATCAAAGACATGTGGATGAACTGCTTCAAGTGAAATCTAGCTCAACAAAAGAAATTGAAATGTTGAAAATGATATCAATCGTCTCCAAAAGAGACTCTCTTTAATAAAGGAAACTCTAGTGGGCTTGAGGAATAGATCAAAAGAGTTGAAACCATTATCATGTATGGTAAAGAGGGGAGGTGCCTATAAAAAAAGGGTGTTTGGGGTGAAGTCTATATTAGATCCAAGTTGTACTGATATTATGGATTTGTAAAAAATTGTGTTGAAGAAAAGTGACATTAAATCAATGCTCAAACAACCAGAATTTGATGCTTTGAGGAAAGAAGTAGTTAACCAATTCATTGCAAACTTAACAATTGTTGTAAAGGATGTTCAAGGAGTTTGTGATGATAGAGGGACCAATAGGGAAGCATATGCAAGTCTTTTTAAAGTTCTGAGAGAGGGAATGTTGAATGTTGGAATTAATAAGATTTTGGTTCCTCACCCTTTTCATGCGCAAAAAGAGTGTGGACTACGAAACAAAAAAAATGTTGATTCTTTGGGAGATGCATATCAATTAGAAGTAGTGCATGAAGTTGCAAGTAAGAATAAAAATAAAGTATCAAGTGAAATTATTCCATTAATGAGAAAAAATAACTTGTGGTATGACCTAGAGCGGGTATTACAGCTTATGGTGAGGTACTATGACATCTCTATTGAGCAAGCATGTGGGAAATTGATTGTTGTCCTAAAATTGGATGAGATGGAGTTAATCAAAATTGAAAAATATGAAAGAGTTTCAATCACATTAATGAATCGTGCATTAGATCCAAACCTTGATAAGACAAGTGATAAATATTTTCAAGTTCAATCTGAAGATCACCTTTTTTGGTTGGGAATTTTTTGTGTCAACAAGGAGTCCCATGAGTCCTTGAAATTTGTTTTCAGCAAAACATCTTTACCATCAATTATGTCTTCACATGATGAAGGGGGGAAATTATATGTGGAAGGATATGGTTCATATTTTGTGGAATGGCACCTTGCAATTGATTTAAAAACTCACAAGTGTATGTACAACATTTCTCATGGTGCAAATGCAATGCATAGTTGCTTATATTGCATGAAGAAAAAACAAAAAGATCGAAGTTGGAATGGTGGTATTTTGAACTGTCATCAAAACCTTCCTCCCAAGCATGATCACCTTGATCCAAATCTAGATGTGGTGCTTCCTATACCATTGATTAGGGTGCACATGTGCACTTTGCATGCATTTGTGAGAATTTTTGATAATATGGTGTATTTATTTATTTTGTTTGCATGGAACAAAACCCCATAGGCTTAAAGTAAAAAGTCAATTTAGGCAATTGAACGCATTCTTTCAAAATCAGGTTTGCATGTTGAACATGTTAAAATTGAAAAAATATATTATGAGGTCAGGTACACGAGGAAATCTTCCAGCAAATCCATCAATGTTAGGTATCAAGGCACGTCATTTTCTTGAAAACAAATGTGGACATGGATGTTGGGGATTGTATGAAGAATTAATTGATGCAGAAGATGATCACGCTAGTGAAGGGAGTGAATCAACTAGAAAGAAGAAATGTGCTTGGAGGTCACTTTCATCTTTTTTTTTTATCATGAATAAGGAAAAAATCATGGAAGGTGATGCAATAACCTTTCAAGAAGCTATTACAGACTTCATAAGAGCAATGATAGAAGCCTGGGGAGACAACCATATGACACATTATATGGTATGCATATTAATTTTCATCCCACTAGTACTTTCCTTTGTATGTTTCTTTAATTTACATAATTTATTGTAAATTAACTTCATTTCGTACATTTGTTTGGTATTCTAAGATAGATTGATGCCAATGTTTGTAGCATCAATTATTTGCACATGGACCATGGTTTGCAGCAAAATATGGAAGCTTGTCCATTTGGGGTACACAAGGTATGGAGAAATCACATAAGCTAGCTCGTACCATTTACCATAGATGCACACAGAAAGGAGGGGGTTCCAATCATTTAGATGTTCTTGTGCAAATGGGTCAAGCATTTTATAGGCGTAAAATAGATGGATTTAAGAAGAAAAACCACCTTCCAGAAACAACTGAGCTTAGTATAGTGATAAGAACGATAGAGAAAAATAGAAAACGTAAGATATCTAATGTTTCTGAAGGTGGAGTTGGGACAAGTGCTAGGTATGCAATCTGTATGTTAACTTTTCTACCCTCTTAATTTAATAATTTATTGTTTTTAAAGTCTCATTATCATATTTGTTTTTGTAGATGTGACCCTCTATCAATGGGACCTTCCACAAGACATTCAAGTTTCCTATAAGTGTATTCTCTTCCAAATAATTTTGTAAGTTTTTAAGTTTATCACATTATGAAGTTTATATTTTGTGTGTCAAATAATTACTTAAGGAAAGCTAGAAAAATATTCTTTTTGGTATCAAAACTAACCCAACTCTTGTACATGTCAGCAGGTAAAACATGGACATTTGAACCCCAAAAGTCCACAAATCCATCTTCCATATGCTTCAAAATTCATTATGTCAAAAAATCCATATTTTCCCATATCTTAATTGGTTGTAAATACATCAAATCTGCAGAGACTTGGACCTGTGTTCAGTTGTTTGGGTTTATGTAATTCTAATGTTGTACTTTATGGCTATATTCAATTATGATATTACATGGCCATATTGTAGTGCTTATCAGGTTGTGACCTGCATGTCATTTTGTAAACAAAGATACTTGTATTACTGAAATAAAATTGAATTGTCTTCCCTTCATAGAGAAGCAATTCTAATTTTGTTATTGGAAAATGAACAATGTCTATCTTTTGTAACTCCATTGTAATGAAAGTATAATTGTATAATTCAGTCACATCTAGAATTGTCTTGGGTTCAATTCTTTTGGTTTTGTTGTCTCATTTTTTGTTTATGTTTTTGTTTTGTTTTCACAATTAATAATTTAAGTCACATTACATTTTAATATTCTTCCACACATATCAATGTGATTGGGCAATGTGACTTGTTAAGCAAGTACCAGTGATGGTAGCTACTTGGTTTATTTGTATATCTTATTTAGTATAGCCATATCCATCAAAATTTGAAGGAAGCCAACAATGACTATGATAGAAACATAGAAAATTCCTACAAAAAAAATGAACAAAGAGAAGAAGGGACAATACATGCCAAAAAGCAAAGCAAAATGTTGGAGGTCAAATATGGGACCTCGAAAGGATGATTGTTTTGGTACATTTTGCTTCATAGAAATTCAACATTTAGTTGTCTGGCCCTTGTAGTCATGAGCATGAAACAACAATGTGTCCTTTGGCAATGTGAAAATCTGACACATGAAGAAATATCATGTTATGGACAGTGAAAGATGCACACTATAATTACCATATCTGCATACCAACTTCCTCTAAAGTTTGTAATTACCAAGTTCCATGCAAATTGATTTTAATACCTGCGAGTGTACAGATTTGTAAAGTCATTATGCACTTCCTCCCTGCAAGCATGTCAGAACTTAGGGATCTTAAAGAAATCAAATAAGACAGGATTCTGAAAAACCTAACAGTCCGCATGGATTTTCTTTTTCTTGAATGAATTGAAAAGTTTCGAACCTAAAATGTAATGACTTTGAAGGTAATACATAACAGATTGATCATACTTCTCACTACCAATATTGAGATACTATTCTCTTTACAAGGTCATTCAATACAACCCATTATAATCCTTGATTATCAATGCGTGTTACATTTTTAAGGGGAGTCATTCCTTTTTTTGCAAGTAGAGAAAATAAATACAGTATTGTACTTCACATAAGGTATTTGAAAGTCTACCCAACTTAAGAGACTACAAGAGGAACTTAAGTACATTATCCTCAAGTCATCACTTCGGAGTACACCTTTCCACATAATATAAAAAGCACATTTTGAAAGGCAGTTCCTTTCAAAAATCACTTCAAACTTCGATACAATTTCTAATTGGTTTCCAAACACAATGGCTAGGGATGTCAATCCATGTTACCAAGTGCATGTGGGGAAACTGCGATGTTGACACTACAGAATATTTTGTGACCCTTTGCCATGAAAGTAACATTGAAATATTCTTACAAAAAATTCCATTGTCTTCAAAGTTCAGAGAAGCTAGACTATCAAAAACATCTAAATGGGATATTTGAATCGAGAATACTTGGAGAGATAATGTTATGATTTTTTTTTTTAACTAAATAAATATATTGCACTCCAAGTAGTGTTTCATAAGGGTCTATCTTTTAGGTACTTGTATTTTCATGATCCAAACTATAAAAAGAAATAGTTCAGTATATTCAAAAAGGTAAAATATGATAGTTGTATACAAAAAATGAAATGAAGATCATCTAGAGTACAAGTTGAATTTGTGTACAAATATATAGTCAAACTGAAACATGCCATATGACCCACTCATCTGTAAATGGAAAATGTATAATGAGGATTTTCATTGATCCACAACTCTAAACTCAAAAAGGTTGACTTATCACCTACTATCTGAACCTCGGCTATGGCTACAATGGGTTCAATAAACTTAGAACCTCTATTCCTGGGTTTAGAAACATAATAGAGGGTACTACAACCTGTGCCAATTTTTCAAGTTTTTCTCTCAGTTTGGTAACAGGTTCTTGGGACAAACTTGGATTCTACATACAGACCTAAAACAAACATGGGTTCATTAAATTTATTTGGGATATCCATAGAGAACCCACCTAAACATAACCAGAAGGTGAAAAGAAAAGTAAATATATATTGAAAAAAAATGCTAAACTAATAGACTTTAACCCTCAACTTAACAAACAAGCCAAGTTCTCCACTTGTTGTTTTTTCAAAGTTTTTAAATTTTTTTTAACTTTTAAATTGCTTTTCCTTTTCATTTAAGGAAATATTCATTCCTATAACATAAATTTAATTTATAAATTTAATTCTATAGGGTTCCAAGTTCTACTTATGTTGTTTCTCAATGTTCACATTTTTTCCTAACTTCAAAATCACTACAGTTGAATTGTATTTTAAACTCCAAAATCTCAACACTGCAAAGTTGAGACCCCTAATATAGATTTATGTTCATTGGAGGAAATATGCATACGTTTAAACACATTTTTTTACATATAGTGAACCTACAAATATTGAAAAGCAAGTGCATATAAATATGGTCCATAAGGAAATATGGTTTCTAGGCAAACAGAATGCCAAAACACCAAATGGGAGAAAAATGTAGAGATCATGAAGAGATTTTCCATGTAAGAAAAAAATTAAGAGGGAAGTATTGTTTGAATTTTTCAAGGCAAGATCATTACACTACTTATGCAATAAATCAAAAACTAAAACACATATTCTTGAATCATACAACTCAACCATGTTGAGAAGTTTATAAATAAGATAGATATGTATTTTGGACTTTCATTGAAAGATGGAACAAGAATCGATGTCTGAAACAAAAAAGCACTATGTTGTCATATTTCCCAGAAACACAATATCAATCAAAAACGCACCACCAACCTTGGAGAGGACTTTTGAAAGCCTTCCACTAGTCCAAATCTAGCTCTGAAGGGCTCAATGGAAACCTGAGGATATCTAGTTTTCATTATACACCTCAAGAAAATCAAATGGACACATTTTGACAGAGAAAATATGTTTTCCCAAAGTTACTCCCAGAAGCGCAACGAAGGTCTTGAAAAAGTGGCAGAGACCTGTTTTTTATCATGTTTTTTGGATTTTTCTTCAACACTGTGATCTGAAATTGCCAAAAGAGTATATATATGTGAATTATAGATCAATACCTATCCAATCATTTAACTTTTTCATCATTTATATCTTTTTCGAGAAATCGCAGCGTGGCCACGCTGCGCTTCTGTACATCAAAACTGTCAAAATACCAAAAATTTCAAAAAATTGTCAAAATTCCTTGTAATTTGTTTCTGGGACTCCTTGTGTGATGTTTTTACACAATCAATGATGCATCATCCAATATATCAAGGATATCTCTCCTCTTTAGCTTCTTTAGGGCTCTCCTTAGCCTCTTTTTCATGTTTTTGAGCTAACTTCAGAATCACTACAGTTGAATTGTGTTTTAAACTCCAAATCTTAACACTGCAAAGTTGAGACCCCTAATATAGATTTATGTTCATTGGAGGAAATATTCATAAGTTTAAACACATATTTGACATATATTGAACCTCCAAATATTGAGAAGCAAGTGCATATCAATATGGTCCATAAGGAAATAAGGTTTTGAGGAAAACAATTACCTTCCTGTCTCTAGATATTGCTAGAAGAGAAGAATGCCAAAACACCAAATGGGAGAAAAATGTAGAGATCATGAAGAGATTTTCCATGTAAGAACAAAATTAAGCAAGAAGTACATTTTGAATTTTGCAAGGCAAGATCATTATACTACTTGTGCAATAAATCAAAAACTAATACACATATTCTTGAATCATACAACTCAACCATGTTGAGAAGTTTATAAATAAGATATATATGTATTTTCGACTTGCATTCAAATATGGAACAAGAATCGATGTCTGAAACAAAAAAACAATATGTTTTCATATTTCCCATAAACCCAACATCAATCAAAAACGCAGTGCCAACCTTGGAGAGGACTTTTGAAAACCTTCCACTACTCCAAATCCATCTCTTAAAGGCTCAAAGGAAACTTGAGGGTATCTAGTTGTCATTATACACCTCAATAAAACAAAATGGACACCTTTTGAAAAATAAAAAAAATGTTTTCCTAAAGTTACTCTGAGAAGTGCGAGGAAGGTCTTGAAAAAGTGGCAGAGACCTATTTTTTATCATGTTTTTTGGATTTTTCTTCAACACTATGATCTGAAATTGCCAAAAGAGTATATATATGTGAATTAAATATCAATATCTATACAATCATGTAAATTTTTCATCATTTATATCCTCTGATAGAAATCACAGCGTGGCCATGCTGTGCTTCTGTACATCAAAACTGTCAAAATACCAAAAATTTCAAAAAATTGTCAAACTTCCTTGCAATTTGTTTCTAGGAATCCTTTTGTGATGGGTTTAAACAATCAGTGATGCATCATCCAATATATCAAGGCTATATCTCCTCTTTGGCTTCTTTAAGGCTTTCCTTAGCCTCTTTTTCATGTTTTTTTAAACTTCATAATCACTACAGTTGAATTTTGTTTTAAACTCCAAAATCTCAACACTGCAAAGTTGAGACCCCTAATATAGATTTATGTTCATTGGAGGAAATATGCATAAGTTTAAACACATATTTGACATATAGTGAACCTACAAATATTGAGAAGCAAGTGCATATCAATATGACCCATAAAGAAATAAGGTTTCGAGGCAAATAGTTAACTTCATGTCTCTAGATATTGCTAGAAGAGCATAATTCCAAAACACCAAATGGGAGAAAAATGTAGAGATAGTGAAGAGATTTTCCATGTAAGAACAAAATTAAGCGGGAAGTACGGTTTGAATTTTGCAAGGAAAGATCTTTACACTACTTGTGCAATAAATCAAAAACCAATACACATATTCTCGAATAATACAACTCAACCATGTTGAGAAGTTTATAAATAAGATAGATATGTATTTTGGACTTGCATTTAAAGATGGAACAAGAATCGATGTGTGAAGCAAAAAATCACTATGTTGTCATATTTCCTAGAAACACAACATCAATAAAAAATGCAGCTCCAACCTTGGAGAGGACTTTTGAAAGCCTTCCACTATTCCAAATCCAACTCTGAAAGTCTCAATGGAAACCTGAGGGTATCTAGTTGTCATTATACACCTCAATAAAATCAAATGGACACCTTTTGATATAGAAAAATATGTTTTCCCAAATTTACTCCCATAAGCGCAACGAAGGTCTTGAAAAAGTGGCAGAGACTTGTTTTTTATCATGTTTTTTGGATTTTTCTTCAACACTGCGATCTAAAATTGCCAACAGAGTATATATATGTGAATTACAGCTCAATACCTATCCAATCATGTAAATTTTTCATCATTTACAACCTTTATAGAGATCGTTGGTGATAAGTCCCTAGGATTATATGGCTATCTATGTGAATTTTATATGTCCACATGGGAATATTTTGGTCTAGACCTACTTTAAGTGTTTATGGAAGCCTTACATAGTTGATCATTGGGTAATTATACCGATACATTTTCAAATAAAGTTCATACCAAATATTTGTGGTCCTAATATAATCACTAATAAACCCTTGATCACTTTATCGAATTTGCTTTGTAAAATATTGGCCAAATGTTTTATCTCTATAACTGAACTCAATGATTTTGAAATAAAAAAATCAAGACATATGACCTTCATTAGATGTCACTACATTTTGGACAATGCCATCACCATAGGGGAGGGGATGGAATGGGATAGATGCTTGGTTATATATTCCATGATAATCAAAATCATTTTCACTAATTCATATGATATAGTGGAATTTCATTTCAATGTCAACATTCTTAATGTCTTTGGTTTCAACCATTCTTCACAAATTTTGTGGATACCTTTTTAGTTGTTGTCATGATCAATGATTTTTCAACAAGGAAATATGTAATAAAATTGTCCACTTCAAGTTGATCACAATGTTTTCATTTGGGTGCCTTCCTTGTATGTTATGGTTGTAGAATAATTTCATATATTCTTCAAAATAGGACAGCTTAGGGAATTATAAAAGGGTATATCCTTACTATCTCTTGAGGGTGGAAATCTTGTTAATGGGAATTTTTCTCATGACTCCTTCCTTACCTTAGTTAAAAGAGAAGGAAATTTTGGATAACACTATGGATTTCATACATAATTTTCTAATTATTTTATTAGTTCCAATATGAAAACGGAGTATACACATAGTTCCTTATATTGGGCTAGGGATATTCTTTTGATTATATTGTAGGGAAATGATGACCATAATTCAAATCGAGCAATTTTTTGTATCTCTAGGGATACCTTTCACATTTCATGAAACTTCACCCAATGAGATCTAGTATGTTCAAAGGTACAATTTAGATTTGAACCAAATTCTTGGTTTCACCCATTTGTACTACTCTTCTTACTGGGTACCCTCAACCATATCCTATTAGTAGCTCGAACAAATACTCAAGACCTTGTTATCGGATAAGTCTAAAAATGAGGAAGTTTTTCATAGAGTTATATAGATCTTGTATTGTGCCCCTAAGGACTACTGGGGAATGGGAAGTTTTTTTCCCTAGACACATGAGCATGCATGTGTTCCTAGTGAGTTATTAGTTTCATGGAAGGGCATGAAGAATGAAAGGTTATAATTAGAAACTTCAACACCTACAGATTCCCCTTAAGTAAAAGAATATGGAAAAAACTAAATATTCATATGTTTTTTGTTACACCATTTTTTATTTAAGGTACCTCTATTGCTAAGAGTAATTAGAGGGTTGAGGAGTTCATTAATCCCAAATGAATATGGAAAATTAACTCAATATAGCTAGTGATATCATTTAATGAAAAAAAATGTGAGGAATATAAAGAATACTATAGTTTTAGAAATTAAATATCCTTATATCTATGATCAATATCCTTTTCAAGAGAGTTTAAAAGAGATTAGGAGAATCTCTACTTTCTCTTTCAAGAATATCTTCATTTCCATAAAAAAAATTCTATTGTGCATAATGATTAATATCCTTATTAAGGGGGTGTACAAGAGACTAAAATGATTGAACTTAATTAAGAACAAATGAGCATTTCAAAAAACATTTCCCAAGAGGGCCCTCCACTCATACAATTCAGTATAATGACACTAGATATAATAGAAATATGCCATTAAGATCAATATTGTTTCCTTGAAAAGGGAGTGAATGCTATGGTACCAAGTCAATAGCTTATTTTATATACATATGTATTACTTATACGGATAGAGGTGTATGATGTTGGGTATCAAAAACAGTTCTAACTATCCCTTCTTACATGGTTATTAGATTCTTGTTATCTATAGTAGTAGCTTTTAATTTAGAGATATAACATATGGATGTGAAGAGAAAGTTCCTACATGGTGACTTCAAAGAAGAGATATATAGGAACATGGTGAATTCAAAGAGGAGATATATAGCCTTAATGTGCTCACTATTTTCTTGAAACATGATTTCCTTTTGTGCAAGGTTAGATAAAAAAACATTGTCCCAAAAAACTAGGATCTAAGGAGATAAGGGTATGCTACCAAATAAAAGGAATCAAAAGTATATAATATGCTTCCTAATATAATTCACAAGAGAATAATGTATATAAAATCTAAACAAACAATCGTAGAAAACAAATAACACATAAACATCCAAAAATTACACAATGATGTTTTGGGGAAAACCCTTTTGGGAAAAATACCCACACTGCAAAGCAAGATCAATTTATTAGTTAACATCAAGTTCCAATTCCTTTGTAGAGCTTATCTCTTAATAGATGGATCAACAAAATTCAAGTTCTAGAGAAATTATGGTATCATAATGGTACTTTCAATAAACTCTCTCTCTATCTGTGCATCCAACTCAAGAACAGAGTATATATATATGAATTACAAATCAATACCTATCGAAGCATGTAAAGTTTTCATCATTTAGATCCTCTGAGAGAAAGCGTAGCATGGCCACGTTGCGCTTTTGTACATCAAAACTGTCAAAATACCAAAAATTTCAAAAATTTGCCAAAATTGTCAAAATTCCTTGCAATTTGTTTCTGGGACTTCTTGTGTGATGGGTTTACACATTCAATGATGCATCATCCAAGATATCAAGGCTATATATCCTCTTTTTTTTCTTTATGGATTTCCTTGCCCTCTTTTTCATGTTTTTTAGCCTAATTTTGCAAATCAAGTTCCTGGTGAAATAGTGTCTCACCATGTTTCTCTACAGCTTGGTGTCTCTGTTGGCCCTCTTCAATAGCTTCTCCAAGTATTGGCTTACTCTCCCAAGCCAATAATCCTTGTTCTTATCAAACTCATCACCTATAGAGTGAACAAGGGTTTTCTTTACTGGCTCCTTGCCTTCCACCTACTCTTCTAGACTCATCAATGTTTTACCTTTGTCTTTTCCCTTGTTGGATGATGGATGACCTGGTGAGGTATTTTGATGCATTGCATTCATCTTCAAAAGTATGTTCTCTTGTTTTAGTAATTCCACCATGTTATTTGCCTTTGCAAGATCACCCTTTAGCTCTTATATTTGTGCTTGTTTCTCTTTGATAATTCTTCATTTGATTTGTCTGCATGGTCAAACATCTCTTGCTCATGAGGCATATGTTGAACACACCGTGCTACTGAGAGGGGGGGTGTGAATCAGTAGCATACATAATTAATCCTTTTTAACTTTATCAACCTTATATCACCAATATGAAAATATCCATTCATTGACAATCATCTACTCTATATTTAGTTAGATTCAGATATTAAGATGTACTGAGAGAAGTTATGTGGATTAAAAGATGCTGCTTATAAGATTTAAGTATTTCTACTCTTTTTAAATTTTCTTGTTAATTACTGGAGGGTAGTCAACATGTTGCAGATAAATTAACCACATATATTCAACATCAATCATGCACATAATAAACACAGGGACACATATTTCATGAGGAAACCCATAAAGGGAAAAAACCTCTTCTTCTTAGGATGTCAAGCAAGATCCAACTACTTTACATCTCATCATCTTTAAGCACCAACTCA
>ML779516.1:112182-148214 GCA_009831015.1 Picea engelmannii | reverse complement strand
TTAATCAGAACTGGGTTAGAGATCCCTGCTTAGACAGAAAGGAATCAGACTACCCTGTTCTCTGTAGATTTCAATCTCACAAGTGTGCTAAACAGAAGTAAGGCCCAAGGTTTCTGCTTAGACAGGAAGAAACTAAGAGCTTTATTCTCTGTTAGATAGAGCTTATTGTTTTCTGCATTATTGTCTTCATGGAAGAGTGTTAGTACTGAGTCTCTGTTTGAGAATAAGGGTCCTGTTCTCTAGTTTCAAGAGAGTTGTTCTTACCCATTGCAATGTTATTTTAAATGTAATCCAGGATTCTTAATTTGAACTATAAAGAATTGCAATAGGAAGATTTCTTTCCTGTGATACAATTCAGATCTTCAGTTCACTTCAACAAGTTTAGATAGAATGATTTCCTTACTGCAACACTAAGTACTTTTGGAATTGAGCATACACAGTGCGCAGCTATCTTTGAAACAAAAGACTTCCCTGGGTTGATAATTTATGTTTCACTTGGTTGTTTAAAATTAATTAAGCAATTATAGTGACCAACAAAGATCAGAGTTAAAGGATCTGGAGGAAGCATCCAAATTCCAGTAAGTATTGAACAGTTATATTAGAAAGAATTACAAGTATGGGTCCTCTTACTGGTTTGCACTTCATTTTATATATCCTCACCCAATGTTGATTTGTATACAATTTTTAAAGGGTGTTTTTTTTATTGCAGGGACAATGCCTCCAAAGAATCCATCTACCAGGAAATCACCAAGGGAGCCAAAGCTGTAAGAATCAGAAGTAGTAGAGGTCTCATCACCAACAGTCGTAAGACAATTAGAGTTCTCCCCCAAGCCGGTGTTCGTCATTAAGAGAATCACCAAGGCACCCTTTGTCCAACCCCCATCTTTCGGTGACACAGAGGTAACTATTAGAGCCAAGATGGCATTTCCTCACTAGGAAGAAGTTTTCAAGAAAATCAAGAAAGAAGAACCCTTAAAATATACCTCACATAGCGATTAGAACTGAGGAAGCTCGACGACGAGGTCCTCCCCAACATTTGTAGAGCTTATATGCATATGGTGGCAATCTGATCTCCATTCTTTCCTTGCATTGATCTCCTGAAGTGGATCATTGACCACGTTGATGCCAAAAAATCTTTGATTAATGATGATAACGGCGAATGCGTCGGAGTCTTCCTACCATCAGAGGTTCAGAGTTACTATAAGATCAAAGATTATGAGCTAAAGCTGAGCACTGATTTTGTCTTAATTTTCTATGCATCACACGATACCAGTGGAATCATGTCGTCTTGGTGGAGAGAAGACAAAAAATTCACTAACCGGACTGTTGGTTGGTACTCGACGACCAACCTCAGGGAACCATAGGTATACCTCATGGATTTAATCTACAGGTTACATGGGGAAAAATATTGTTCTCGATTTTTAGAGGCTTGGATGCCTCTGGCTTTTACAATCACCATTTTAGGTATAGGATTTAATTGGGGTGCCATCATCTCCAAACATTTGAGCATCTGCATAAGACAGGATCAGGAGTTGAAGAAGGGAGATACCCCTACCTTCTACATGGCCTCATATCTATTGTACGCCATCTGCACCATGAACACTTTTTCTAGGATGAACCCGAATTGGCACCCCTCGGAGCTATTTGTCCATGTATACTTCAACATCCTATGGGAAAACAGGTACAAAAAATCCTATGTTATTATCTGTGATCAATTTATTGCACACATTTACTCCTTGCTCTTCAAAAGAGAATGCCCTAGATTGTCAAATGAAGCAAAGAAGGTTATAACCAAAATTGGCCACTGGTATTTGGAAGAATGAGAAACCTACATCAGGGTTTTCGGAGCCATAGGGACACCCCACTTATTAGCCATTTATGTTCCCGATCGGCCAGTGTTAGGGGAAATTTTCTATCAAACCATCCTGCAAGGATACAATGCGACTTTGGTAAAAGAAAAGAAGCGGTATTTCATACCATATGGGTTTCATATCATATTATGAATGGTCAAAGATACCATACATGCTAAACAACTCGGTCTAGGTCAATTGGAATTTTGGTTCCAAACTGGTCGATTTCGTAAACACGACCCCAAGGGATTGGTTCTACATCATGCGTCGTAGGTATCATCATGTTGGCCCTATGCCCACAACCAGTTCGAAGATGAAATATTTACTAAAAACACCTAATATTGGAATATGGTGGCATCCAGGAGAGTCGATCCTCGAGCAACCAGGTTTAGAGCTATGAGCCATGAAGAACAGGCAACATTTCTGGAGCAGGAAGTTTAGGAAATTAGCTGACACCCGGGAGGAGCAGTCGCATATGATTTGGATGAGGAAATAAGTGATCCTGAAGAAGACATTGAGGCTACGGGAACTCACCAAGAATTCTCGATACAAATCAGGTATCTTCCAGAAGATCAAGTTGCACGAGAAAGGGGTACACCGCTACTTCAACAAACCAGGCTACTAATGAAATAGATGTGGGATGACCAATATCTTTTCATAGGACCTGCAGTTTCAACTGTTGTTCAAAGTGTCCCGACAGATTTGAATGATCCTAGGTCCACAGTTCCTGACAATGCCCATGGTTTAGGTAACCCTGAACCTGCAACATCATTGATCGATCCTTCAGAAGAAGGGATAACTCAACCAAAGATAGGTCGGGCCTCGATAGAGACACTGGCACCCAATCCCTTGAGCACTCTTATACATATTTACAGCGATGAAGAGAGTCTAGAACCATCTCACAGCACCCTAGTGTAAGTGCAAGAGGAAAAGGGTCCCAAGAAAACGGCCTCCCCTAAGCCCGAGGTCCAAGAAAAGCAAGACTTACAAAAAGAAATAGGGTCTGAAGGTGGCCTTGACACAAGGGAGTCTAACAAACAAGAAGCAAAAGCGAGGCCGAGTGATGAAACTCCACAAAAGGAAAGAAGCAGTTCTACGGCCGACAAGCAAGGAAGTGATAAGCCTGTACCTGATACCTCCATTATGTCCAATATTCAAATCCCTGACAGACGACAAATAGAGGTTGGATCTACAAAAAAGAGAGAATAAATTCGAGAGCCCACTCCTTAGAAGATATACACCATGGGTAGCCTAAGAAACAACCTCACATGGGGAGATCAATAGATACCAGAACTAGTAGATGAAGTAACAAACATCTATGTGATCTCTTATGATCAAAAGAGGAAGGTCATTGTTCAAAGGACTACGAAAATGTGAAGGATAACTTTGGATCAATCCATCATGGTTACCACAGAAGAGAAATTCATCAGCACTAGAGACTCTTGCATGTCCGAACTGATCGACATAGGAAAAGCCTTCTCGGATGCCGCTCAGGATAAAGCCAGGAGTGATGAAAAGGAACTAGATGACACCTGGGAAGAGCTCGAACACCTACGCCATCTTGTAAAATACTATAAAGGAGCTACACAGACCACTGTGTATCTGAAAGATGAGTTCAACGAAGCTTATAACGCGTTCAATAAGGAAAGGCACCTGTTAACCAAGAACATAGTCGAGTTCCAAGAGGATACTCTCATGGCACTTGCGACATGCAAAGAGATGGAGAGATGGAATGAAAAGGCACAACAAGAGGTAGAGAGACTTGAATACATTGAGGCAGTTCAACAGGGTCGTGAAAAGGAAAATCATGGCATTCGGCTAGTTGGCAAAAGTAGTCTCAACCGCATGAAGAAATCTGTTGAATACTGGGCAAAGATGACTCGAGGCCCACACCAAGAAATAAAAGAGCAATGGGCCAAGTGCCAGAAAAACTGAGGTAAGATTAATAAGCTAATGAAAGATGTCGGTCTCCCTGAATTCAGAACCCTTGGTGAATTCACTAACCCGAGAAATGTGTTCAAGACACACTCCATGTAAGATTTTCTTTGGGCCAAAGAGTGAGCAATAGTCATCGATGCAATGCTAGGGAAAGTGAAACAACTTGCTGGACACACGATCAGAGCTCACGCCATGCTGCAACAGCTGAACTCCAGTTTGGTAAAATATTGGGTGCATGTAGTAGACATCAGGGGAGTATATGTTTCCCCTATGGAACAACACAGGTTCCCATGGGCTCAAACCTATGAAGATTTGTTTATCAGATGGTATGAATATGAAAGAAGTCACCCTTTTGAAGAGACATCTTGGGTGGATTGTTAAAGAAACTGTTGAATG
Organism: Picea engelmannii; assembly: GCA_009831015.1. Taxonomy (NCBI): domain Eukaryota; kingdom Viridiplantae; phylum Streptophyta; class Pinopsida; order Pinales; family Pinaceae; genus Picea; species Picea engelmannii. The sequence continues at coordinate 144,030 of ML779516.1, read as the reverse complement.
ACCACGCCACATGGAAAATTTTGTCTGGCTTGAACCATGTTTAGCCATTAATTTCGATTGAATTTTATATTATAAATAGAGACATCAATCGGCTAGTCATTGGTCGATGGTTTTTGTGAGAACTATGGTTCTTTTTGTTGTTGATAATTATTTTGAGACTGTTGTGAATTGAGAAGTCCTTCTAGACCAAAGACAAGCTATTTTCATCAGATGTATGTGATTGGGGTTGGAGAAGAATTACTTCCTTTCCTGTTCCATGAATGATGCATTAAATGAGTAAGAACAATTAATTATGTTGTCAAGTTATCTGGTGCAATGTCTTGATGTTCTTTACTTTAATGATGAAGATAAATCGTTGTGTTGTTATGTGATGAATGTTATGGTAGATAAATTATTTTTCTTACCATGATATTGATTACGTATGTGTTTTCTTATGTTAATTAGTTTTCTCAGACAATAGTTGGATTCTCATTTGGTTAATGTATTAGTACTAGGCCCTATGGCATAGAACCACTGTCTGCATGTTTGAGCAGCGAGCTATCCCAAGCTCGACCTCTTCCTACCAGTTAAAAATTTTGTCCTATTATTTGTCAATTTGCTTTATACTGAATTGCATCTCTTATACCATCCCCATCCAAGAGAAATATGGAAAAAGAATTTTCCTAACTGAAGGAAGAGCCTTCACCAAGAAACACAAACCCCATCGATAATTTGGCCATATCGCAAGATCTGGAGAACCATTCCACTCCAAACGCTGCAGAGTCTAATTAGGCCTCGGTGGCGGGTTTGGTTCATGTTGTTGAGTCAGGGGATTTAGGCCCCATCAACAAAATTGGTGCTAGAAGGAGGGCCTGAGAATGAATGGTTGAATATATAAGTTATATAGCTTTTCGAACAAGCTACAGATTCGTAACGGACCACATGCATGGCTAGTCATCCGACAGACATCCCACATTTACCGAATACTCCCAAAGAGGATAACTCACCCCATTCTGAGGAAGGAAATCTTCACCCTAAAATACCTTACACCCTCCCTCACGAGGAAGTGAATCAATTTAGGAGAATTACCAAAGCCTACGCCTGACAAATCGATGCATTTTCATTCACCCCCATCCTCCCTTGAAGAAAACAACAAAGTAGACTAGTAGTCGGCACTCCCGAAGAAGTTTTTGTACACTTCGTTGAAGAATTAATAGATTTCACATTTACTGAAATCCAAGAACCTCTTGATCTAATACCTGAGACTTCAGCTGGTGACATCTCCAAACACAACGAATTTTCAGAAGAAGAAGAGTTTGACTCCAACTCCAAAGATATAGAAAGGAACAATGGTCATGGGGAGGAAAGAGAAGTTCCACTCCAAGACAACCAACCTTGGTTGGTCGGAGATGCTTTGGCCATCCCAGGATGAGTACATAATCTTCCCCGACACCCGGAAAAGATACTCCCCAAGTATGATACTGAAACTTCAAGTTTTCCAGAAGATCACATGAAGAAATTCATACTTGCGATCAGGCTTATGAACGTTCAACACGAAGACGTAGTATGCAGACTTTTTCCATGCACGTTTGAAAATTCATTTTCCCCGTGGTATTTTAATTTTCCAATAGGATCCATAACCAGGTGGACTAAATTCCAAAAGAATTTTCTAGACAAATTTGCAGAAGAAACTACTACAGAAGCCTTGATGGCTGAGTTGTTCGCAACCACCATGACCCCAAAAGAGAGGGTCAAATATTTCAATAAAAAATTCACGACCATCCTAAACAAATTTCATCCCACGGCGAAACCAACTCAAGAGTTGCATATCGAGGTTTATGCCAATGCCCTCTCGGCTTCTATTTCCATGTTTGTTTAAAGAGCCACCAAGAAAACCCTGGCGGAGAATTTTGAAGAAGCCAAGATGATATAATTCCAAGTGAAAGGATGTAAAGAAGGCCAGGCTTCTCTAGTGAGAAAAGAAAGCCATCCCCCTCCTAGAAGAGGACTCCTTTTGACTAGACCGTCGGGGAAACCGACTGAAAAAATTCTCGACAAAGGTAATGGAGATATAGAAGATCTACAACACATGGTTAAGAAACTATCAAATGAGATTATAGAAATGAAAATAATTTCAGGGGAAGGAAACCAAGGCCAAATATCCTATAAGCCTTTCTTTAAAAGAAACTAGCCTTTCAAAGTAATTGAACCTCCCCCGACCAACTTAAACATTGACCTAGGGAATGTCACGTCTAATTCCTTCTGTACTTATCACCAAGAGAACCACTCAGAAAGAGAATTCCCCCAATGGGTCCATGCCATGAATTTAATGTCCAATCATTTTCTAGATGAGGTCTCCCTAACTGAGCAACCAAGTAGTTTGGCTGTGAATAGTGTCGATCAGGAAGAAGCTGACCCACCACGAGACACAACCATGTTGATATGGGATCTCGACATGATCACATCTTCAGGTGATCTATTTGAGTCTCGAGAATGACCCACATAAGTATCGGCAGTACAGACACGTAGTAGGGTGCAACCTGACTCGAAAGATGGCGATGCCACCCAGGCCCCACAAAGTAAGTTAACTCCCGACCGCTCAAAAATGCCTTTCGCCCCTGGTAAAAATCCTATAAGAATCCACACCCAAGATTATCCTAAACTATAGTATAATGTAGTCGAATATTTGAAGAAGCTTGATGCTAATATATCAGTTATGGACGTATGCAGAATTCCTCAGCAGAAAGACTTCCTATTGCAAGCTCTAAATTCAGTAGGAAACTCGACCAACGGTGAGAGTCAGAACAAGATTCTTCCCCCAACAGATCTGGTGAGAAATCCAATTCTAAACACCTACTTGGAAGGTAGGAAAGAAAGGCCTTTTGTACCACCCTTCCTTTTTACATTTGAAGTCTTCAACAAGAATCTTCACAATTGTCTGGTCGATTCAGGGGCATCCTCCAATGTCATGCCCTTGGCCATGTGTAATAAATTAGGTGTTGTCCCTCTCAAAAGTGATAAACATGTCATACAACTATATAGAACCTAGGTCAAGGTCATGGGAGAGCTCAAATATGTGATTATCAGGATAGCAACGCATCCTAATTTCGTGCAGGTGATTGACATCATTATGGTGGATATCCCTGAGGCATATGGGATATTGTTGAGATGAGATTGGTCTGAAAATCTAAACGGATATTTCAGTACCGACTGGGCACACCTTTGGCTACCACTGAAGGGATACAAGAACATGCTCAGAATAGATAGGGAAATATATCTAAAACATATAGTCACTGATCTAGAAACCCCGAACGAACCAGCCTCTACCGACTTCCCCATATTGGGAAACTATTATTGTGATTCTCACTTCAGAAACTTTTCTCCTCTCCTGTCATATATTCTGCTTACTCAAAATTCCAAAATAATATTTCAAGAATAATCCCTGATGTCGATAGAATATTCTCTCTTCTGTCAAAACCCCATGCTAGGAATTCTGGAGGAAAAGGTCAAAGAAAAAAACACGGGTGAAGAGAGAGAGAGAGGATAAGTTATCGTTCGCAAATTTGGACCCTCTATTTTGATGGATATAAATCACAAGACGGGTCAAAATTCGGGTGCATACTCATCGATTAGAAAGGTAAGCATCATTTCCTATCCTATAGACTAGAATTCGAGTGTACCAACAATACAGCCGAGTATGAAGCTTTAGTATAAGGGTTAAAGAAAGCCATAGATTTGGGTATTAAGGAATTAAAATTCATCGAAGATTCTGAAATTAGTGTCAGACAAGTGAGAAATACCATACATTGTGATTTTCCTCATCTTAAGAACTACCAACAGGAGGTGCATAGGCTAATATAATGCTTTGAGGCTTTAAATATCATCGCAATCCCCAGAGCAAAGAATATCATTGATGACTCCCTAGCCACAGATGCTTCTAGACTCTTACCTTTGGAATATTATGAAGCCTCTCGATTCACTGTAGAACTTCTCTACAAATCGTTGGTGCCGAACAATATTTCCAATTGGAAAGTCTTTGAAGGTGACGAGAAAATCATTAACTTCTTGACCAACCAAGACAATTTCAAAGACCTAGCCATAGATGATGAAGAATTCTAGGAGTAGACAACTGAAACTAACCCCTAAATAGGACAAGATGTTGGAAAGTCGAAATCTCACATGATCCCGAAGGGCATAGACACTCTAGAGATTTTGTTTGATCTAAAGGATCTCTTTAAAGGACCCAAAAACACAAAGACTGGTAGCTCTTGCCCCCTCCATGAAACTATGAATCTTGGGACTCCAGAGAACCCGAAGAATGTAAATCTCAGCAAAACTATATCTAGGGAAGAGAGGAAGGCCTACCTCATATTATTCAAACAATACCAGGATGTTTTCGCATGGTCCTATAAGTATTTTAAAATGTATGACACCCGCATTATTCAATGCACTATCTCATTGAAACCCAAAATGAAACCTTTCCAGCAAAAGCTCTGAAAGTATCATCCATCCCTAGAACCTCTCATGTATCAAGAGTTAAAGAATCTTTTAGATGCGAATATAATTTTCCAAGTTAGGCATTCTGCCTAGGTAGAAAATCTTGTTCCAGTGAGGAAGAAGTCAGGAGAAATATTATTATTCTTAGATTTTTGGAACCTCAACAGAGATTCAGAAAAGGACAATTATCCTGTCCCGTCGATGGAACAACTCCTACAAACCATGTCGGGCTCGGAGATTTTCTCCCTACTAGATGGTTTCTAGGGATACAACCAAGTGTTGGTTTCGGAGGAAGACGGATTAAAAACTACCTTCTGAACCAAATGGGGAACCTTCTCTTATAAGCACGTGCCTTTCGGCGTAATTAAAGAAAGAGAAACCTTTCAAAGAGCCATGGACATGGATTTTCGGGGACTTATCAATAAGTGTGTGGTAGTATATTTAGATGACGTAACGGTGTATTCAAAGAATAGAGAAGAACACATCCAAAACTTAACTCAGATTTTCGAGAGATGTAGGAAAGACGGTATATCGTTGAACCCTAAGAAAACTATCTTTTGTATCGAGGAAGGTAAGTTGTTAGGTCATATTATATCTCAAGTGGGGATTTTCATAGACCCCAAAAGTATTAATTCCATAGCTCAAATCCTGCTACCCCATAACAAGAAGGCCATGCAATCCTTTTTTCGGGAAAATCAATTTCATGAGGAAGTTCACTCCCGACTTCACCAAAATCATCAAACCCTTGCAAAAGATGATTCAAAAGGATTTAAAATTTAAGTGGGATGATGAAAAGAAAGACGCTTTCAACAATATCAAATCCTCCATCTCCCGAGCCCCGGTGTTGTGAAGTCTTGATTTCAATAGGGACTTTAACCTATATACTTTCACCTCTGACCAATTTCTCGTCGCAGTTTTGACCCAGAAATATGATGACAGGAACGAAGCCCCGGTGTCCTTTATGAGTAATAATCTTCAAGGAGCCGAGATTAATTATCCTACCATAGATAGATAGGCCTACGTGGCCTACAAGGCAGTAAAACATTTCAGGTCCTACATTCTCAAAAATCACACTAAGGTGATCATGCCACACCCTACAGTCTAATCCTTGTTTATCCAACAAGAAATGGGAGAAAGAAGAGGGAACTGGATGGCAATAGTTTAGGAATTTGATCTAGATATAAAACATGCCAAGCTAGTAAAAGGGCAAGGTCTTTGTAATCTCGTAGTCGAAGCCCATGATCAAGCAAATGAAGATTTTGGATGGGAAAACAAAATGGCACTATGGTGCAACAAAGTAGAATATATCTCCCCGACGCAAGACTCCTGGTACAAGGATTTGACTTATCTATTGCATCACGGGGCTTGTCCCGAGAAACTCAACCCTAAGGAAAGGAGAGCCCTAAGATTGAAATATGCATAGTATCGTCTTATAAATTTGGTACTCTTCTAGATCAACTATGATGGGGTATTATTGAGATGTCTCAAACGAGAAGACACCGACAAGGTGTTGACAGAACTCCATGATGGCCCTGCCAGAGGACACTTTGTAGGGAACACCACCACTCATAAAATCATGAGAGCAGACTATTATTGTCCCACTTTGTTCAAAGATGCTCATACTTGCGCTAGGAATTGTAAAACTTGTCAAATAAGTGCTGGCAGGGAGAAAAGGGAAGCAGTCCCACTTTATCCTATGACTGTCTCTAGACCTTTTGAGCAGTGGCAGTTGGATATCATAGGATAAATTATGCTTATCTCATCAAAACTTCACAAGTGCATTCTTACTGCCACCGATTATTTCACAAAATGGGAAGAGGCCATTCCTCTGACTCATGTGAACGAAAAAATAGTGATCCAATTTATAGAACAATAGTTGATGACAAGGTTTGGTGTCCCCTCTATTCTAGTCTTTGATAACACAACTTACTTCTCTTCTACCCTACTAACAGAGTTTTCTCTGGACAAAGGGATCATAATCAATTAATCTACAACTTATTACCTTGAGAGAAACGGTGTAGCATAATCCACCAATAAGAACCTAGTAAAGTGGTGCAACCTTTCCCACTCCTCGGAGAATGGTCACTCTCACCAGGACCTTCTTCTTTACTGGCCCGAAGAGATGAAATTTCTCTTCAACTCCCTTATTGAAAGTTCTTGCAGCCACAGAATGATCTTCAATGATCTCCCTTGTCATATCGGGAAATTGGACCTCGCGCAGTAGCGAGTTCTGAACTCGGCAACACAATCCCCGATTCTCGATATCCTGATGCCACCTATCCTCTCTCTCTCTGACACCGGTGATCCCCGCTCCAAATGCAAATTGAGATTTCACGATTCAAAAATTCGCGACTCCTGTGGCACTGTTTCACAGGACCTCCCAAGTCCCAAACTCTGATATGCGATGCCACCTGTCAATACCACACGCTATCACCGTGGGACCCATCGCAATTCGGGGTTTCACGAATTCTCCGTGATTCTTTCGACACCAAAAGTTCTGAAGTGTCGAACCCCGATTTTTCAGGATCTTGTGCCACGTCTCTCCACTGAGATCAATGGCTCTGATCTTCTCGGGAAATCGCTAATCACGATTTTGTCATGTAAGAGTTCCACGACCATGGAAACTCTGATATCCTGATGAGTTGAATCCCGATGACTCTCCTCCCTATGCGCCCATGCTTAAAACCTGTGCAACTTTTCCAAAATATGATGGCTGGCGGGATTTCGCTAATCTGTCCGGCGAATCCTAGCCATTGGCTCCTCCTCCTTGATGCTTCTTTGAAGCGACAAAGTATTCCTACCGAGACTTGTTCTCCAGCCTGTGCTTGCAGCTCCCACTCGAGACTCTCCTCGGCATGAACCTCCTACGTTCCCGCTTAGTGAGATATCAAAGTTTCTATCCCTCTTGAGCTGATCCTCGCTTCACAAGTCTTTATGAGGACTTGTTGCACGCACTCTTTGCGGAAAAGCTCCAAATATGGCTAAGTATTGGAACTCTTCAATCCTGTGCACTCCTGTAGCAGAGATTCTTCAATTCTTTGCTCAGAATCGCAACCCTGAGTCTTCGTCCAGCCTGCGCACGCCTTTGCATGGATCCGGTATCAACCTGCACCTCTGAGATGAATGGAACCAAAAGCTATCTCCAAGTAAACCCAGCAGTCACGCACTCCTTGCGGACAATTCAACTGCACTCCTTGCAGGAATTCTCTGGCTCACTTAGAGAAACAATTGAAACTCATTCACTCATTCCCTCAGATTTCAAATCAACCATGAAATCACATACACAGCATATAAAAGCAATTGTATGACAAGAAGCAAACATTCATAAGCATAATATCATCAATACACAGAGAATAACACAACCATGGAATTGAATCAAAGCTTTATCCTATTAATTCAATCTCTGTACATGGGTGTTCTTCATACAATTCTCTGCTTCTTCTCTTCAACAATGTTGCTTCAATATCTTCATACAATGTACAAAGGAGGGTGTTTATATCCCGTTTCCCTCTCGAGCTCTAAAACTATCAAATCTATAATTAAATGTTCTATCTACTTTACATTAAATCTATTAAATGCCTCATCTACCTAAGGACGTGAGCTATCTGCTCAAGTTCCATTACAATATACAAAGTGCGCTTCATTAACTCTCCACATTAATGTTTGGCGCAACAAATATCAAGGTGTTTCAAAAGTTTAGTGCTGGCGCTGTCCAGCTATTCTTTGCTTGATGTGCTGGCTCGCTTGACGTGGGCGATGCTCCTGCATCATAAAGATACCAAAGAAGATGGTTACAGATAACCAAATAAATTGGGATAATCAACTTCAGAATTCCCTATGGGCCGATAGGGTCATGCCCAAAGAAGCCATAGTAAATTCCCCATACTTTCTGGTCTACGGATAGGAAGCCATCCTCCCGAGTAGGCTTTATCTACCATCTCTCCAATTGGCCCAAGATTCTAACAAAGAACCTTCCTCATCCATGCAACAAAGAATCAACACTCTAATTATGTTGGAATAAGAGAGAGATAAGGCTAAGTCAAAATTCTTGTCTCATCAACAGATAGTGAAAAGATGGTTCGACAAGCATAAATCTAAGGAAAAGAACTTTGAAGTAGTAGATTTAGTCCTGAAGTGGGATAGGGAAAATGAACCCAGAGGAAAACATTCCAAGTTTCAGAGCCTATGGCTTGGGCCTTTCCAAGTGGCTGAAAAGATTGGGGTAAGTAATTATCGATTTAAAAACTTGAGGGGGGGACCTTATGCCCTGCCAGTGAATGGTCAAGCCCAAAAACAATACTTCCAATAATAAAATAAAATAAAAATAAAAAGAGAAAAAAAAAACAATAACTTCGGTCAATGTGAATAAAAGAAGTATCAGAGATACCTATTCTGAGGTTTGGTAATACCTCTATGGAAATGAAGGAGGAACAGAGATTCTGTGTCCACACAGTAAATAGCCATTTTTTGAGTACTCAACACACCCTAAAAGTTCTGTGACCATTTCCTTTTGGGTACCACCCTTTATTTTACTTTTGAACTATTTTCGCCTCATCATAAAACTGATCATTCGCTTGTGTTATATGTTTCACATTTTAATTGATTAAAAGTTCACTTGAACATACAACGAAGAAACATCTTAACTCTAAAACACTTAACGACTACTCAAGGAATCGACAACCCAAGATTTTCCCCGACTCACAAGAGAAATTCAAAATCGACGGAAGATGATGGTGGTGAAAATCATTTGGGTAGTCAAAGTAGTCGACTGTCGACCCTCATTGGTGTCAGTTGATGAAATGATTATTTCCTATGCATAAACCTCAGGAAGGATTGTGTCGAAGACCAATTTGATCGGCTTCGGTAGAAAGAGGTAATAGTATGTGCCGCACAAAAGGAAGAGTAACACCCTCGATTATCGACACCTGAAATGTCTTCAATGCCAAAAGCTCATCAAGATGGAGGCCTGCTGAGAAGCTGTGTACCTGAACTTTCCCCTGATCACCAACCCCTATATCATCAGCGTCAGAAGTTTCACCAAGAGCCTATCAATGTAAGTACACGCTCTGATACTAGTCAATCCCCCATCCATTCACCGAGTGACGTGATGTGACGAGACGTGTTAATCCCAGAGTGTTGTAGGTACGTTGCATTTACGGTTCTCATTTAATTCATGGATCGTGCATTAGTTACTGAATCATGCATGAATAAAAAGGAACCGATAAACTCTCCGATAAAATTCATCTCCATCTGCGCCTCTGTCGTCAACCAGTCAGGATTTATCTGCAGAAATCCGATAGTGGTTGATTTTGAATTTGCATTCATTACTCATATTAACTAATTGATATGACCGACAATATATCCTCGGTTATATTCTCTTCGATTCATTGTGTATGATCCCATTTTGCACAAAAAGGAATTCAGAACAGACAGAAGAGAAGAGCTAAATGATCCGAAGGAAGCATCCAAATTCCAGTAAGTATTGAATAGTTATCTTAGCAAGCATTGAAAGTATGGGTCCACTTATCGGTTTTCACTTCATTTTATATATCCTCACCCAATGCTGCATTGTATACATTTTTTAAAGGGAATTTTTTTATTACAGGGATAATGCCTCCAAAGAAGCCATTTACCAGGAAATCGCCAAGGGTGCCAAAGCTGCAAGAATGAGAAGTAGGAGAGGGATCATCACCAGCAGTCACAAGACAATTGGAGTTCGCCCCCAAGATGGTGTCCATAATTAAGAGAATCATCAAGGAGCCCTTTTTCCAACCCCCATCTTTCGGGGACACAGAGGAAAGTATTGGATCCAAGGTAGAATTTCCTCACTGGGAAGATTTTTTCAAAAAAATCAAGAAAGAAGAAACCCTCGAATATACCCCGCATAGTGACCCTGAAATAAGGAAGCTCGACGGCGAGGTCCTCCCCAAAATTCACATACCTTATCTGCACATGGTGGCAAGTCGATCTCTAGTATTTCCTTAGATTGAGCTCCTGAAGTGGATCATTGACCACGTTGATGCCCAAATATGTTTGATTAATGATGATAACGGTGAATGCGTCGGAGTCTTCTTGCCATCAGAGATTCAAAGTTACTATAATATCAAAGATTATGAGCTAAAGATGAGCATTGATTTCGTCTTAAGTTTCTATACGTCACACGATACCAGCAAAATCATGTCGTCTTGGTGGAGAGAAGACCAAGAATTCATGAATCAGACTGTTGGTTGGTATCTGACATCCAACCTCAGGGAACCATACGTATACCTCATGGATTTACTCTGTAGGTTACATGGGGAAAAAGATTGTTCCCAATTTTTAGAGGCTTGGATACCTCTAGATTTTACAATCGCCATTTCAGGTACATGATTTAATCGGGGTGCCATCATCTCCAAGCAATTGAGTACCTGCATAAGACAGGCTCAGGAGCTGAAGGAGCGAGATACCCGCGCCTTCTACATGGCCTCGTATCTATTGGATGCCATCTATGCCATGAATGATTTTGTTGGGATGAACCTGAATTGGCACCCTTCGGAGCTGGTTTTCCATGTATACTTCATCATCCTATGGGAAAAAAAGTACAAAAAATCCTATGTTGTTATCTGTGATCAATTTATTGCACGTGTTTACTCCTTTCTTTTTAGAAGAGAATGCCTTAGATTTTCAAATGAAGAAAAGAAGGTTATAACCAAAATTGGCCACTGATATTTGGAAGAACGAGAAACCTACATCAGGGTTTTTGGCACCACAAGGCCATCCCACTTATTAGCCATTTATGTTCCCGACTGGCTAGTGTTAGGGGAAATTTTCTATCAAACCATCCTGCAAGGATACAATGCAAATTTGGTAAAAGACAAGAAGCGGGATTTCATACTGTATGGGTTTCATATCAGATTCTTCATGGTCAAAGATATTGTGCATGCTAAACAAATCAGTCTAGGTCAATTGGAATTTCGGTTCCAAACCGGTCGATTTCATAAAAACGATCCCAAGGGATTGGTTCTACAGCACGTGTCACAGGTATCATCATGTTGGACCTATGCCCACGACTAGTTCAAAGATGAAATATTTACTGAAAATGTCCAAGACTGGAATATGGTGGCATCCAGGAGATTTGATCCTCGAGGAACCAGGTTTAGAGCTATGAGCCACGAATAATAGGCAACATTTCTGGAGCAGGCAGTTCAAGAAATTATCCGACACCTGGGAGGAGCAGTTTCATATGAATTGGATGAGGAAATAAGTGATCCTGAAGAAGACATTGAATTTGTGGGAACTCACCAGTAATCCCTGGTACAAATCATGGATCTTTCGGAAGATCAAAATCCATGAGAAAGGGGTACACCACTACTTCAACAAACCGACCTGCTACTGAAATGGATGCGATATGACCCGTATCTTTTCATAGGACCTGCAGTTTCAACTATTATTCAAAGTGTCCCAACGAATTTGAACGATCCTTGGTCCACGGTTCTCGACAATGCCCATGGTTTAGGTAACCCTGAACCCGCAACATCGTTGATCGATCCTTCCAAAGAAGGGATAATTCAACCAGAGATAGGTCAACTCTCGATAGAGACACCAGTTCCCAATCCCTTGAGCACTCTTATAAACATATACAATGACGATGAGAGTCTAGAACCTTCTCACAACACTCTGGTGCAAGTCCAAGAGGAAAAGGGTCCCGATAAAATCGCCTACCCTAAGCCCGAGGTCCAAGACAAGAAGGCCTTACAAAAAGAAATAGGGCCCAAAGGTGGCCTCGGCACAAGGGAGTCTGACAAACAAGAATCAAAAGCGAGGCCAAGTGATGAAACTCCACAAAAGGAAAGTGGCAGTTCTAAGGCCGACAAGAAAGGAAGAGATAACCTTGTACCTGATACCTCCATTACGCCCAATATTCAAATCCCCAACAGATGAAAAATAGAGGTCAGATCTACAAAAAAGAGAGAAGAAATTTGAGATCCCACTCTTGAGAAAATATACACCATAGGTAGCCTGAGAAACAGCCTCACATGGGGAGATCAATAGATACCAAAACTGGTAAACGAAGTAGCAGACATCTATGTGATCTCCTACGATCAAAAGAGGAAGGTCATCGTTCAAAAGACCGTGAAAAGGTGAAGGATCACTTTGGATCAATCGATCATGGTTACCACAGAAGAGAACTTAATCAGCACTGTAGATGCTCACATGTCTGAACTGATCGACATAGGAAAATCCCTCTCGGATGCCACTCAGGATAGATCCAGGAGAGATGAAAAGGAACTAGCCGACACCCAGGAAGAGCTCGAACACCTGTTCCATCTTGTCAAATACTATAAAGGAGCTACACAGACCACTGTGTATCTGAAATACAAGTTCAACGAAGTTTATAACCAGTTCAAGAAGGAAAGGCACATGTTAACCGAGAACATATTTGAGTTCCATGAGGATACTCTCATGGCACTCACGACATTCAAAGAGATGGAGAGATGGAACGAAAAGGCACAACAAGTGGTACAGAGACTTGAATACATTGAGGCAGTTTAGTAGGGTCGAGAAAAGGAAAATCATGGCATTCAACTAGTTGGCAAAAGTAGTCTTGACCACATGAAGAAATTTGTCGAATACTGGGCAAAGATGACTCGGAGCCCACACTGATAAATCCAAGAGAAATGGGCCAAGTGCCAAAAACTCTCAGGTAAAATTAATAAGGTAATGAAATATGTTGGTCTCCCTGAATTCGGCACCCCTGGTGAATTCACTAACCTGAGAAATGTGTTCAAGACGCACTCCATGCAATATTTTCTTTGGGTCGAAGAGTGTGCAAAAGTCATAAATGCAATTCCAGGGCAAGTGCAACAACTCACGAGACACCCGATCAGAGCTCGAGTCATGTTGCAACAACTGAACTCTAGTTTGGTAAAATACCAGGCGCATGTAGTAGACATTAGGGGAGTATATGTTGCCCCTATGGAACAACAGAGGTTCCCATGGGCTCAAACCTGTGAAGATTTGTTTATTAGATGGTCTGAATATGAAAGAAGTCACCCTTTTGAAGAGACATATCAGGTGGACGATTAAAGAAAATGTTGAATGACCAGGCCACATGAAAAATTTTTCTTGGATTGAACCATGTTTAGCTGTTAATTTCAGTTGAATTTTATATTATAAATAGAGACATCGACTGGCTAGTCATTGGTTGATGGTTGTTGTAAGAACGCTATTTTTTTTTGCTGTTGATAATTATTTTGAGACTGTTGTGAATTGAGAAGTCCTTCTAGAACAAAGACAAGCTATTTTCATCAGATGTATCTGATTGGGGTTGGAGAATAATTACTTCCTTTCCTGTTCCATGAATGATGAAGTAAATGAGTAAGAACAATTAATTTTGTTGCCAAGTTATCTGGTGCAATGTCTTGATGTTCTTTACTTTAATGATGAAGATAAATCGTTGTGTTGTTATGTGATGAATGTTATGGTAGATGAATTGTTTTTCTTACCATTATCTTGATTACATATGTGTTTTCTTTTGTTAATTATTTTTCTCAGACAGTAGTTGGATGCTCATTTGGTTAATGTATTAGAACCACTGTCTGCATGTTTGAGCAGTAGGTTATCCCAAGCTTGACCTTTTCCCATCAATTAAAACTTATGTTCTATTATTTGTCAAGTTGGTTTATATTGGCTTGCATCTCTTATGCCAACCCCATCCAAGAGAAATATGGAAAAATAATTGTCCTAACTGAAGGAAGAACCTTCACCAGGAAACATAAATCCCATCGATAATTTGTCCAAATTGCAAGATCTAGAGAACCATTCCACTCCAAATGACGCAGAGTCTAATTGGGACTCGGTGGCGGGTTTGGTTCCTGCTATTGAGTCAGGGGATTTAGGTCCCATCAACACATACATATCTTCTTATTCAATGGAGGGGGTTAAACTCACTAGCTATTCTAATAAATGACAACTTTAAGTGCCCAATTGATTCAATTCTTGGGGATTTAGGAAATGACATCCAACGCATACACTGAAGACATTGGTTGTAGTATATGAATCAATAGACCAAACAATTCATCCTTTTAGTGATAATGCCAATCGATGATGTAACTATGGAATCTAATCCATGATTCCACGGATCAACAATTATGGTGCTAGTTCAATAACAAGTGAACATAACAGAGTGTGAATCACTATGGTTGGTAGATAGCAACCAAAATCTCAATTTCCTTAATGTTGGGAGTTAAAACGAACTGAAGAGAGTTCTAATAGAAGAACAAGATAGCAAGCTCAAGAAGACCTTCACTGATTGAAAATTTGATCTATCTACAAGAAAACAATGTCTCCTAGTGTGCGTCATCCAATCTCAGATATTCAAGGAAGAAAATTCATTGCATTATAGGTTTCGTGTTCAAGGAAAATTGTAACTATCCAAAAACAAGTACAAGGGCTACCCATTAACATAGGAATAATTCCATGGTTTACATTTAAATTTTATGAAGATAAGAGCAATGATTGAGCAAGAATAGCTTCAGAAAGAGTTTTTTACAATTCATGGAATAATCCAAGATATACTTTAATAGTGATCATCAACAACAAATTTAAGCTAAAGGGAATAAAAGAAATGGAGTTTTAATCTAAAAAGAAAGCAGAGTATATATTTCATAGCTCCACTAAGGAAAGAGTTACAAATATATCAACTATTGAATTGTTGACATTGACAAATTACATGATGTACCTTTGTTTCAGACAGATGAAATTGATACCTGAGAAAGTCTATGCCAAATCTTATCTATTTTCCAAAAGCATAATCCATTGAGGGAAATTGTAGTAAAGTTGTTGAAGATGAGATCAATGTTAAATCACAAGGGATGAGTCTTTTGGTGTGATGCATATTGTGGTTTCTTGTCTTGACCTAAATAAGTCTTCCATAGGCATCATTGTCTTATTTTAGTAGTAACATGGAAGAAGATGGTGTTAAAAGGTGTTCTCTAGAGATGGATAACAAATGTCTTGACTCTTTAAGTCAGATGGACCAAGCTAGGGAGATATCAGAAGCCCATGTACAGAACTTCCATTAGTGATTGATTCAATGAGAATGTGGCCTTGTGATCAACCCACAAACATAAAAACAACCATGTCAAGGGGGAAAGCAACAACAATTTGTTTTGCAATTGGAAAAGATGGACCCCTAATTTTATCTTGGCATGATATACAATGTGAAAATATTTAGAATCTATAGTATATGTTATCTGCACATGTAGTATCGTGGACACCATGAGATTATTAATTTAAGCAATGTAAACTATTTCTTATTTAGAATTTTTAGATAATCATTGTTTTTCCTTGAAAACTTTAGGATTGCCACACCATTTGAATGATATCCCAATGGACAATGCCTTTACAAATTCAATCAAATTTACAAACTTCAATGTGATTCTTTTCTAAAAAAATTATGAACAATTGTTTCTTGAACTTGATCGTCTTTTTTTAAGTTGAATGTCCTTTTCCTTTAATTCTTGACTTGTCTATATTTTTAACTTTTAGTCTTCAAGCTTTTGTGGCCATATTTGAATTTCTTGGAAAACATGTTGAATACTTTTGGAAGGTTGCAATTTCATAAGGCCATTTCTCTCAATGTTTTTAGAAATATTACTGGACCAGACAATCGTTCATCTAATTTTTGTATGTAAACCTAAGGCTTAGGGTTGGTTGTTTCCTTGAGTTAGGAAACAATTACTCATATGATATATATAGGAAATACTCTATATTCTTGGATACATTATTAGAGCACAACCATGTTTCACCATTTTTCTTTGAAGTTGCACATTTATATTAGTAGAAAAACAAATTTACAAATACATAAATGCATCTTCCCATACCAAATAAACTAGCTCAAAAAAGCTAATTCTCCTAAGCACTGGAAAAATCTAAATTAATGCCAACATCAACACCATTATCCTCAACAATGAAAATGAAATTGAAAATCCCCACTCCCCAAGTCTATCGTTGTTATATTCATCAATTAGGAATAGAATGGAACAAATTGAACTCCCAGAAAAATATGCTAGACTTGGGATCATCTTATAGTCAACTAATGCAGCCATTATACAAAAACTCATCAAATATTGGCTAGAAATGTAGTAATAAATTTATGGAAACAATTGATAACTTGGAGTAGAATACATTTTTTTAATTGGAAAAACTATAATTTTATTCATATTAAGATAGAATTACATTTATGCATTTAAGCATTTATGTCATGTTCAACAAAGAGAGAGAAATAACTACTTCCCATCTAGAATTTTCTTGATATTATAGAATATTACAAATGTTGGATTCCACAAGGGAGCAAAAAACTAGTCTCTAAACAACACTCAGAGTTCTAAACTTAGATTTATCAAAAAGGTTTTAACAATTTTCCATATAGGTAATCAAAATAAACCAGTAACCCTCCTAAATCCTTGTTACATCAACACCAATATATACTCCTCCATCCAAAATAAGCTCAAAACAAAGTGTGATGAAAATATGCAGAGTGTTGGCTATCCTTAAGCTCTTGAATATGCCATTGTCCATTCTCCAACTGTAGACCAGCCTTTGAAAATCCATATGATTTTCTATTTATTTCCCTGTACATGTGATGAAAAGAGGTTGAGTTAAAACACTTGAATTTCATCAAATATTGGCCTAGAAATGTAGTAATAAATAACAAGTAATACAAATTATGTGAAAAAATCTTAGCGAACAAAATCATACCTTCTCTTGCCAAAATAAATTGAAGTAGGAAATTTCAAAATTAGTTCTAAAATATAGAGATCACAACTAAGATCAGAAGAGTTTCCTAACATATGGTTAGAGAGGATTCACCTTATGTCATGTTCCTCTAATTTCTAATGTATGGGGATGAACACAACTTTTTCACATGATGCTCTTCTCTCATCTTTTACCAATCTGTCCGAAAGAAATCATTAATATGTAAGTAATAAACTATGCTTATAAAATGAATAAACATACATAAACTATCAAATTATCACCCTTTTTCCATTGTGAATAAAATAGAAGCCTTCCTCAAGGCTCAAAACCTCTTCGAATTCAAGGTGTCTTCTAACTTCAAACAAATTCCAGTTTTCTTCCATGAGCAATGTTTTGAAATGTGAACCATCCTTCAAAACATCAATGGATATTAGAGGAGAATGAGTGCCATCATCATTGTCTTGCTATATTCGCATCCAAATCCAATCCATGTTCTTCCTTATCTGCCTAAAACGTTGAAAATTAAAAGAAGCATAGAGAGTTTGTCTCGGTATTGAATAGCTATAGGTTAAAGAGAATGAAAAAATAGTTAGAAAGTGATGTCAAACATTGTGAAAGTCAAAGAAAAGAAAAAAACAAAATTGTAAAACATTACCTAAAATGAAGTGTCTCTACACTCAACACGCATTTTAATTGCTCTCCATTCACACCATGCAATCTTCTATTCCATCCAGAGTAAAATAAGTTGGATAATAACATGTCAGAGGGGTTTGTGCAAGAATATGTCTTTTTAGTCATTCAAATAGAGTCCTCTTCCTTGAACACTTCAACAAAAACCAAAAATGGTAAGTGCATACCAAAATGATCACATGCACCACCCTTCTCCTGCATACCAGATTGAATTTCAAGAACTAATTTTGAACATCTGCAATCAATTAATGTTGGATTAGAATTTGGTAAGTCAATTTCATGAAGTGTAGGTAAATTGGCTTCTTCACTTCATCCAACCCTTTTACTACTTGTAAGAAAGTAATCATACTTATAAAATCAAACCCCTTCTTCCCTCAATGACATGGAATTCTTTCCCTCATAGAGTATTTCTCCTATTTGCGAATGGAAAACACGTAAAATATTGGTAATACTCTCCATAGGCCGTCGTTCTTCAAAATTAGAAATGCACAAAGATACACATAAAAAATATAAACCACATTAAGTTTCCATATAAGCTAGGGCATTTATATTTTAATACTCAAATCCCAAATTAAAAAAAAATAAAAAATAAAAAAAACTTCAATGCTTACAAAATGACGAGCCCTTACAATTTAGTCCAATTTGAGGAAAATTTTCTTGTTTGGAAAAATACTCTTTGAGTATGTCCTTGCGATCATACACATGAGCTATAAGCACCTTCTCCACCTTTTCACCCTGTTGGCTCTACTTAAATACCCTTACTACACCTTTCCAATGACATTTTAAATCGTCTAGTCTTCTTTTTTTTGCCCAAATTCGATTCCTTGATGGTTGAAAAGTAACCCAAGATCCAATGGACACCCATAACGTGATCCACTTACCCATTTCATCCTTTTCATTATCAACTATAATATTTTCCATCTTTCCTGAAGATCTACGAGTGCCCATTTCACTGCAAGAAAAATACCAAGGATCCATAGGAAAAAGTTAACAAGAAATTCAATTCAACAACATTTCAAATTAACTAAAATGGAATTCCTATATTTCCTTTTATGGGATTGTTGTATGGGAATCAAATAAAATCATCAACAACTAAATTAAACAAGAGTATAGCAATGCTACACTGAACAACAATGTAAACAACATAATTTAACAAGAAGGATAGTTTGTTACTCTATAGTATCATGATATTCATTCTTGCTACATTTCTTTCAACATTGAAATCAACTCTTGAAAAAATGTTTTATTCTTATCAAGCCACCTTCAACAGAAAAATTTTAAGAGACAAATTCAAAATACTTCTCAAGAATCCTTTCCCCTTACATCCATTAATGTATAAATATGCCCGAGCATCAAAGTTTGTTCCATATTGAGAACCATCATAGAAGGAAAATGAAATCTCCTTATAAATGAAGTAGCATCATATACCTCTTGAACAAGTGGAAGTAATGAGTGAGAGAGATTCATCATTTTCTTTGCAGTGAACACAACAACAAGGATCTTGAATCCCCCTATCTTTTACGTTTGCTTCTTGGGGATTTTAGAAAGGTTAGGCTGAAATACCTAAGCCAAAAATAGGAGCTACAAGACCTCTGTAATCAACAAACACTGCCCATAAAATACTAACATCCGTATAACTGGAAAGAACAACAAGGAACAATAATTTCATAAATTGATTAGAGAGGGAGTAGCGATAGGGCTTGAATCCGAAAACAATAGGTAGGAGAATGATGAAATAGGGCTTTAAAAAGGTAGGATAGGGCTTGAAACTGGCTGAAAATAAGTTATAAAACCACAATCTATAATATTTAGAGATGACTCAGGTGTTTTTTTACATCAACAGGATCAACAAAGCCTTGGGATTCTCCTAAAAGTCATTTTCTTCATACTTCTATTTGGCAACAATGATGAATTTGTGATAGTAAGCACATACCTTGGCCAAATCTAGTTATTTATCTTAGCAACAAGAGAAATGATAGTAGTCAGTGTTGAGGGGGAAAAACATTTAAAGTATTTTTTTTGTTCCAGGCCTAATGGTATTATCCTATAGGACCAACTTGGAAACCAAATGGAGTGAACGTTACATAATTTATGGCAAATAGTTCCTCATTTGCTCCAGTTGCATCAAATCCTTTGCCTCAAGATACTTCGTTTCCACTACCTAGACCGTTCCCTATTTCCATCGATGGTACAAGTGGCCATAAAGCATGCATGAATGTAGTATTTCAAGAGACCAAGATGAGAGAAAATGTAAATCTAGGTCTTAAAAAGGTAACACATTAAGAGCTGACATGATGACAAAGAATCACCTAGAAGGGAAGAATGCTCCATGATTAGCATGCTCCTTTCTATTGCATTGGAGCCCGATAACTTTAATGATGTTACTGTACAAAAAGAATCTCAGGATAACTATTTATGAGTTCGAACTCATAACCTCTTGGAGGATTATTAAAGGAGGCCTTATAATACTAGCGCAGTTATAGGAAAAACTCAAGTAAGTTCAATAAATATGTTTGTCTAAAATAGTGCACCTAATCCATGAGGATTGAAACCAATTACTGCAATGAAACCTAGGGATGGTTTTCCACATTTGTGGATGGACACCCTAGTGAACATGTGTAATATCCCTAGGGTTTTAGGGCTTTGGAGAAACTATATTGGAGAAACTAGATTCTCATTTCATGTTAGGTTAAAGGAGAATTATGCAGATATCAATCATAATCATGTCCAAAGATCATCTCTTACAAAACAGTCATCAAACATTATGCATTGTATTCACAATGAAGAAACACATGGTATTTCCAAAGTTGATAACATAATCAAACATTGAATATTAGAATCAGTTGAAATTCAAAAACTCAGTAACACCTTAAATAGAGATGATGGTTGGAAACTATCATAACACTTAGAAACTTGTCATCTGAAAAATAAAGACTCAGTTTTTTCTTCTTTCATCAATGTTGTTTATTTTTTTGTTTTTATTCCTTAACCCTCTTCATTGGTTATGGTTTGTCTTTGAGAACGTCATTCCCTAGGGTTTTGGGTTAGTTAATAAAAGTATTTTTTTTTATTTATATCACATGGTTCACTATCTCATCTTCAACCACATCAAATGTATTATTTGTTGGTTTCTCTTTGATGATGGGCCTTGTATCAAAGTCTAGAAATGTTGGAATAAATAATAGGAGATGTAGGTTGTCCAAAAATATTGTAATTTACCTATGAACAAAATAAAAAACATTGTTAATTCCCTCCATGGAAGGGAAATACTAGTAGAGACTCACCTGCTTGAAAAAATGTAATTGAGAAGGACTTGAAGAATGGTGGACCTAACCTTTCTTAAGTGATGTCGTGAAAACAATATCATTCCTAAAATTGCATGGATAAAACACCACTTTCATAATCAAAGAAATTTGGAAATATTCAAGAACACTAGAATGAAATTAGTTAAAAATCAGATAAAGAGGATGTGTTATAGTTTGGACTATATTTCTAGACATCTACTAATGTTTTATCTAAAGCTCTCTAGCATGTTGGGTATTCAAATATGAAATATATTTGAATCTAGCCTCATTGCCAAGGAGGAAAATGATTTTAAAATATCTACAGAGAAACATATCAGTAAATATGTGGAGCTAGAGAAGAGATGAATGTAGTAGGCTAGAACATGGATTTGTGAGCAACTGTAAAATGATGAAGTTGATGGGTAAGGATGCAATATAAAGGGAAGAAGTGTGGATAACTTATTGAGGCACGCATTGGATGACTATGTATTTAAAGTATTGTATAAGAGACTAAATTTGTAGCACCAAAACATATTCCATACGAGAATATTATATGCTACATAGAGGACTTAATTAGAACTCCCTCCTTCAATAGTGCTTGGGAAATAAGACAAGAGTGTGTTGTTTCTTTCAGGAAGTCCAAACCTATAAGAAATAAGACTAGTCATGAAGAAATATAAGAATTAAAAAATATCAAATGCAATAGGGATATTAAAATCCTAAAAGTGGATAAGAGAAATACAACAATCATTTTAAATACAAGGGACTACCACAAAAAAATGATAGTACATCTTACAACTAGTGGTAGATACAAAAGATTGAAAAGGATACTGGAAAAAGAATTTTGAAGGAAGTCGAGAATGCAATTAATGCCTCATCTCTTGATGATTACTAGATAAAGAAGCTAACACTTAGTGTAGTCACCATGCCTTACACTTATGGTCTTCTTAAGATTCATAAAGAAGGATCCCCACTCAGACCTACCATCAACACCATTATCTCACCCACCAACAATGTTGCAAAAAACGTTGAAAAAAAATCTCACTCCTCTAGTTGGACATACTTCTTCATTTATTAAGGACTCAACATATTTTGATGATAACATCAAATATATGAAGATGGAAGAGCATGATATCAAGGTGAGTTTTGATGTATTTTCTTTGATCACAAAGGTCTTGTAGATGAAGCTATTAAAGTTTCTAAAAAATGTTATCAATATTGAGATGACAGGCCTTGTACAAATATGTATAAAATCGACATACTTAAGTTTCTAGGGTGATATCTATGAACAATTCGAAGGTGTGTCCATGGGATCACCTTTATCCCCTATTGTTGTCAACATATACATGGATAATTTTGAAATAATTTCTATCAATACTCTTGCCCTGAAAACAAAAGTTTAGAAGAGATATGTTGATGACACTAACACAATTTGGCCACATGGAAGAGATAAGTAGTATGAATTCTTGAACCATCCCAACAACCAATCTAAATACATCAATTTTAATATGAAAACAAAAGAAAATGGTCGACTACCTTTTTCTGGATGTCTTGGCTTCTAATAAATATGATATCTCTATGTCCCATCAATTTTATCGAAAGAAGACACATACTAATAGATATCTCAATGATAACTCTCACTATCATCCTACACAAACGATTTGCATCATCATTACTATTGCAACTCAAGTTTTTAATGTTTCCAATGAAGAACACTTGGACTAAGTAATAAAACATATTCTTGATATGTTCAAGAAAAATGGCTACCATGAGATCCAAATAAAGAAAAACATCCACAAAGCACAACAAAAGAAGATACAAACACATGATAATCAAACACAATGCTAGGATTTTTGGGGGAGAGCGAGAGTGATGAACACAATTATCAGACAAATTGAATTTGACAAACAATTCAGCCGAATCGACCAAATTGGAAAATTTTCAAATTTAATTCATCGATTCGACCGAATTTGGTAACTATGGTTGTCACATAATCCAGTTACCCGAAATTTGTTTGTTATTATAGCAACAGTTTGTAACATAAATACACCATAGATAACCCTATTATCTACCACAACAATAAACAAATGAACTTTTGCTTAAAGGACTCCTGGAAAAACTCCAGTCCTTTAGAATTCCCTCGTTGTCCTTCTATCAACTCCCCTTTGTCCTTGGTCTGCACTATGTTGACAAATATAGGGTTCAACCCTTCTCCAGGAATAAATTGCAAGGTTCGACCCTCCTCCCAAGGGTTGTTAGGATGGAATGACACATCAGAACCTCCTTTCAAAGCTGGAACAACCCCACCAAACCCTCAAGCATCATCTACAAGGACTGTAGTAACCCTCGACCTGTATGGTAGTGACAGTGAATCTTCCTTAGCTCAACAACAAAGTGTGTATTTCTAGCTAGTAAATTATGCTCCTTCAGTGAACCTTTTTGCAACCTCTAAACCTATGAACAAGCGCATATAGGGATTTTACTTCCATCTTAGCTGACCCCCACTAAAGTGAAAACAATCTAAATATGACTCATTCCATCTTTAGAGCCATTGCATTTGATAGAATTGACTCATCAGCATAAGACCAAAGCATCCAATCCTGAGAGGAGTAACAGATGATTGGTTTGGTTCAATCCAAAGAAATTAGGAAGAAGGCTAAGGGGACCTCATCTACGAATTGCAAAAGATAAACTTCTCTAAAAACCAGAAGGTGTCCAAGCAAAGTGATAACACAAAAATGCGCCAAAGAATGTTGGTAATGTGAAGCGTGTGAATGCATTAATATCTATTCAATACACTATTTCCTTCATTTATTATAATTATTGGATAATGGGATAGCACATTAATTCGATGCTCGATAACCAAGACAATTTTGAATTTTGGGCAGTCGGGGCAGAGATTACGTGTAGAGTATACATAATATATTATTAAAAAATTGTGACTATCTCCAAATTATATAATAAAAATTTGTTTAAGACATGCACCTCTTTTAAATTTTAGAATATTTTGATTGGATAATACATGATGGCATGGAATTTGTATTAGGGTTGGTAGGACCATTTTTCAACCAAATTTCCCCTAATGAGAGGTAGATTTAAGACTAGTGGATTAAGGCCATGTTGACAGGTGAAATTGACCAACCATCAACTGGAAGAACAAGTCTGGTCCGGGGTTGTCTAGTAACCCAAGCCGTTTGGTATAACTTGTTCCAATGGGTTTAATGGCTCCACTAGCCAATATAAAATCCTAAAAGAATTAATTGATGCCCAAAGATATATTAAATATATACATACTCTGATATAACTATTGTAAATGTGTTTACATAGAAAAGAAAAACATAAAAATCTCACTTATGAACAACATTTACAAATTTGCAAGTTTTACTAGAAACTTACGAAATTAAGGTGAAAATAATTTCTTTTGAGAAGAAGATAAAGAAAACACATTTAAATACTTTTTGTTTTATTTCTATAAATCTAACGAAAATTGAACTAATTAAACTATGAAACACAGATGTACAGATAGTCAAAGCCGATCTACACTTTCTGGTTTCGCTAATATATAAACACAGAAATTGGAAACAAAGTAGCTAACCTGATATTAGTTTGTTTGATGTGCCCATTCCTCTGTATGAATCAACAACATCTAGCTGCCACGCCTATGAGATAAATCTGCAATAGACTTATACTGAAACTATTTTGAATAAATTCACAGAATGTATTGGTAGCTAGGATTTTAGAAACAAAATAGAAAATGCATGTTGATTCTGTGATCTTATGATCATAAATAATTACAATAAGATAAATCTATGTGTAATACATTCACTTCATTGTTCAACTTAAACATCAAATAGAAATTATGATATTCAAATTGAAAAGATGATCATAGTGTCAATATCTGGAACAATAAATTATGAACGATTATCTATAACGTGAATATCTTGAAACATAATATATCATTGAGTCTAAGGCTACAAGACATATTAATGCATCAAGATTAAATAAAATGAGACATTAATGAAACACCATTAACAAAGGACTAAAGCCAAAATGATGTACATTGTTCCATTAAGTCTTGGGATATCATTCATCCATCTTTGATTCCAAGCCAAGATGCCTCTCATTTACAAAATAGAGAGTATTTAAAGAGTTTTTTGAAATCTAAATGTCCTATATCCTAAGATAGGATTAGATCTCATAAGACCAAAACATTACAAATATGGAGGGCCTACAGCCACTCATGATCAAACTATATCTTCAAAAATTTATGAAAGTTTTTTCCTATTTACAAACTAAACAAAAGGAGATACTAATCAACTAGATCGAACATGTTCCATCCCATAAGATCAACATCAGATATACCATACCCTGAAAAATGAAATAGGAACAAGTTAGACAATTTATTAACAACTAATTACTAAATTCTATATAAAAAATGACTTGGCTACAGAATCTTTCGATTCTGTAGCTAATCTTATATTGGTAAAATAAATCTATGTTCAACAGATTTGATTTTTAAAAAATAACATGACTGTAATAAGAGGGAAAAAATTGTTTTACCATTTAAACCAATAACTAGCATGGATCAATATAACTTAGAATTGATTACGGCCTTTACACTGTTTGCACTCTTTATCACAATGTTTCATGTCTTCTTAAGATGCTTGGCTTATCTCTATTCATTTTCTTTGAGTTCATGATTTTCTTTTATGAGTAATTCATTATGGTTGGTGAGTGATTTAATTCTTGCTTGTAGAATGGGGATGTCATTATAGTACCTTTCAATCCAATGAAAGCAGACCTCACAATGCACAGAAGGAGTGATCTATCGATGAAGAATATATTTGGGTGTAAGAACATCAACTCCACCTGTTTCTGGCCCTTGACCAAGCTTAATACTAGTAAACCCCTTTCTATCCTCGAGACACGATGGGAGATTGTTAACATAGTCGTATGGCTGATTAGGATCCGGCTTATGACAATATGGATCTTATTCTACGAGAAAATCCTCAATTTCAGGATCTGAATCCTCATTGATCTCGATCATATTGATCAAGCTCAAATGAGGCTTAAATCGATTATGCAGGCTTCTCGAAATGAGTTGACCAACCCTTTTATTTCAGAACCCTAACATTGCTTGCTTTTGTTTTGACTGTTTGTGAGGGTTTTTGCTATCAGAATTTACAGTATTGTTATGGCCACCAATTAATTCATGCTTAGGGGTTTCATTTAACTAAGAACCAACATCTTGTTGCCCATATAAAAATTGATTGGATAATGCCTCATCACGAGGGTTTTTTCTCAACAATTTTGGTTTGTTACTTTAGAAATCAAAATGTTTCTCCATCATAGGCTTATCCAACATAGGGGTTTCTATAGGAATCTCTATATTAAAACCGTTTTGGACTAAGAACCTATCCTAGTCACCACCCAGGGCTATCAAATGATGAACCAACAACATTTTAATTAGGCCATGGTGAAAGAGGCTAGAGTCGAGGCTCTGCTTCTTGTATATTTTTGACATCTTGTATAGACTCCTTAGTAAATAAAATGGAACATTCAGATGGAAACCTATAAAGTTCATAAGCAACCACACATGATAAACTATTTAAGAACTGATAAGATACCATGCCATAACAACCTTCACATGTTATAAACTATTTAAGAACTGATAAGATACCATGCCATCTAACCTTAAGTAGAGAAACAAGAATACCTTTTTCACAGCAATCAATCTTTCTAGAGGTCATGAAAAGACTTCAGGACACTTCATCGATTTTCGAGTTCTTAAACCACTTCTGACCAGAGGATGGGAGCCATGTGGCTTCACTGATAAACCCTTCAGTCACCTCCAACTGCATGTCTCCAACTTTCACCCCATACCCATCAAATTTTTGGGATAATTCCTTAGTTGTGCGAAGGTTATACCCGTCAAACCTCTTAATGAAAGTATCCCAGCCCTGGGCTTTCAAATCCTTGACTGCGTCATCATGAGATAGAAATGTTTGAGGGTCATTCAGCTCTATTCGGAAAAAAGGAGCCATTAAGAAAATGAAAAAGCTGTAATAGGGGAGACTCAAGCTAGCTATGGGTTTAGATGGCAAGAGCAGTGGAAACAAAACTGAGCTAATAGAATATAAAGAAACCAAACAAACCCATGCACAATCATAGTATAAACACCAAGGTTT
This sequence comes from Picea engelmannii, assembly GCA_009831015.1. NCBI lineage: Eukaryota > Viridiplantae > Streptophyta > Pinopsida > Pinales > Pinaceae > Picea > Picea engelmannii. The sequence continues at coordinate 116,654 of ML779516.1, read as the reverse complement.
CAGGCATGAAGTTCGAGTGCTTTTGGTAATGAAAGCCTCAGGTACATATCATAACACAGACCCTCGACTCATAATGAAAGGCCTATCAATTCATTATGCCAGCCAAAGATCAAGTATAGGATACGATTATGGTGCATTTAATTTTCATGTCTAGCCATGACTATAGTCGATTTACAAAGGATTCAAATAAATAAGTTTACAATTTATATGCAAATCAACATAGGTATTATATCGACATTCGATAAAATCAAAAGGAAAATCGTTCAAGAATGAATTATGAAGTATATGTAAGCACAATGATCTTTTAGAAACATGCTTTGATAGAGATATAATATGAAACCAAGTTCTTATGTTTGATTCATGCTTTCAGTCATGAATCAAACATGGAACAAAACAAGAAAAGCAAATACAATTATTCACCATTTATTGTAATCCAATAATAATCCCCAAATGATAACATTCATAGGATGAGGTGAAGGCAGCTATAGAAAGTGTCATTTTTTCATTCAAATAGCAAAAACATGTAGGGCTACCAATAGTGGTGACTTACTGGGAGAAGAAGTTATCTCTGCATCACTAGAGAATTCATGTTAGGATGGATCAGAATGGTTTAAGAATTTAAAGAATAGTCAATAGTGAGTCAAGTATCTCAATCAAATTCAAAAACATCACCCAGTCTAGTGTTGGATGTCTTTCTGTCCAAATGCTATCTAGTGACAAGTTTTAATTACGAGAGAAACGATATTTAAGCCAATAAATCCAATGTTGTTAATAGGGCCATTGCTGCCAGCAGGCGTCCATATCCTCGACAGGGATGTCAATTAACCCACTCTGACGCCTCTACCCTTTCCAAGAATTGTCAATTCAAAAATGAAGAGCATTTCACGATTAATATAAAAAATATTTACACATGATAACTTTCTTGAACGTGACATTGCTTCGCTACCAACAGGCCTATTCAGTACCCTGGTGAAGTTGTCTTGGCATCATTCATGCATTTACCCGCTGCTTGCATACCTATTCAGTATCTTTGTGGGTTTACAGACACTTCCCACAACTCTCTAGAAGTTATTCATAATTTTTATGATTGTCAGGGGAGAGGGGTGATGCTGAAAATTCCAGATTCCGTAACACTTGATATCTTCCATCTTAATTTTTCTCTTGATGAACTTCATCATGATTTGAATTTAGTTTTCTGATAATAATAGCTTTGCAAGGACAGTAAGGCATATGTGAGTTTATTTCTTTAAAACCAAGGAAAATGTAAAGAGTTTTAATAATGATCGTATTTTCTCATGATTATAAAATGAAACTAAGAAGACTAGTTTGAATAGGAAGTTTCTTTTGCCAGTCTGAGTTTCAGCAACTTATAGCACTGATACTTTGAGATGACCCTGACTGTTACTTTATGATAAGACATTTTGGTTTCCATTCATGAACTAAAAGGTGACAGAGACACAAATTCATTCAGAACACAGAAAAATCAAGCAAAATGAAAAGAACCAAAATCAAAAAACAAAAGAAAAAATTAAACAAAGAAAAATATGTACAAGGTGGATTTGGAAACATCAGGAAAAATACCTTTTGAGAGCTTGGCCATTCACCGGGAAGGTATCTGGTTGTCCCTCCAAATTGTGTAGATGGAAAGAGATGGGTCCTAGTTTTTCAAAGATTATGAAAGGTCCCAACCACAGGTTTTGGAACTTGGTGTGTTCCCCTTTTCCCTCGTGAGGTTTATCCCATTTGAGAACCAAGTATCCTGCCTCGAAGTTTCTGTAAGAAGAAGAGTTTGAATCAAACCATCTTTTCACAATCTGCTGATGTTGATCCAACTTCTTATTTTCTTGCGCTCTTACTTCCTCAAGTTTTAATAAGGCATTGATTCAACTTTCCAGAGGAGGGTAGATCTCTTCTTGGACTTTCTGCGATAATTGCATAGATGGGAGAAGAACATGAGAAGGTAGGATTGCTTCTCTCTCGTAAACGAGAAAGAAAGGAGAGTTACCAACAGAAGCTTTGGGTGTTACTTGTTCATCCCATAGTGCATTAAACAAACCGTTGTGCTAGTTCTTGTGATTTTCAGAGACTGTCCTCTTAATGATCTTGATCAAATTTTTGTTTGTTGATTCTGCTAGGCCATTTCCTTGGGGGTAGTAGTTGGTAGAATATTTCAATTTAATCCATTTTTCTAAGGAGAATACATTCATATTGAGGGATGAGAAATAAGATGTGTTATCAAAGACTAAACATTCGAGAATGTCAAATCTAGTAATGGTATTCAAGTTAAGGAAAGATACTACATGATTAGTGTTTACCACTTTTAAAGGTGCAGCTTCGGACCATCTGGTAAAATAATCCGTTGTTGTAATGATATATTTATGTTGTTGTGAATAAGCGAGGTTAATTTTCCCTATGATGTCAAGACCCCACTGCAGAAAAGGTGAATCCACTGAAACAGGCTACAAAGGGAATGTTGCCTTTTTCACTCGTCCAACAGCCTTTTGGCAAATTATGCATTTACGACATAATGCATGGCCATCTTTAAATAACGTGGGCTAGTAGTACCCATCTCTTAACACTTTGTGAGCAGTGGTGTCTCCACTGAAGTGTCCACCAGCCTCACCTGCATGAATTTCAAATAGCAATTTTCCTACTTCATGTTTTTCCAAACAACACATAAGAACACCATCAAAAAATTTTCGAAACAATACATCATTTATTAGCTAGAAAGATGAAGATTTTAACCCGAGGGATCTTTTTTTTTTAGGATCGATATGATAAGGACCAGATCCGTGTGTTAAATAAAATTTAATATCATCATACCAAGAATTAGCAACAACCTGTATAGAGCTGACCTGTGTCTCATTGTGTTGATTTACAGTTGAGATGTTAATTTGACTTTCCTATTCTTTAACTGAATCAACCACTAGTTTACATAGGACCTGACCTCTAACAATTTGTGTCGGAGTGATTTCGAGGTCGTATTTGTAACATCCCGCTCTAGCACACTGACAAAACTTATTCTTTGAGGACACTTGCTCGCAAGTGATCTAGATTTTTATGATGATGAACCACTTAACCTTGATGATGATGCATCATGATTGATGACACGATGTTTTACTATTGCTGTATACAGGTGCTATTGACTCAGTTTCATTGAGTGTGCAGGGTTTCGGACCTTGAGGATGCAGAGGCATCGGTGGAACTCCGTTGGACTCCGGATTGAGTCAGGGAGTGGGTTATTTGAGTTGTTTCATTTACGGTGATATTGATATGTTTGATGATATGCTATTGATTTTATGATATGTTGTTGACATGATCTGACATGATGGTTGATGATGCAGGCTGACGATAGCTTGCCAACCAGACTCACATATGGAGTAAAGGGGCCACACACGAGTTCTAGAGAGATTGAGGAAGAGGTGTAGACAGCAGCCCTTCCACAGCCTACTAGCACTCCCGCTGTGGCTCGAACTGTAGGTTAACGATTACCTAGTTCGAGAGGATCCACGATGCCGTGAGGGCAGACTAAGACAGTCACTCACGATGATTCTAAGGGGCGTGCAATAAGGTGGGGGCCGTATTCCTTAGAGCCCTTAGTCTCCCACAAGTTCACATGGTGGAGTGTTGACTCCAGGGGTTATAGAGTCTACCAATCCGTCAAGTCAGCGAGTGGCACCCTTGGAGCACGTAGTGCGTCCTGAAGGGCACGTCGCATGGATGATGATGATGAGACAACCTGGATGACCCTAAAACCTTTACGCCTGATAAAATTCTTAAAAACGACTCCCCTAATTAAATTGTTGCCCTGTTCAAATCAAAACCTAAATTAAAACATCTCTAAGACAATTTTGACAAGCCCTAAGAAAAGATCCTACAAAAATAACCATAGGGCGTAAGCTAAAACCCTCCTACGTGTTAATTAAAGTCTTCTTAAAAGTAAAGGGGGTAAAGTAATGAGGGAATTAAATTAAGTGAAACCCATGGCTTGTAAATGATAAAGAAGAAATGAAATTTATTAAAGTGTGAGAGTATAAAAGGTAGGAATTTAAAAATATATTGAAAAGATTAAAAACCGCATTTATCTTTTGGGTTCAAAAATATAAATAGCAAGAAAGAATTAAATAATAGAATTAAAGAGACTAGAAATAAGGAGTAAATTAAGGAGTAAATTAAGGAGTAAATAAGGAGTAAATTAAGGAGTAAATTAAGGAGTAAATTAGGAGTAAATTAAGGAGTAAATTAAGGAGCGATTTTTGGGGGAGTGAGAGAATTGAGTCTTTTAATAATTAGAAAGAAATTAATTTTTGGAGAACCATAGTGATGAGAGACACTTGGACGACAGAGAATGTTTTGAGGTTAGTCATTAAAAATTAATTAATTAATGAATTTAAGAAAGTAGGTGGGTTTCAAACTCTATAAAAGAAGGGGAAAGGAAGGAAGAAAGGGGGAACGGTTAGCGTAACGTTACG
>ML779516.1:98117-112082 GCA_009831015.1 Picea engelmannii | reverse complement strand
GATAAAACATATGTGGTGGTTTGCTTAAACACCGTTAAACTTGGGTGTTCGTTGTCAGAGTCCTTGTCATGCGCCTTCCGCAAGGGGCACAGTTGTTCTTCTTATTTAGGTTGTACTTGATTGTGGTCAGTTTTACTTTTGTCGTGGTTGCGTCTTGTTGGTCATCGAGTGGCAGCGTAGAGTCAAGTGTGTTGATACTTCTACACGCGCACAAACACCTTAAACACACAAAAAAATTAATTTTGCACCTGTTATCGGAGTTGTTGTCTTAACGAGGAAGGTCGTTACAGTATTCTTGTAACGATGTCATCCAATTTGCCCATTTTTCTCCCAGATCCTTTTGTACTAATACATTTCTTACAGCAGGGTAAGGAACGATGACTTTAGTTCTGGATTTCAGTAGATATGACCAGAAGTGTTTCACTACTTTGAAAACAGCATACGCCTATTGATCTATAGCTGGGTAATTCAGTTCATCCCCTTTAAAAGATGAGATCATGAAGGCAACGGGGATTTCATTTCTTTTAGCATTTTTCTGTGTTAACACAGGAGCGTAAGATCGGTCGGAGGTGAAATGTAAAGAGTGAAATATTGCGAGAAATCAAGACTCATCAAGGAAGGGGCTTCCACTATGGCTTCTTTTATGGAATCAAAGGCTTGACCTTCATGTGGTCCCCAACAATACTAAACATTCTTTTTAATTAAATTCTGTAACGGTCTTACCATTTCTGAAATACTTGGGACAAATCTTCTAATAAAATTAATCTCGCCTAAAAAGGATTGCATGGATTTTTTAGAGGNGGGGAGTTTGGCAATGGCTTGAGTTCTTTCAGGATCGATGATCATTCCATCACTGGACACCATGAACCCAATAATGTTTCCTTTTTCCACCACAAATACTGACTTCTTAGGATAGAGAGATGCCATACTTGCAGCAATGTTCTAGAACAGTCCTAAGGTGAGACATGTGATCTTTCTTGTTTTGGGAGAAAACGATAATGTCATCAATATAGACTACTACTAATTGATTTATGAGGCCATGAAAAGAAATGTCTATTTCTCTCTGGAAAGTGGCCCTGACATTTATGAGTCCAAAAGGCATCTTCCTATATGCATAAGTGCCCCATGGGGTACGAAAGGTGGTTTTTAACTAGTCTTCTGGAGACATGAGGACCTGGTTGTATCCCGAAAAACAATCTAATAGTGACAGTCTTTTAGAACCAGATACCTGTTGAAGAATTTGCTCCATTGGAGGATGGGATAGTTGTCTTTATCAGACACTCAGTTCAAGTTACGAAAATCAATGCAGAGTCAAATTTCACCACTTTTATTCCTTACAGGAACTATATTAGACACCCATTGTGTGTGTCTCATTGGAAAAATTATCTTTGCATTTAGTAATTTATTTAGTTCTTTATTGACAGTCGGTTCTAATTTGGGGTAAATCTTTCTTAATTTCTGTTGAAAAGGCTAAGTTTGTGGTTTCATGGGGATGCCATGTTGTATTATATTAGGATCGAATGTTTTCAAATCATCGTATGTTTAGGCAAAAATGTCCTTGAATTCTTTAAACAGTTTTATAAAGGTAGATCATTCTTGTTCGGAGCATCCCGTTCCCAAATTGATATTTTGCGGATTATCTTTAGTACCTAGATTTATCGTTTCATAAGTCAAGGAAGAACTGTTCATTTTACACTTGATTGACCCTCTAAATTTATCATGTAAATCATAAAAAAATTCTAGTCTTACAATGGATCTAGGAATAGAGTTTACCAGATCAAATGTCGATTTAGGATATCTAGGATCTGATATTACCGTGAAGTTGCAGAGGTTTTCATCGTGAGTGCCTTAATCGATCATTGCACCTTGGAAAGTGTCTTCCATATGCAAGAAGTCTATGATATGTTGGTCATTGTCTAACACTCTCCAATTGGTGATGTTTTCTAGGATCGATTGCCTGAACAATAATTCAATCGAAAATGCATTTGGAGAGAGACCTTCTGCACACAAAATTTAGAAACGACATTATCCAATAAATCATCTTCCAAATTACTTAGTCTAGGAATGGAATTGATGTTAAACATTAAAAATTTTTGTATCAAACTCCATACCTCGGTTGGATAACTTCTAAGATGTGGTGACAAGCAATGTACGAAGTTTCTTACCTACCTAACCATGATTTATGAATCACCGAACACCATTAAATTTCTTGCGTCCATATCCAAATCCTTCTTAAGCCCTTGTAGGATTGTTTCATATTCAACAGTATTATTAGTTCATTCGAACTCTAATCGACATGAAATGAAAGTCTTATTACCTGCGGGGTCGATGAGTACACATCATGTACCAGCTCCTTCTTTAGATTTGGATCCGTCAAAGTAAAATGACCAGATTTGAGCTTCGTCAGCAGTGTTTGACACACTTGGCAGAGTTGATGCCTGAGTGTAGGTCATAAGTTATGATTCTTTCTCGGGATCTGTGAAGGGGGGAATTTCGGTCATGAAGTTACCGAAGAAAGTGTTCATTGCCTGTATTTCGAATGAATTAGTGGATGCAGTAAAAGTTACATTTGTATCATTCATATCTGTCATGGTATGCTTGAGATAGTGTTCACGGTTTATCCTAATTTTATTTGGTTGTTTGTTTTCTGGCAACCACAAATGAGACCAGTCTATGGAAAAGTAACCATACAGCTGCTCGGACCAGTCCCTACTTAAAAATAAACCATAGACTTCTGGTATGTCAACAACAATGATGTCAATAATTTGGTGAACCTTAGGATTAAAAGATAACCTAACCAGAACATTCTTAAGTTCTTTGATTACTTTAATGTTCATCCGATCGGTCTAAATGATTTTGAGACTAGAAGGTTGAAAGTTTGCATTAATTTTCTGGCAAACAGATAAAGGCATCATATTTGATGATGCGCCGAAATATACCATGCAATTATGTACATTTATATTGAAAGGCGGGACATTTTTATGAGTGTTAACAGTAGAATTCTGTTGATTTTTTGTCTTTGTCCCTGAAACAATTTTGTCTACATTTGATATAGTTTTTTCAGTTAGATCCCTTTTATCCAGAAGTTCAGATGTCATTTTAGTGGGGATCTTTTTGGATGTTTTAGAACTGATTTATGAAGTCTTCTTTCTGCTAGGATCATTGTTCTTACTGTTTTCTGTGATATTTTGAAGCATTTTCTGCATAATAAGAGGAAATTTCAAAAGCTCGTAAACATAAATATTAGCCCTCAATTTTTTTAGATCTTCAATCAAGTCATATTCTAATACTGGGGTTGCTAAAATCTATTTTATTTTAGCTTGTTTTGACTATTTTGGAGGCACATTATTGCTCATTTCAGAAGACGGTTTTCTCCGTGTTTTTCTTCTCCTATTGTAAGGGTGGACAGTTTCAAAGTTTTCTTGAAAGATACTGTCAGAAAAGTGTCTGAAGATATTGGGAGATGAGTCCTCTTCTTCTGCTACTTCTTCCTCAACTATGTCTTACGAACTTTCAGGAGGAACAAAATTATCATGTGCTTCAAGAATGGTTTGCAAAGTGTATTGCAATATTTCAAAATTGAGACCTTCAATGGTCTGGTTTGGACGATTGGGAGGAAAAGGTTTTCTGAAAGGAGGTTCAAAACTTCCTTTGCTTGAGGATGCCTCCTCGACTAATCTCTTCAAGTCAATGACTTGATTTGATAGTTTTTGAAAAGATTTCTGCAAGCTTTCCAGGTCTAAATTTATGTTTGACCTTTGACTTGGGGAGGCCTCGTAAGGATTTCTATTTTCTTTTTAGAAGATGAAGTCATTTCAGCTTCACTATTGAGATTGTCTTTCAAGCTTAATATATCCTTTTCAATTTGGTTGGCTTCTTCGAAGGCTTCCAACAATGTAGATTTTTTCGACCTTTTAACCCAAATTGCTATATTATTATGTAGAGCTTTGGTGTAATATGCAACAATTAGACTCTCAGCAGGAATTGAATCTACGAGAATTCGATTCTTTAACGTAAGGAATCTTTGGTTAAAATCCTTTACTTTCTCCTTAGGGTTCATTTTTAGGCTAGAGAGTTACATAACCAAGACTTCAAGGTTTTTATCGTCTCCAAATTTCTCTAAGAAACAGGTTTTGAATTTGTCCCAAGAGACAATGGTCTAGGGTTATTGGACGAAATACCATGTGGAGGCATTTCCCTCAAAAGTATAAGGAAAGAGTCTGCATACTACGTCTTCATGCTCTACACTTCAGAGTCTAATGTCCAACATAAATTTCTTTATGTGATCTTCGACAGATTGCTTAGAATCCGGATCGAATTTAGGTAACCATTTCTCTGGGTGCTTTGGAAATGGGTGTTGAGGTCCAGGTACAAACACAACATCTTGATTGAGCCAAGGTCTAGTGGGATTGTTTTGGTTTTCCATGGGTGTAGGTGGTGTCGAAGGCTGAGATGTTTCATATGAGGAACTTCCTTCGTTGGATGACTCTCCTCCCGAAGAGGATGGAGATGAACCAAGTGGGGAAGGCGGGATACCTGATACTCCAACTCCAAGAGTAGGGGTTTCGACAGGATCTGTAGTATTACATTCAAAAGAATTTAAAAGAAGACCAGTGCCTTCAAGTTGTTCTCGGATATCTGAGAAATCTAAAGGTTGATTGAGAGGCCTACCAGGTTGTCTGATACGAGCCAAAGCACTGTGTGTCCTTATAAGTGACTAATGAACAATTTCTTATATGTTGGCCCCTTGAGGAGCTGGTGTTATTGGTTCAACAAGAAACTCAAGATTATCATTTGAGGTAGTTGTTGTTTCAAAAGTAACATCATTGTCCGAGCAACTACGTGTTACTACAAGGGAGAGAGTGTGGGGGGGAGGAGTATTATGACTTCCACATGCCATCAATTGAAATCAAGCCCTCCTTCTAGCACCATTTGTTGATGGACGAAATTGATCGACCGTCAACTGGAAGAACAAGTCTGGTCTGGGGTTGTCTAGTAACCCAAGCCGTTTGGTGTAACTTGTTCCGACGGGTTTAATGTCTCCGTCAGCCAATCTAAAATCCTAAAAGAATTAACACACGTTAATTTTGTGATCTTATGATCATAAATAATTACAATAATATAAATCTACGTGTAATACACTCACTTCATTGTTCAACTTAAACATCAAATATAAATTCTGATATTCAAATTGAAAATATGATCACAGTGTGAATATCTAGAACAATAAATTATGAACGATTATCTGTAACGTGAATATCTTGAAACATAATATATCATTGAGTCTAAATCTACAAGACATATTAATGCATCAGTATTAAATAAAACAAGACATTAATGAAACACCATTAACAAAGGACTAAATCCAAAATGATGTACGTTGTTCCATTAAGTCTTGGGATATCATTCATCCATTTTTTATTCCAGGACAAGATGCCTCTCATTTACAAAATAGAGAGTATTTAAAGATTTTTTTTAAATCTAAACTTCCTATCTCCCAAGATAGGATCAGATCTCATAAGATCAAAACATTACAAATATGGAGGGCCTAGAACCACTCATGATCAAACTATATCTTTAAAAAATTTATGAAATTGTTTTCCTATTTACAAACTAATAAAATAGTTCGAACATGTTGCATCCCATAAGATCAACATCAGATATACCATACCCTGGAAAACGAAATAGGAACAAGTTTGACAATTTATTAACAACTAATTACTAAATTCTATATAAAAAATGACATGGCTACAGAATCTCTCGATTCTGTAGCCAGTCTTATATTGGTAAAAGAAATCTAAGTTTAACCGATTTGATTTTTAAAAAATAACATGACTGTAATAAGAGGGGAAAAAAACCGTTTTACCATTTAAACCAATGACTAACATGGATCAAGATAACTTAGAATTGATTAAGGCCTTTACACTATCTGCATTCTTTATCACAATTTGCATGTCTTCTTAAGACGCTTGGCTTGTCTCTATTCATTTGCTTTGAGTTCACGATTTTCTTTTATTAGTATTTCTTTTAACTCTTTCTTGTAGAATGGGGATGTCATTATAGTACCGTTCAATCCAATGCAAGCAAACATAACAATGCACAGAAGGAGCGATCTATCGATGGAGCATATAGTTGGGTGTAAGAACATCAACACTACCTATTTTTGTCCCTTGACCGAGATTAATACTAGTAAACCCCTTGCTATCCTTGAGACATGGTGGGAGATTATTAACATAGTCATATGGCTGATTAGGATCTGACTTATGAAAATCTAGATCTTCTTCTATGAGAAAAACCTCAATTTCAGGATCTAAATCCTCACTGATCTCAATCGTATCTATCGATCTCAAATGAGGCTTAAATTGATGACGTGGACTTCTCGAAATGAGCCAACCAACCCTTTTATTTTGTAACCCTAACATTGCTTGCTTATTTTTTGATTGTTTGCGAGGGTTTTTTCTATTGTACTTTACAGTATTGTTATGGCCAACAATTAATTCATGCTTAGGGGTTTCATTTAACTCAGAACCAACATCCTGTTTCCCATATAAAAAATGATCCGGTAATGCCTCATCACGAGGGTTTTTCCTCACAAATTCTGGTTGGTTACTTGAGAAATCAAATAGTTCTCTATAATAGGCTTATCCAACATAAGGGTTTCTATAGGAATCGATGGAGTAAAACCGTTTCGGGCTAAGAACCTATCCCAGTCATCACCCAGGGATGTCAAACAATGAACCAACAACATTTTAATTAGGCCATGGTGAAAGAGGCTAGAGTCGAGGATATTCTTTTTGTATCGTTTTGACATCTTGTACAAACTCCTTAGTAAATAAAACAAAACATTCATATGGAAACCTATAAAGTGCATAAGCAACCGCACATGATAAAGAAAAACCAGGCCATAATGGCCTTCACAGGTTATAAACTATTTAAGGATTGATAAGAGACCATGCCATCTAACCTTAAGAAGAGAAAGAGGAATACCTTTCTCATAGCAATCAATCTTTCTAGAGGTCATGAAAAGACTCCAGGGCACTTCGTCAATTTTCGAGTTCTTAAACCACTTCTGACTAGAGGATGGGAGCCTTGTGGCTTCACTGATAAACCCTTTAGTCACCTCCAAATGAATGTCTCCAATTTTCGCCCTATACCCATCAAATGTTTGGGCGAATTCCTTAGTTGTGCAAAGGTTATACCTGTTGAACCTCTTAATGAAAGTATCCCAGCCCTGGGCTTTCAAATCCTCAACCACATCATCATGAGACATCAACTATTGAGGGCCATTCAGCTCTATTCGGACAACGGGATCCATTAAGAGAATGACCAGGCTATAATAGGGGTGACTCAATCTAGCTATGGGTTTAGATGGCAAGAACAGGGGAAACAAAACTGAGTGAATAGAATAGAAAGAAACCAAACAAAACCCCTGTGCAATCATAGTATAAACACCAAGGTTTCTAGCATGAAGTTTGAGCGCTTCTAGTAATGAAATCCTCGAGTACAGAGCATAACAAAGACCCTTGAATCATAATGAAAGGCTTGTCAATTCATTCTTCCATCCAAAGATCAATTACAGGATCCAAGAGATACAATTTCAACCATTGGTTTACTATTGACCTAAAAAACCTTTATTTCTTGAGAGTGAGGTCCTCTACTATGGTGGTTTAGTGTTCCTTGGAAGAGGATTCCAACTGATGAATGACTTCAAGGGCATTGTGAAATTTGGGTAGTTTAGGAAAATGATGAGAATAATGGCCATATGTATCACACAAAGCCCAAGGGTGATTTATATGTAAAGACTTAATATGCTTGGATGATGATTTAGGGAGTATTATGTGCACAACATGTGTGAAAGGACTAGGGTTTAAATCATTGGAATTAGGAATTTCTTTGAGCTCAAGGAGTGATGGACAGTTATTGGTAGCATGGCTAGTGAAATGACATAAAACACATGGGGGTATGTCTCTAGGTGCAAGGTTTCCAGTGGCCATGAATTATCTAGAACTATCAATGATCCCTTTATTCTTACCTTTGTCCCCTTTTTCAACACCTTTCCCATATTTGGTAGGGGTTGGTTGGGCCTGTGTGGATCCTATAGAGGGTGTAGTTGTAATTACGAATGGAAAAATGAGTGTCATAATCAAACTAGGAGTTGGTTGGGAGGGTGGAGGGGTGTCAGGAGTATCCAAGTACTATACAAAAATCCCCAAGGTAATATCAGGTAAACTCAACGTAGCCATCATAAGTGTATTAACTATTCCTGGAGGAGGGAATAAAAAAAGTACCGAGACAAAATTGGGACTAAGAGGGTGAGGCTGTCCATATGATGGAGTTGAGGTTATAGGAGATGTGGGTGTAGCAGATGGATATATATATATATATATATATATATATATATATATATATATATATAATTTTATTTGAAAACTTATGAATGCTATGGTTTTTGTTTGATAAACCATCTATGTGTAATTGAATTAGATAACTTTCTCCACCACATGTGCTACTGTGGAAATTTGTTGGTTTGGTCTCTTGGGATCACCTAGGTTCTAACTATAATATTACCAACATACCATTCTACCATCGGCCCGTCTCGATACCAGAAGGCAACACAGCGCATAGAGTGCACTTCGTAGTCTCACCCGAGATGGTTTCTATGGGTGGTCGCAGGACTCAAATGTCTGCAACCCTTGTATGGGATGTGTATCTCTCAAAGGCATTTAACCTACTTATTGTTAATCTTTAAACCCTCATTAGATCTTATTCCATACCATTGTCACAAATATTCTAATAGGACTTCATTAACCATTATAGCCGCATGTGTTCAATGACAAGTATTTATCTACTGTAACACAAGATTCAGATCTAACCACTAGCTATAACATTCATTTATTTAGAGCTATTCTGCAGATTCCATTCATTTATTCTTAGTAAACAATGTTATTTCCTTTATCATTTAACATATTCATCATAAACTTACGAAAGAAAATACAATAAAAAACACTACATACATTCGAAAAAAACACAGATATATCATGGTTCACCCCCCCTGGGGCTACGTCCACAAATATTTGTTGCTTGGGATATTTACTCATATTCATGAAAAATCTAGTGATGCGCACTGTATAGTCCTTCCTTCATTAAAACTGATATCCACAGATCGCAATAGTCCTCATAGCACTTGTTCTTTCTAATCTATGCTTACAAAACTGATCTCTCTTCTACAGGGCATCATGAACAACAAAATCGACAACCTAGATAGAAAACCACGATAACAACCCTTTCAAAATCATAATACATTCTACTTATACAAAACTAGGACAAAGCCCTTACAAAAACCCTAACCCCAAAAGGATTAGATTTATCCACTTTCCCGTTGACTCATTCATGGTTGGTCCTTGATCCAACCTTTATCCAAGTTGGTGCTTGTCCACTTTCCAACTTCTCCACAACAATTTGTCCACTTTGTAACTTCTTTTCTTAGCACAATTTTTCCTTTGTTTTTGGCATTTATTTTCCTCTATTTCCGGCACGCTCCCCTATTTTTCAGCACTGCCTCATTTCTTTCCCAAAATTGGCCTACGCCAACACACCCCCAACACTAACATTCTGACTCATCCCGAGTCACTCATGGACTCCTGCATATTTTACTGTCTGTGTCAGTGCTTCATACATCTTTGTTATATGTTGGCATTGTTCCTTATCCCGGTTTCTCTTTTAACCTAGCACGACAAAGCACTCTCCGAGGGCATATGATGTATAATTCCTTGGAAAATATTTCGTTAGTAATGTCTCTCTACAATTCTTCAGTCAAGATATGAGAAAACTCCATTCAATTCCCGATGGGGATGGAGTTTTGCGAATTCTTCCTGAAACTACAAGATCATTTCGAGATTTATGAGCATATCTGAGGGTTCAATGTTACTATTGCAACTTTGGCCAACACGCAAGATGAGACTCTACCATCGTAGAGTCTTTGTCATGGCTTCAACCATTTGCATGGTGATTGGAGGTCTCAGTATTTCTGCCCCATCCAAGCGTATCTATTCTATGTGCAATTTTGTTGTGTCGATCTCCATGACCAATTACTCTGCCTTTTCTTGCAGGGGCTCCAACTGAGCCTATATTACAATTTTCTATGCCTGCATTTTTTTCTCCTTTGTTTGTAGGCTCTTCATTTCTGTCGTAGTCTTGATTTTCTCGGACAGTGACATTGTCTTCTATTTCTATTTTACATCTTCCATTATTGCATGAACTTTATCTTCTCTTCCTTGCAGGTCTTGCAAGCTTCCATCTTCTAAGAGATGTGTCCACAATTGGGTGCTCTTCTCCAACAACTATGTTATTCTTTGTATCGCATGTGCTATGATTTCTGCGGATGTTATTGCATCTTTCTCTCATTGCACTCTAACTTCTGGAGGAGTAGTGGGTATTGTGTTGTCCTCCAGATCCTTTATCTGGTCCTTGTACTACTCCAAGGCCTGCATTATTTTCCTCATATTTTCTTCAGTAGATACTCCCTCTGAGTCTGCGTTGTCTAGGATAGTTAGAAATACTATGCCAATGTACTTCTCCATCTCCTCTATCTTTTGTTGCATTATCTTCTTTTCCTGTCCTTCTTGTTTGATTACTTCCTTCAGTGTGATATTTTCCTCCTGTACTATCTGTAAGTTCATCACATCAGACCTTGCCCTGGACTGAATTTCTTGCGCAACGCTAATCTATAATTTATACAACACCTTTGTCGGGATCTTGGTCAATGCCAAGTCCAGTGTCTCAATGTCCTTCAGGGGCTTATGTGTTGTATCCTCGTCAATAAACAACATCTTAGGGGTTATGATGAAATTGGCACTCCCCTACGTTGTAATTTGCATTGTTTATCCAACATGCACTCCTTCCTTAGTTTTTGTTGGTTTCTTTTTTTGTTGCTTCTCTGCCCTGATCCTCAACTACTCCAGCGCAGTTTTCACTTCCTCTACCTGTTCCAAAATAGAATCCATGTTCTTCTCAGCATTCTCCCACACCTCTAAAATTCAATCTTTGATTGTTATGGATACCAGTTCCACATCATCTGTTGTCATAAATGTGTGCATTAGTGTCCTACCCAATGTATTCTTCCATGGGTATATCCTGTGTCTCCATTTGTACTTCTTATGTGAAAACATGTTCTATTGTTCCTCTTGATTCCTGCTCTGTGCGCGGTGGATCTCATGTAGAACCACGTCATGATTTCTTTTGTGTCCTGATTTTCTTTTGTATGGGGTTGCTTTCACCCACTAGATGTTGTTGTCTTCTTCTTCTTACTGGCACCATTTATGCATGTTTGTTGTGTAGGGATTGTTATGTCTTTCATCTAAATCTATATTGTTGGAACTGTTCTTGGGATTACTAGTGCTTTCCATTCCTCAGGACAATCCTCAACCTCCATCTGTATGTCCTGCTTCATCATGCAATAGCTCAGTTGTAGCCACTCC
This sequence comes from Picea engelmannii, assembly GCA_009831015.1. Lineage (NCBI taxonomy): Eukaryota > Viridiplantae > Streptophyta > Pinopsida > Pinales > Pinaceae > Picea > Picea engelmannii. Next base: position 100,605 of record ML779516.1, on the reverse strand, counting down.
TTGGTTGGGTCCCTATTCGCATGCAACCATATGCTATGGAGCGATGCTTGAAAATTTGTTGTTTGTCTAAACTCCTGGACAGTCTCTGGGAAATCCTTCATGTGTCAGCTAAGCGGTTCTGGATTTCTGACAAGTATAGAGAAAATACATTTTTGTTTATTTTCTTTGCCTTTAGGTCTGTTGTGCTTCTAAGAGACGTGTAGTAGGTTGCGCCACACTTTCCTATTCTCTGCAGGAAAATATTGTACATCAGTTCTTTCCATCCTACAAGTGCAATGAGGATGAGTAACCATGAGTAGTGGAACTCAGAGAACCATTCCTATGTGTCCTTGCAATCCTACAAGAAATAATTAAGCAGATAAGGATCCCAACTCATCGAGCTCCCCTTCGTGCACTACACTCTAGCTATTACCACTCCTTCTGGTACTTCCTCCTTTCTGCACTTGCGCATTAACTTGCACCCTAGCAAACTTTTAGCAAATATCGTTGTAGGATCATTTATGTCGTTGATCCTGATTCCCCTATTCCCTCTCTTCATGCCATATTTTGGCTTGATTTCATCCGCGATTGCTTTTTCTTTAGTTTTATCCTCTAAGTATTGCTCTGCCTTCTCCCCATCCATGGGTAGCCCAGTGATAGCTTTGATCAAGTCCACAATAATAGGCAATGGCCTATCAATCCAAAAAATTCCTCCATGCACCCTTTCTAGGAGTTGCTTCACACATACATTGATGTGTTTACCTTACCCAAAGTGTGGTATATCCAGCAAAATCATGATCCATGTATTGTAGATCCCCAGGATCTACTGCACAGGCTCCAATAGTGGCGTGAATGATGGTCCCTCTCCTCTACTCTCCATATAGTTATGTTGCACCAAATATTGGAAATTGGTTGTGTCAGCCACATCATGATCGATGTATTTCATGGTGTCTAATCCTCCCACTATCTCATCGTCTTCCTTTACTCCCTCTGGGATTTTTGGCATTACTATTGCCAATTCCTCCTATGTGCGCGATATTCCTTGCACATTGCTCTCAGCTCGTGCCTTCTTCTTCCCTTGCAGGGACGACACCCCGACCTCTAGTATGCCCTGGTGTTCCGTTTCATGCTCTCCTTCTGGCTCTAGGCCCTGTTGCACTGAATCTGTGGATTTTTCGCCCTGTTGTGGCCCTTTTCCCCCGAACGCGTCATATTTTTTCTTCTCTGCGTCCTCCTCAGGCTGCCCGACCTCCTGTGATATGTTTCCTTCTTCCTCGACCTACATGTTGTGTGGCTCATATTCCGACGTATTTATCTCATCCACATCCACGACTGTGGGCATGTCTTGCATCCCTGTTTGTGTCACTCGAGCAAGTAATTTATTTTATTTGGAATTTGTATGTTACCCATGAAAAATTGTGGAAATTTGTGAATATCATAGTCTAAATCTATTAAGATTTGAATCTTTTCAAGATTTATTATTTTTTCTTTAAATACATTAAAAAATTCAGAAGAATTATTAGAATTGTAGATATTAATTTCTTCATATTTTTTTTATTGTTTTTTCTTAAAATTTGGAAGAATTACTAGAATTGTATATATCAATTATTGAGATTGCACAATATTGTGCAATAGGGCATCCAAGTGCAATAAGGATATTTGAAAACGTTGAATCCATTTATACATTCAAAAATGCAATTTCAATAATGAAAAATTGCAATCACATTAAAACTTATATAATCAAACTCTAGTAATATTTGCTGAGAAAAATCTAACTCATATAACATTTAGACTTCTTCAAAATTATATATAAAATTGAGACAATTAATTAATTATATTTTAGAATTTCAAATAATTAATTATATTTAGAATTTGTATGATACACAATAGAAAATTTGGAAACTTGTTAACTCTATGGGATTTGGTTAGTATCCCTATGGTTCTAATTGGTTTTCATAATTTTCTCCACCACCATAGAGTGCCTTGGTGATTTCTCCAATCTTGATTGAAAATTTTAAAGTTTAAAGATATCATTGTAAATCGTTATTTTGAGGACTTGTTTGAATTTATTTATTTGTTTAAAACGTACTATTTTAATGTGATGATGGAGATTTTTTTTTTTACCAAATTTAAATGAAAACATATAAAAAATAGACAAATAGTTAATTTATTTTCCTATTCATAGAAATAACTCATATAAATAACGCACTAATGTAATAGTATTATTGGTATATGATATAAGATGAATTGTAAAGAGAACAAGAGAAATTAGCACCAAAGCTGCTTATACTAAGTTCGCTTTGATATATTGTTCGATTTGAGATTAATGTTCTATAATTTTTTTCATTTAAAATATTTAAAATCATTTTTTTAATAAAATTATAATTTTAAAATGTTAAGTTATTAAATCAAATTTTTAATAAAATTATAATTTTAAAATGTTAAGTTATATGGATGTTGTAATTATTTTCAAAATTGTCTAATCCATCTATGCAAGAGAAATTTGAGT
>ML779516.1:76433-94953 GCA_009831015.1 Picea engelmannii | reverse complement strand
TAGGTTTTTTGATGCAGGAGCATCACCCATGTCAAAGCGAGCCAGCACGAAAGCGGCGGATAGCTGAATGAGCCAGCAGATTTCTTTTTGAAAAGCACCTTGATATTTGTTGCGCCAAACATTAATGTGTAGAATTTAATGAATCGCACTTTGTATATGTAATGGACCTTGAGCCTTTAAGCTCTCGTCCTTAGATAGCTGAGGCATTTAATAGACTTAATGCTGTTAGATAGGAAATTTAATTATAGATTTGATAGTTTAGGAGTTCGAGAGGGAGAACGGAATATAGACACCCTCCTTTGTAAATTGTAGGAGGATTCATTCATTCAGGAGCAAGAAGAGAGCAGAGAAGAGAATTGTATGAAGAACACCCATGTACAGAGATTGAATTAATAGGATAAAGCTTTGATTCAATTCCATGGTTATGTGTTATTTCCTTGTGTGTTGATGATTATGATCATGAGTATTTGCTTCCTGTCATGTATTTTCTTTTATATGCTATGTATGTGATTTCATGGTTGATTTGAAATCTGAGAGGAGTGAATGAGTCTCAATTGTTTCTCTAAGTGAGCCAGAGAATTCTTGCAAGGAGTGTAGTTGAATTTGTACGCAAGGAGTGCGTGACTGCAGGGTTTTACTTAGAGAAAGATTTTGTTTTCATTCATCTCAAAAGTGCAGATTTGGCACCGAAGCCGTGCAAGGCGTGCGCAGGCTAGACGAAGACTCAGAGTTACAATTCCGAGCAAAGAGTTGAAGACCGCTACTGCAGGAGTGTGCAAGGTCGAAAGCTTCAAACACTTAGCGTGGTTTGAAGGTTTGTCATAAGGAGTGTGTGCAAGAACTTCTTCCTGAGGGAATTGAAGTCATGAAGCTCAGGAGAGATGGGCCTTCAAAGTTGTTGAAGAACAACGGAGCAAGTTGTGTGAGCAGATGGAACAGCCGAGTCGTAGGTTGACAAACAAGTCTCGCGGAGAGACACTTCTTGTTCAAGGATTTCATAAGGAGGACAGTGGATGTAAAGTCTATAGTGTAGGTGAAAGAAGTTCGAAGTTCGGGAGAGTAGGGGTGTCAATCAGAATCACAGGGAGTATGGCTCTATTCGTGGATTGGGCATATCGGCGTTTCGTGTAAAAGCGATTGAAGATTTAGCCGTGGAGATTGCGAGGTGTGAAGTTCCGAGAAATTTTGTAGATCGCGGGGACCACAAGAGTGGGGACGTGGAAGGTGATCTCGGGACATCGGGTCTTGGAAGTAAAGGACTAAGAGATTGGTCTCGCAAGTGGCAGGAACGCGAAAGAGCGAGAACGCGAGATCGGCATCTCGACGCATCGCGTATTGGCGGTTGGAACCGTAAGTGTTGATCATCACGAATCGCAAAGTCGCGATATAGGGAAGTTCCGATAGAAGAGTAAGGAAATTCAGCGATTGACCAACATCTCGGGTCTCGGAGATCTAAGAATCCAGGGTTCAAATTTGAACTCGCGAAGGCGCGAAGTTCCGATCCTCCGAGTGCAGAGAAGGGGATCGAACCAGGAAGAATCTGTGGGTAGATCTCCCGATAGGGAGATAGAAGAGTATTTTACTCTTCGGGTCAGGAGAAGAGAAGGTCCTGGTGAGAGAGATCATGCTCCGAGGAGTGCGATTTGCATCAGAGTGGTATCAGAGCGGGGATATCTTGTCTGTATATTTCAGGCAAGAGGAGTGAAGAAGAGGAAAGCACTCTGATACACACGACTTGCGTCAGAGTGGTATCAGAGCAGGAATATCTTTGCTTTCTGTAGCAGAGAAGAGAATTCATCATGCCGCCCAGAAGAGAAAGGCAATCACCTGGTCTGGAGGACATGGATGCACGAAGAAGAGGTAGGCCAGCAGGAAATCCAGAAACGGAGCGCCAAATGAGAGATCTCCGAGAAAGACTCGAGGAGATGGAGACAGTACAAAGACGAGGAGTTGGTGCAAGGGATCTTAGTGATTCCGAAGTAGAAGAGGAAGCTAGACATGTAGAAGAAGTCACAGCAGAAGATGCATCAACCAAGCCGTTGATCAAAGCCATCACCAAGATGGGTGCGAAGGCGAAAATGGATATTCCAGTCTACGAGGGAAGTCTGGATGCAGAAGAGCTATTGGACTGGATCCAAGCTCTTGACACCTACTTCGATTATGAGGAGATCGAAGAGGACAAGAAAGTCAAACATGTTGTCACCTGGTTGAAGGGACATGCAGCCTTATGGTGGGATGAGCTACAGGAAGATAGACGTTCCAAGGGTAAACAAAAAATCAAGAGCTGGGATCGGATGATCACTAAGATGAAAGAGAAATTCATCCCAAGGGATTATCAGATCACACTGTTCAAGCGAATGCAGAACCCGAGACAGAAGTTGATGACGGTGAAGGAGTACACCGAGGAATTTTATAAACTCAACATTAGAGCAGGTCATCGGGAGAGCGATGATGAGAAGGTGGTGAGATATCTGAATGGTCTGAGATATGACATTCAGGACGAGTTAAGTATGGTAACCATCAAGACGGTGGAGGATGCTTACCAGATGGCTCTAAAATCCGAAGAAAAGTTGAGCCATAAGCAAGGTTAGCGAGGGCGAGGCAGAAGTCAGCCCAAAGGCAAGACAGTTTCCCAGGAAAAATATCAGAAGCCCAAGGAGGAATGGAAGAAACCTCAGGGTAAGATTGAAAAAGGTGGAACCTCACAACAGAGGCAGCCATATGTTGAACAGAGAAGACAACAAAATGATCAGCGGGGAGATTACACTGATGCAAACACTCTTCCTCATACTAGAGGTCGAGGTAGGGGAAGAGGTGGAGTGATCACATGTTTCACATGTGGGAAGAATGGGCACAAGTCATTCGAGTGTCCAGAGAAAAAGCAAGTTGGAGGAGAAGCTCACATCATTGAGGCGCAGAGGCATGATGCTGAGAACGAAGATGTAGACAGCGGAAGATCGCTTGGGATGCATAAATTTCTCTTAACACCCGAGAAGGAGGTGGAGAACACAGCTCAGAGGAGCCGACTGTTCAGGACAGCTTGCACAGCCAAGAACAGAAAGTGCAAGGTCATTGTGGACAGCGGAAGCACAGACAATCTCGTTTCAGCCGAGATGGTGGAAAAAATGGAGTTGGAGACGACCAATCACCCAAGTCCATACAAGGTTTCATGGATGCAGAAGGGACATCGGGTGAGTGTCACGAAACAATGTTTAGTTGAATTCAAAATTGGGGGATATAATGATAAAATTATGTGTGATGTTATTCCCATGGATGTATGTCATGTATTGCTGGGAAGACCATGGCAATATGACAAGATTGTGGTTCATGATGGGAGGATGAACACATATACCCTGGAGAAGGATGGGAAAACACACAGGTTGCTTCCGATAAAGGATAAGGAAGTAAAGCCAGAAGGAAGCAATACCATACTTCTCATGAGTGGGAAGGAACTTCTCACAGAGATGGAGAAGAAGGAAGATCCACAATTCTTTGTGGTCAGGAAACCGAGAATTGTCCTGACTAGCACAAGAGTGGACGACTTGCCAGAAGAGATTCAGGAACTGCTGGGAGAGTTCGCTGATATCATCATGGACGAATTACCTCGTTCATTGCCACCGATGAGGAGTGTGAGTCATCACATTGACCTCATACCTGGAGCCAGTTTACCGAATAAGGCTGTGTACAGATTGACGCCGCAAGAAAATGAGGAGGTCAAGAGGTAGGTACAGGATCTGCTGGACAAAGGACTGGTTAGAGAAAGTTTGAGTCCATGTGATGTTCCGACAGTACTAAGTCCGAAGAAGGATGGAGGCTAGAGAATGTGTACAGACTCCAGAGCGATTAACAAAATAACCATCAGGTACATATTTCCACTGCCGAGAATGGATGATCTGATGGATTTCCTGAGTGGGGCAAATTATTTTTCGAAGATTGATTTGAAGAGCGGATATCACTAGATTCGCATGACAGAAGGTGATGAATGGAAGACATCATTCAAGACAAATGAAGGTTTGCACGAATGGTTGGTTATGCCATTTGGTTTGACAAACGCGCTGAGCACATTCATGAGACTGATGAATGAAGTCCTGAGGGAATTCATCGGGAAATTTGTTGTCGTATATCTGGATGACATATTGATTTTCAGCAAGACCAAGGCTGAACATTTGAAACATTTGGCCATTGTGATGAGGAAGCTACAGCAGGAGAAGCTGTTGATAAATATGAAGAAGTCTTCATTCATGCAGACAGAGCTCATTTATTTGGGTTTTGTGGTTTCGACGAATGAATTGAAGATGGATCCGAGTAAAGTGGAAGTGATTAAAAATTGGCCATCACTGAGAAATGTTTTTGAGGTGAGAAGTTTCCATGGTTTGGCTAGTTTCTACAGAAAATTCATCAGGAATTTCAGTGGGATTAGCGCAGCAATGATGGACATCGTGAAAAAACGACATAAAGTTTTTCATTGGACAGCAGAGGCTGAGAAAAGCTTCACTTTGTTGAAGCAGAAGATCACAGAGCAACCAATTCTGGTGTTGCCGGACTTCAAGAAGACATTTCAAGTGAAATGTGATGCAAGTGGGTATGCTGTAGGAGGAGTCTTGAGTCAAGAGGACAGGCCAGTTGCATATTTCAGGAAGAAGATGGATGAAGAAAAGCTAAAATACTCCACGTATGATAAAGAATTCTATGCCATCATACAGGCATTGAAGAAGTGGAGGCATTACTTGATACCCAAAGAATTTGTTCTGTACAACGATAATCATGCATTGCAGTTTGTGAGTCAACAGGAGAAGTTGAATTAGAAGCATGCAAAATGGGTAGAGTACATGCAGAATTTTATGTTTGTAATCAAACACATTTCAGGAACTGCTAACAACGTGGTTGATGCTTTGAGCAGGAAATGTTTGTTGTTGCAGGAGTTCAGAGTCAAGACGTTAGGTTTTGAGAATATGAAAGACATGTATACCGGTGATGTAGATTTTGCATAAGCGTACGAGGCAGCTGAGAATCCAGTTCTTAGGGATCGAAGCCCATGGATTGATTACATGATCCAGGAAGGATTGTTGTTCCGAGGCAATCAGCTATGTATTCCGAATTGCTCCATGAGGGAGAATTTAGTGAAGGAAAAGCATAGTGGTGGATTAGCAAGTCACTTTGGTCATGACAAAACATTCGCAAAGCTAAGCAGATCGTATTTTTGGTCGGGCATGCGAGCAGATGTCAAGCGATTTGTTGACAGGTGTCGAATTTGTCAACATTAGAAAGGCAGAAAGCAGAACACAGGTTTTTATCAACCATTGCCCATACCCGAGGGACCATGGGAGGCAATAAGCATGGATTTTGTATTGGGTTTACCAAGGACACAGAGAGGAGTTGATTCCATCTTTGTGGTGGTAGACAGGTTTTCGAAGATGGCACATTTTATTCCGTGTCAGAAGACCAGCGATGCGACCCACATCGCAAACTTGTTTTTCAAAGAGGTTGTTAGACTACATGGATTGCCGAGAAGCATTGTCTCGGACAGGGATACCAAATTCATAGGCCATTTTTGGAGGACGCTATGGAAGAAGCTAGGGACTAACTTAGCGTTTAGTTCAGCTTACCATCCGCAGACAAATGGGCAGATGGAAGTGGTCAATAGGAGTCTGGGAGACTTGCTGAGAAGCTTGGTGGCAGAGCACCATAGCAGCTGGGACAACGTATTTCCACAGGCAGAGTTTGCGTACAATGATTTGGTGAATCGAAGTACAGGCAAAAGTCCATTTCAGATTGTGTATGGGACACAAACAAGAGGAGTTTCTGAATTCAGGGAGTCATAACATGATGCGACTAGCAGCGCGAGCGTAGAAACATTCGCTGAAGCGATGCAGGAACTTCACAGCAAGGTGAAGCAGTGACTGATGGATGCAAATCAGGACTATAAGCGCAGAGCAGATCAACATCGGAGACAACTTCAGTTCGAAGTTGACGATCTAGTTCTCGCACACTTGAGGAAGGAAAGGTTCCCAAGGGGAACATACAACAAGCTCAAAATGAAGAAAATAGGGCCATGCAGAGTCCTGAAGAAATTTGGAGAGAATGCATATGAAATTGAGTTGTCGGATGGCATCAGGATATCTCTGATATTTAATGTTTCGGATTTATACCCATACAAGGTTGGAGAAGCAGAGACTAGAACGGAGGAACCAGTAATCCAGTGGCAGAAGCAATTGCCAGTTGCAGAAAAGCCACAGATGGAGTGCATACTAGACAAACGAGTGGGCAGAAAGACCAGGCGCAAGCAGTATTTTGAGTACCTGGTCAAGTGGAAGAACCACCCAGTCAAAGATGCTAGCTGGGAAAATGAAGCAGTCATACAAAAGCATGGACAGACTGTGTAGGAGCTCATGGACAGGAGCCCATGAAATTTTTCAATTGAGGGAGTATGATGTAGGAGCATTGCCCACGTCAAAGCGAGCCAGCACGAAAGCGGCGGACAGCTGGACGAGCCAGCAGATTTCTTTTTGAAAATCACCTTGATATTTGTTGCTCCAAACATTAATGTGTAGAATTTAACGAATCACACTTTGTATATGTAATGGACCTTGAGCCTTTAAGCTCTCGTCCTTAGATAGCTGAGGCATTTAATAGACTTAATGTTGTTAGATAGGAAATTTAATTATAGATTTGATAGTTTAGGAGTTCGAGAGGGAGAATGGAATATAGACACCCTCCTTTGTAAATTGTAGGAGGATTCATTCATTCAGGAGCAAGAAGAGAGCAGAGCAGAGAATTGTATGAAGAACACCCATGTACAGAGATTGAATTAATAGGATAAAGCTTTGATTCAATTCCATAGTTATGTGTTATTTCTCTGTGTGTTGATGATTATGCTCATGAGTATTTTCTTCCTGTCATGTATTTGCTTTTATATGCTATGTATGTGATTTCATGGTTGATTTGAAATCTGAGAGAAGGAGTGAATGAGTCTCAATTTTTTCTCTAAGTGAGCCAGAGAATTCCTGCAAGGAGTGTAGTTGAATTTGTCCACAAGGAGTGCGTGACTGCAGGGTTTTACTTACAGAAAGATTTTGTTTTCATTCATCTCAAAAGTGCAGATCTGGCACCGAAGTCATGCAAGGCGTGCGTAGGCTAGACAAAGACTCAGAGTTGCGATTTCGAGCAAAGAGTTGAAGACCGCTACTACAGGAGTGCGCAGGGTCGAAAGCTTCAAACACTAGCGTGGTTTGAAGGTTTTCCGCAAGGAGTGTGTGCAAGAACTTCTTCCTGAGGGAATCGAAGTCGTGAAGCTCAGGAGAGATGGGCCTTCAAAGTTGTTGAAGAACAACGGAGCAAGTTGCGTGAGCAGGTGGAACAACGGAGTCATAGGTTGACAAACAAGTCTCGCGGAGAGACACTTCTTGTTCAAGGATTTCATAAGGAGGAAAGTGGACGTGAAGTCTACAGTGCAGGCGGAAGAAGTTCGAATTCCGAGAGAGCATGGGCGTCGATCAGAATCACGGGGAGTATGGCTCTATTCGTGGATCGGGCATATTGGTGTTTCGCGTAAAAGCGATTGAAGATTTGGCCATGGAGATTGTGAGGTGCGAAGTTCCGAGAAATTTTGTAGATCGCGGGGACCACAAGAGTGGGGACGTGGCAGGTGATCTCGGGACATCGAGTATCGAAAGTAAAGGACTAAGAGATTGGTCTCGCAAGTGGCGGGAATGCGAAAGAGCGAGATCGCGAGATCAGCATCTCAGCGCATCGCGTATCGGCGGTTGGAACCATAAGTGTTGATCCTCACGAATTGCGAAGTCACGATATAGGGAAGTTTCGATAGCAGAGTAAGGAAAGTCAGTGATTGACCGAAATATCGGGTCTCGGAGATCCGAGAGTCCAGGGTTCAAATTTGGACTCGTGAAGGCGCGAAGTTCCGATCCTCCGAGTGCAGAGAAGGGGATCGAACCAGGAAGAATCTGTGGGTAGATCTCCCGATAGCGAGATAGAAGAGTATTTTACTCTTCGGGCTGGGAGAAGAGAAGGTCTTGGTGAGAACGATCGTTCTCTGAGGAGTGCGATTTGTGTCATTTTTGTTGGTCCAAAATCAAGGTTCTGCATGTAAGGCAAGTGCCCCTTCTACCACGGAGTTCTACAAGTAAGATAGGTGCCCCTTCCACTGTGGTGTTTTGTAGGTCAGGAAGGCACCCCTTCCATCATGGCTCCATGTCAACTTCCCCTGTCGCACTTGCCACATGCCATCATGTACCTACCACCATATAAGTACGCATCACCTTTTCTATGTCAGCTGACATGTGGCTCCATGTCATTGCTGACGTCATCATACAAAAAATACCTAATTTTGCCCAATTTTTGAATTTTTCCATTTTTCCAATTATGACCTTCGTGATTCTTTCCTCAGGTCGCCATTGAAGATTTGAAACTAAGTTTAATATGGCCATTTTATTCCCTATAAGAATCAATTCGACCTATGTACATGTAATTTGACTATTCCCTGCCGAATTATCCATGAATTACACTGCATAAATTGGGGATTTTCCAAATTTTGCCCCAATTCATAATTTCTTCCCTAGGCCTCCATTGAAGCTTTGCAATTAGCTTCGTTATGACCAATTTGGACCTATAGATAGTCCATTAAATCCTTGCATGATTGATTGACCATTTTGGGTTCAAATTTCTCTCAATTTTGTTCATGAATTGATCAAATTTGCACCAATTCTTCCATGGTTGTATTGTAAATTCGAAATGTGGCCATCTACAGGCCCAATTTTTTTTAGAATGCAATTAAAATTTGGGGATTTCTAATCTCTGGCTAAATTCCCTCATATTACTTATAAAATTTTCCCCAATTTCACTACAGTAATTTCATTAAATATATTAGCGAAATCCTGAAAATTAAATTTCTGCAATTTATATCTTTAGTGTTATGCTAGATAGCCCATGCATGCTTAGTATTGAACTTTAGTCTTTGATACCACAATGTAGAATCCATAGCTCGAAGTTGGTCGATGCCACAAAAAAAAATTTCCTCTCTGATACCAATTTAATGCCCCCATTACTAGTAATTCAACAAAATTACCTTTGATACCATTTAATTAATAGAATTCCCTATATATGAACATAACAAAGAGAAAATTTAGAGTGGGATACATAGTATGGTTACAGTTGAATAAGGAAAGGCTACAAGGTCCTAGCAAGAAGATCAAGGATTTGAGGTATGGTCCTTTTGAGGTATTGGAAAAGGTGGGAGATAATGCCTACAGACTCAATCTACCCCCATACATGCACATGTATTCAGTAGTGAATGTGGAGAATCCCAAACTCTATGATCCTTCCATGTTGGATTAGAAGGAGGAGCAATTCCTACCTTCCATAGAGGAATTAGCACGAGATGCTCAGGTAGAGTTAGCAGAGGACACTGTTTTGCAGAAGCATTCCAATACTACAAGACAGGGGCACCATGACCTTTGGAAAATTGGGTTGAAAGGATAACTTCCAAGCAAACAAAAGTGGTACTCCTAGGAGAAGGTAGAGGAAAAATTTCCTCACCTCATTCAGTAAATATTTTGGGGACCAAAATCCCCCATAAATGGGGAGTTGTGATCTGGATTAGATCATTATATTGTTTGTCATCTATCCCTATCCTTTCAGAGTGGAAAAAATTGGAGGAATCAATCTACAGGGCCATTTTAGTGGCAGGTCCCAGTTTGGAAAATTGGGGTTTGAAACCTTTTGGGGCCATTTTGAGGCATCAAACGACATTTTTTGGAGTTAAAAATGTCTTAGAATCATTCGGACCTCTTGACATTATTCTACACACCAATATTTTTCCAACGGTGCAAAAATCGCGTCAATTAGAGCTCATATGCAAAAGTTATGCCTCCCGCAAGTTGACCTACCGTGTTGACCACCATGGTACAAGAGGATGCCACATCATCCCCCATTACTCACACATCTTGGGCTAGCCATGTATATAATTTCAAGAAGATTCTAGAAGGTCCAAAACCCTATCACAATTGAGGGTTGAGGAAGTCAAAAACCTACCCCTAGATGGCTATCAAGCTATGTTAAATATCGGGCCACTAAGAGGAAAAGGGGTTCCATTCTTTTGCATTGTATCTTGTTCCATAGTTGAGAAAAACATTTGAGAGTGGTATTATGTGGGCATAACAAAGGAAGAGGGATTCTATTGCAGCCATACAGGCCACAGGTCAAAGGAAAATTCGAAGAGAGTGTCTATTTCTTTGTACTTGCATCATTTATATACCAGAGAAAAGAGAGCAGAGCAACCTCACCTTCTAGCTGGGTTTTCTCCCGTAAGGGTTTCCCATAGAAAATATTTTTGTTATCTTGTGGATGGTGTGATTGTACTTTACTGATCTCTATTTTCTACATTTTATCTATTTCATGCATAAGCAAAAAATCATAAACTAAATATTTTGGAATCTAAAGGAATTTAAACTAAATAGTGTAGATTTCGGTTTTTTTTTATCAGATCTAATATGATGAATTGTTCCAGTGGAATATCTATGATAGTTTACAAATGAAAATATCCATATGGTAACGGAATGGGTACAATGATGACAAAGATACCCAACAATTGTTTACAGTTGATTTTGCCCTCTCGTTTAAAGAGAAAACTAAAGATTATCACATCTACAATCTCCTCACTGATCCTTATTCACCTACCAATCAGTACCTATAGTGATTACTTATTTATAGATTACTGCTTAATTATACAGATGATATGTAATATAAAAAAAAAAAAATTATAAAATTAAATAATTTAATATTTTAATTTTATAAATAAAATAAAATGGTGAAAAATTATATGAATTAAAAAAAAATCATTAACCAGCATGAATAATATCAAATTGCACTCCCTTCCAAAACTACCCTGTCCCACTCAATACCGCGGAGTGGGAGTCGTGTAACCAATGGGGACTGAGAGGGTGAGCGGGACATAATTTAGAATTCATTCGTGGTGCCACTGCCACCCCTTCAAACACGATAGTGGGATCTTTCTTTTAGACTTTCATTGACTGGAGCGTGCTACTGAAAGGATGAGTGGGACATAAAGTAGCGGTGCCACTCTGTCAAACACGTAGTGGTGGGATCCCTAGTAGATGATGATAATGAAATTTTGTGGAAACTTGTCATTTGTGTTTGGAATTTGCGTTTAGACTTTTCATTGATGGGAGTGTGGGACTTAAAGATTAATGGGAGACTTCAAATAGCTCTACTTACATTTCATTGGTAGTGCCACTCCGTAGTGGGATCCCGAGGACACACACGGTGAAGAAAATGTGTGAAAACTTACATCTATGTGTGCACTAAGTTTACTTGATTGGATTTATAATGGATACCATTTTCAAAATGGAAAAAGTGTAAAACGATTCAGTAAAAAAAATTGTTTCAAAAGTGTAATTTTGTCATATATAAATAAAATAAAACATACTAAAATTTATTATTTAACATTAAAAATAAGTATTAACAAAGATAATAATAATAATAATAATAACTTTATTTCATTTAAATTGTGTCATTTATGAAAGTAGGTTACAATTAAATGTATAGAAATTAGACATACTATGTTCAAAGTTGAGTATTTTGCTATTTGTGAACATGTTTGTGCAGTTCTCTTTTGTATGTACTTTCTCAAGAGAGACTCCACGTTCATTGATAACCTGTCTTACAAAATAGTACTTGATAGGTATATGTTTTGTTTTACTATGGTAGGTTGAATTATTAGCCAAGTGAATAACACTTTGACTATCACAAAGTAATTTTACTTTGTTATGCATCCTTCCAAACTCACCAAACAAACATTTCAACCAAACTGCCTCTTTGCAAGCATGTGAAGCAGCTACGTATTTTGCTTCTGTAGTGGATAAAGCAACAATGTTCTGTAGCTTTGACATCCAACTAATAGCTCCACCTGCAAGAGTAAAGACATACCCTGATGTTGACCTTCTCTTGTCCAAATCACCTACAAATCAGAATCAACATATCCACAGACTAATTCACAACCACTGTTATAAGTGATACAGTAATCACACGTGCCTCTCAAATACCGAAGCACCCATTTCACTATTGCCCAGTGCTCTTTACCTGAATTTTCCATATACCTACTGACAACACCAACTGCATGTAAAATGTCTGGCTTTGTACTAACCATCGCATACATTAGACTTCCTACTGCATTAGCATATGGTATTCGAGACATATATTCCTTTTCTTATTTTGTACTAGGACATAAACTTGAAGAAATCTTAAAATGGGAAGCCAAAGGGACTGAAACTGGTTTCATGTCATTCATACCAAACCTCAAAAGTTTCTTCTCAACATACTTATGTTATGACAACCAAAGCTTACCATTCCTCCTGTCTCTGGATATCTCCATGCCCAAAATCTTCCCTGTTGCTCCTAGATCTTTCATATCGAATGTCCTAGTCATCTAAGCCTTTAACCTGTTGATCTCAGTTATGATTTTTCTTGCTAAAAGCATATCGTCAACATAAAATACTAAGATAATGAATATGCCATTATTCATTTTCTTAAAGTAGACACAATGATCATACTCACTCTTTGTATAATTATGGCTCACCATGAAAGAGTCAAATTTCTTGTACCATTGTCAGGGTGATTGCCTCAGACCATACAATGATTTCTTGAGCCTGCAAAAAAAATTCTTGCTGGGATTATGAACAAACCCTTCAGGTTGTTCCATGTAAATTTCCTCATCCAAATATCCATGTAAGAAGGTAGTTTTAACATCTAGCTACTCCAACTCCAAATCAAGTAATGCAACTAATGCTAACACAATTCGAATTGAAACAAACTTAACAACTGGTGAAAAAATATCATGAAAGTCAATACATTCTTTCTGAGAATATCCTTTCGCAACTAGTCTTTCTTTGTACCTTTCCACCTTATCATCAACACCCTTCTTCAGCGTGTAGATCCACTTGCAACCTACAGTTTTTTTGTCCCTTGGAAGTTCTACCAAGTCCCATGTGGCATTCCTCTCTAATGCCTTCATTTCTTCTTTCCATTTATCACTGTTAGAACCCTTCACAACTTCCTGATAGCACAAAGGTTCATCATCATTAGTACTTAAATAAATTGATGAAACAAAATCATCATACCTTCTTGGAGGATTTCTGACCCACGTAGACCTCCTTAGGGAAGTTTGTGGTTCATCCACATCTGTTGATTGTTACCATCAACCATGTCTTCCTCTGCAAGAAACTCTTCATGAACATCTTTAGAAACTTGTTCATGTTCACTTTTATCTGTATTTGAACTGGTTTCAAACTGAATATGTTGATACTCAGGTACTTCTTCCTGTTTCTTTTGAACATCTACATATGATTTGATGAGATATGATTCATCAAATATTACATCTTTGTTAATGGTGATCTTGTGGGCAGTAGGATCCCACAACCTATACCCCTTAATACCATCACCATATCCAACAAAGATAAGCCTTTTTTATTTTCGACCTAATTTAGAACGTTGATGTTTCAGAATTAGAGCATAGGCTTCACAACCAAAAACTTTAATATTATAATAATTACAAGGGTGGCCTTTCCATACCTCTTCAGGAACCTTGCACTCTATTTTTGTTGATGGTGATCGATTCACCAGATAACAAGTTGTAGTTATTGCTTTTGTCCACAGTTCTTGCTGCAAGTTGGCGTTACTAAGCATACTCCTTGCTCTCTCTAGAAGAGTCTTGTTCATGCATTCAACAAATCCATTTTGTTGAGGAGTATAGGTAGTAGTTTTATGTCTATCAACCCCAAACTCCTTGTAATATTTCTCAAATTCCATTGACGTAAATTCACCACCATTATCAGTTTTTAAACATCTAATGGACCTACCAGTGCTCTTTTCCACTAAAGCTCTAAACTGCTTGAAAACGGTAAACACATCAGCCTTTCTTTTCAACCTATAGATCCACACATTACTAGAAAAAACATCTATAAAAGTAACAAAATATGATGATCCTTCATACGAAACAATAGGGGATGGTCCCCAAACATCAGAATGGATATAATCAAGGATTCCTTCACTGGTGCGTCTTCCATTTTTAAATCTCTGCCTATTCTGTTTTCCATAAATACAGTGCTTGCAAAAATCTAACTTTAAAGACTTTAGACTAGGAAGTAACTTGTGATCAGATAATACCTTCAATCCTCTTTCGCTCATATGGCCCAACCATTGATGCCATAGTCGAAAAAAATCATTGTCATTCTCAGATACCATTGTCGCATGATCTGACTCAGTTCTTCCTTCTAACATAAACATGTTACCAACCTTCTTCGCTTTCATAACAAGTAGGATTCCTTTGTATAATTTCATAACTCCACCTTGAAAAATACTCTTATATCCTCCAGTGTCTAATACTCCCAAAGAAATTAGGTTCTTCCTAATCTCAAGTACATGTCTCACATCAGTTAGTATTTTAACATTTTCATTAAGCATCTTAATTCGAATGCTACCAATTGCCACAACTTTACACGAGATATCATTTCCCATGTAAACTATTCCATCATCTATAGACTGGTAAGTAACAAACCAGTGTCTATGAAGACACATGTGATTTGAAGCACTAGAATCTAATAACCCTTGTTGATCATGACCTAAACCAATACTAATTGATAAAAAATCATCAGTCATACCTGAACCTGTTGTTGAACCTGTTTTAGTTGCGTTTGCTTCCTTCATTTATTTTGTAGGGTCGTCTTTGGAGGCTTGTTGTCACTTCCAACATTCCTTCTTCAGGTGTCCAGATTTTCCACAAAAGCAACACTTAAGTTTTCTCTTCTTTCCCTTCGACTTTGACAAAGAGAAATCCCTCTGACCCTGTCCTCTTTCTTTAGGTCTGCCTCAGACCATCATCGCCTCAGATGTAGAGGTTTCTAGATTGGATGTCTTCCTTGTTTCCTCAGACAATAAAGCTCCAATAATAACATCAAACTCAATACTTTCTGTTGAACTGAAACTAATAGAGGTAATACAGTGATCCCATGACTCGAGAAAAGAGCAAAATAATGTAATCGCCTTATCTTCAGATTCGAATTTCACTCCCATGCTAGTCAATTGAACTAAGAGAGTATTAAAAGTATTTAAATGATAAGTTATTTTTGTACCTTCCTTCATGCACAAACTGTACAATTGCCTTTTCAGGAAGATCCTTTTTGTCAAGGATTTCTTCATATACAGGCTTTCAAGCTTCGTCCAAAAACCGGTTGTTGTCCTCTCCGCAACAATGTTGAATAGATCATTGGCCAAACATAGGCATATAACACTCAGTGCTCTCACATCGATCTCATCCCAGTCTTCATCTATTATGGTCGCGGGTTGTTTTTCTTTTCCCAAAAGCACTTTCACCATGCCTTGTTGCACGAGAAGATCATGCATCTTAACCTTCCAGATCTTGAAATTGTTTTTTCCATTGAACTTCTTGATTTAAAACTTAGAACTCTGAGTTTTCGATTTTAGCAGAAGAAAAAATTTCAAAACCACTGCTTATAAAACCAAGCCCTTTAAAATGTGGAGGAATAATGGTATAAAATCCAAAACGTTTAATAAAAAAATTTAATAGAAAACTTTTTTACTAATCTCACCTTTTATTAAAAAAAAGTTTCACCTTTTAAAGCATCCACCCACTTGAATTTTACATGCGTTAAAAAAGAAAATTCACTTTTGAAAAAGACCTTTAATTCCTCCACCCTTTTGTTTTATGCATACAACATTTAATACCAAATATTCTAAAACTTGGTACCTTTAATTTTTCAAACCATGTGAATGTTTCATTGAAGGAAGATTGATGCTCCTAGGAGTATTGAAAGGGAGTGCTAGTTTGAGATCAACCATCTTTCATTGTGGATGGGGGAGCATCGACGCTCTGTGGTGCAGAAAACGGGTGCATGGATTTTACTGCTCCAAGGCCTGCGTTATTTTCCTCATATTTTCTTCAGTAGATGCTCCCTCTAAGTCTACGCTGTCTGGGATAGTTAGAAATACTATGCCAATGTACTTCTCCATCTCCTCTATCTTTTGTTGCATTATATTATTTTCTTGTCCTTCTTGTTTGATTACTTCCTTCAGTGTGATATTTTCCTCCTGTACTATCTGTAAGTTCATCACATCAGACCTTGCCCTGGATTGAATTTCTTGCGCAATGCTAATCTATAATTTATACAACACCTTTGTCGAGATCTTGGTCAATGCCAAGTCCAGTGTCTCAATGTCCTTCAGGGGCTTATGTGTTGTCTCCTCATCAATAAACAACATCTGAGGGGTTGTGATGAAATTGGCGCTCCCCTGCGTTGTAATTTGCATTGTTTCTCCAACAGGCACTCCTTCCTTAGTTTTTGTTGGTTTCTCTTTTTGTTGCTTCTCTGCCCTGATCCTCAACTACTCCAGTGTAGTTTTCACTTCCTCTACCTGTTCCAAAATAGAATCCATGTTCTTCTCAGCATTCTCCCACACCTCTGAAATTCAATCTTTGATTGTTGTGGCTACCAGTTCCACATCATCTGTTGTCAGTGATGTGTGCATTAGTGTCCTACCCAGTGTATTCCTCCACGGGTATATCCTGTGTCTCCATTTGTACTTCTTATGTGAAAACATGTTCTATTGTTCCTCTTGATTCCTGCTCTGTGCGCGGTGGATCTCATGTAGAACCACGTTGTGATTTCTTCTGTGTCCTGATTTTCTTTTGTATGGGGTTGCTTTCCCCCACTAGATGTTTTTTTGTCTTCTTCTTCTTTCTCGCACCATTTATGCATGTTTTTTGTGTAGGGACTGTTATGTCTTGCATCTAAATCTATATTGTTGGAACTGTTTTGGGATTACTGGCGCTTTCCATTCCTCAGGACAATCCTGGACCTCCATCTGTATGTCCTGCTTCGTCACGCAATAGCTCAGTTGTAGCCACTTCTTGCTTGGGTCCCTCTTCACATGCAACCACATGCTATGGAGCGATGCTTGAAAATTTGTTGTTTGTCTAAACTCCTGGACAGTCTCTGGGAAATCCTTCATGTGTGAGCTAAGCGGTTCTGGATCTCCAACAAGTATAAAGAAAATACATTTTTGTTTATTTTCTTTGCCTTTGGGTCTGTTGTGCTTCTAAGAGACGTGTAGTAGGTTGCGCCACACTTTCCTATTCTCTACAGGAAAATATTGTACATCAGTTCTTGCCATCCTACAAATGCAATGAGGATGAGTAACCATGAGTAGTGGAACTCAGAGAACCATTCCTATGTGTCCTTGCAATCCTACAAGAAATAATAAAGCAGATAAGGGTCCCAACTCATCGAGCTCCCCTTCGTGCACTACACTTCAGCTGCTACCACTCCTTCTGGTACTTCCTCCTTTCTGCACTTGTGCATTAACTTGCACCCTAGCAACCTTTTAGAAAATATCGTTGTAGGATCATTTATGTCGTTGATCCTGATTCCCCTATTCCCTCTCTTCATGCCATACTTTGCCTTGATTTCATCTGAGATTGCTTTTGCTTTAGTTTTATCCTCTAAGTATTGCTTTGGCTTATCCCCATCCATGGGTAGCCCAGTGATAGCTATGATCAAGTCCACATTAATAGGCACTGGCCTATCAATCCAAAAAATTCCTCCTTGCACCCTTTCTAGGAGTTGCCTCACACATACATTGATGTGTTTACCTTACCCAAAGTGTGGTATATCCAACAAATTCATGATCCATGTATTGTAGATCCCCAGGATCTACTGCACAGGATCCAATAGTGGCGTCCCTCTCCTCTACTCTCCATATAGTTATGTTGCACCAAATATTGGAATTTGGTTGTGTCAGCCACGTCATGATCGATGTATTTCATGGTGTCTAATCCTCCCACTATCTCATAGTCTTCCTTTACTCCCTCTGGGATTTTTGGCATTACTATTTCCAATTCCTCCTATGTGCGCGATATTCCTTGCACATTGCTCTCAGCTCGTGCCTTCTTCTTCCCTTGCAGGGACGACACCCCGACCTCTAGTATGCCCTGGTGCTCTGTTTCATGCTCTCCTTCTGGCTCTAGGCCCTGTTGCACTGAATCTGTGGCTTGTTCGCCCTGTTGTGGCCCTTTTCCCCCGAACGCGTCATATTTTGTCTTCTCCGCGTCCTCCTCAGGTTGCCCAACCTCCTGTGATATGTTTCCTTCTTCCTCGACCTACATGTTGTGTGGCTCATATTCTGACATATGGATCTCATCCACATCCACGACTGTGGGCATGTCTTGCATCCCTGTTTGTGTCACTCGAGCAAGTAATTTATTTTATTTGGAATTTGTATGTTACCCATGGAAAATTGTGGAAATTTGTGAATATCATAGTCTAAATCTGTTAAGATTTGAATCTTTTCAAGATTTATTATTTTTTCTTTAAATACATTAAAAAATTCAGAAGAATTATTAGAATTGTAGATATTAATTTCTTCATATTTTTTTTATTGTTTTTTCTTAAAATTTGGAAGAATTACTAGAATT
>ML779516.1:62252-76333 GCA_009831015.1 Picea engelmannii | reverse complement strand
GTGTGATTGTACTTTACTGATCTCTATTTTCTACATTTTATCTATTTCATGCATAAGCAAAAAATCATAAACTAAATATTTTGGAATCTAAAGGAATTTAAACTAAATAGTGTAGATTTCGGTTTTTTTTTATCAGATCTAATATGATGAATTGTTCCAGTGGAATATCTATGATAGTTTACAAATGAAAATATCCATATGGTAACGGAATGGGTACAATGATGACAAAGATACCCAACAATTGTTTACAGTTGATTTTGCCCTCTCGTTTAAAGAGAAAACTAAAGATTATCACATCTACAATCTCCTCACTGATCCTTATTCACCTACCAATCAGTACCTATAGTGATTACTTATTTATAGATTACTGCTTAATTATACAGATGATATGTAATATAAAAAAAAAAAAATTATAAAATTAAATAATTTAATATTTTAATTTTATAAATAAAATAAAATGGTGAAAAATTATATGAATTAAAAAAAAATCATTAACCAGCATGAATAATATCAAATTGCACTCCCTTCCAAAACTACCCTGTCCCACTCAATACCGCGGAGTGGGAGTCGTGTAACCAATGGGGACTGAGAGGGTGAGCGGGACATAATTTAGAATTCATTCGTGGTGCCACTGCCACCCCTTCAAACACGATAGTGGGATCTTTCTTTTAGACTTTCATTGACTGGAGCGTGCTACTGAAAGGATGAGTGGGACATAAAGTAGCGGTGCCACTCTGTCAAACACGTAGTGGTGGGATCCCTAGTAGATGATGATAATGAAATTTTGTGGAAACTTGTCATTTGTGTTTGGAATTTGCGTTTAGACTTTTCATTGATGGGAGTGTGGGACTTAAAGATTAATGGGAGACTTCAAATAGCTCTACTTACATTTCATTGGTAGTGCCACTCCGTAGTGGGATCCCGAGGACACACACGGTGAAGAAAATGTGTGAAAACTTACATCTATGTGTGCACTAAGTTTACTTGATTGGATTTATAATGGATACCATTTTCAAAATGGAAAAAGTGTAAAACGATTCAGTAAAAAAAATTGTTTCAAAAGTGTAATTTTGTCATATATAAATAAAATAAAACATACTAAAATTTATTATTTAACATTAAAAATAAGTATTAACAAAGATAATAATAATAATAATAATAACTTTATTTCATTTAAATTGTGTCATTTATGAAAGTAGGTTACAATTAAATGTATAGAAATTAGACATACTATGTTCAAAGTTGAGTATTTTGCTATTTGTGAACATGTTTGTGCAGTTCTCTTTTGTATGTACTTTCTCAAGAGAGACTCCACGTTCATTGATAACCTGTCTTACAAAATAGTACTTGATAGGTATATGTTTTGTTTTACTATGGTAGGTTGAATTATTAGCCAAGTGAATAACACTTTGACTATCACAAAGTAATTTTACTTTGTTATGCATCCTTCCAAACTCACCAAACAAACATTTCAACCAAACTGCCTCTTTGCAAGCATGTGAAGCAGCTACGTATTTTGCTTCTGTAGTGGATAAAGCAACAATGTTCTGTAGCTTTGACATCCAACTAATAGCTCCACCTGCAAGAGTAAAGACATACCCTGATGTTGACCTTCTCTTGTCCAAATCACCTACAAATCAGAATCAACATATCCACAGACTAATTCACAACCACTGTTATAAGTGATACAGTAATCACACGTGCCTCTCAAATACCGAAGCACCCATTTCACTATTGCCCAGTGCTCTTTACCTGAATTTTCCATATACCTACTGACAACACCAACTGCATGTAAAATGTCTGGCTTTGTACTAACCATCGCATACATTAGACTTCCTACTGCATTAGCATATGGTATTCGAGACATATATTCCTTTTCTTATTTTGTACTAGGACATAAACTTGAAGAAATCTTAAAATGGGAAGCCAAAGGGACTGAAACTGGTTTCATGTCATTCATACCAAACCTCAAAAGTTTCTTCTCAACATACTTATGTTATGACAACCAAAGCTTACCATTCCTCCTGTCTCTGGATATCTCCATGCCCAAAATCTTCCCTGTTGCTCCTAGATCTTTCATATCGAATGTCCTAGTCATCTAAGCCTTTAACCTGTTGATCTCAGTTATGATTTTTCTTGCTAAAAGCATATCGTCAACATAAAATACTAAGATAATGAATATGCCATTATTCATTTTCTTAAAGTAGACACAATGATCATACTCACTCTTTGTATAATTATGGCTCACCATGAAAGAGTCAAATTTCTTGTACCATTGTCAGGGTGATTGCCTCAGACCATACAATGATTTCTTGAGCCTGCAAAAAAAATTCTTGCTGGGATTATGAACAAACCCTTCAGGTTGTTCCATGTAAATTTCCTCATCCAAATATCCATGTAAGAAGGTAGTTTTAACATCTAGCTACTCCAACTCCAAATCAAGTAATGCAACTAATGCTAACACAATTCGAATTGAAACAAACTTAACAACTGGTGAAAAAATATCATGAAAGTCAATACATTCTTTCTGAGAATATCCTTTCGCAACTAGTCTTTCTTTGTACCTTTCCACCTTATCATCAACACCCTTCTTCAGCGTGTAGATCCACTTGCAACCTACAGTTTTTTTGTCCCTTGGAAGTTCTACCAAGTCCCATGTGGCATTCCTCTCTAATGCCTTCATTTCTTCTTTCCATTTATCACTGTTAGAACCCTTCACAACTTCCTGATAGCACAAAGGTTCATCATCATTAGTACTTAAATAAATTGATGAAACAAAATCATCATACCTTCTTGGAGGATTTCTGACCCACGTAGACCTCCTTAGGGAAGTTTGTGGTTCATCCACATCTGTTGATTGTTACCATCAACCATGTCTTCCTCTGCAAGAAACTCTTCATGAACATCTTTAGAAACTTGTTCATGTTCACTTTTATCTGTATTTGAACTGGTTTCAAACTGAATATGTTGATACTCAGGTACTTCTTCCTGTTTCTTTTGAACATCTACATATGATTTGATGAGATATGATTCATCAAATATTACATCTTTGTTAATGGTGATCTTGTGGGCAGTAGGATCCCACAACCTATACCCCTTAATACCATCACCATATCCAACAAAGATAAGCCTTTTTTATTTTCGACCTAATTTAGAACGTTGATGTTTCAGAATTAGAGCATAGGCTTCACAACCAAAAACTTTAATATTATAATAATTACAAGGGTGGCCTTTCCATACCTCTTCAGGAACCTTGCACTCTATTTTTGTTGATGGTGATCGATTCACCAGATAACAAGTTGTAGTTATTGCTTTTGTCCACAGTTCTTGCTGCAAGTTGGCGTTACTAAGCATACTCCTTGCTCTCTCTAGAAGAGTCTTGTTCATGCATTCAACAAATCCATTTTGTTGAGGAGTATAGGTAGTAGTTTTATGTCTATCAACCCCAAACTCCTTGTAATATTTCTCAAATTCCATTGACGTAAATTCACCACCATTATCAGTTTTTAAACATCTAATGGACCTACCAGTGCTCTTTTCCACTAAAGCTCTAAACTGCTTGAAAACGGTAAACACATCAGCCTTTCTTTTCAACCTATAGATCCACACATTACTAGAAAAAACATCTATAAAAGTAACAAAATATGATGATCCTTCATACGAAACAATAGGGGATGGTCCCCAAACATCAGAATGGATATAATCAAGGATTCCTTCACTGGTGCGTCTTCCATTTTTAAATCTCTGCCTATTCTGTTTTCCATAAATACAGTGCTTGCAAAAATCTAACTTTAAAGACTTTAGACTAGGAAGTAACTTGTGATCAGATAATACCTTCAATCCTCTTTCGCTCATATGGCCCAACCATTGATGCCATAGTCGAAAAAAATCATTGTCATTCTCAGATACCATTGTCGCATGATCTGACTCAGTTCTTCCTTCTAACATAAACATGTTACCAACCTTCTTCGCTTTCATAACAAGTAGGATTCCTTTGTATAATTTCATAACTCCACCTTGAAAAATACTCTTATATCCTCCAGTGTCTAATACTCCCAAAGAAATTAGGTTCTTCCTAATCTCAAGTACATGTCTCACATCAGTTAGTATTTTAACATTTTCATTAAGCATCTTAATTCGAATGCTACCAATTGCCACAACTTTACACGAGATATCATTTCCCATGTAAACTATTCCATCATCTATAGACTGGTAAGTAACAAACCAGTGTCTATGAAGACACATGTGATTTGAAGCACTAGAATCTAATAACCCTTGTTGATCATGACCTAAACCAATACTAATTGATAAAAAATCATCAGTCATACCTGAACCTGTTGTTGAACCTGTTTTAGTTGCGTTTGCTTCCTTCATTTATTTTGTAGGGTCGTCTTTGGAGGCTTGTTGTCACTTCCAACATTCCTTCTTCAGGTGTCCAGATTTTCCACAAAAGCAACACTTAAGTTTTCTCTTCTTTCCCTTCGACTTTGACAAAGAGAAATCCCTCTGACCCTGTCCTCTTTCTTTAGGTCTGCCTCAGACCATCATCGCCTCAGATGTAGAGGTTTCTAGATTGGATGTCTTCCTTGTTTCCTCAGACAATAAAGCTCCAATAATAACATCAAACTCAATACTTTCTGTTGAACTGAAACTAATAGAGGTAATACAGTGATCCCATGACTCGAGAAAAGAGCAAAATAATGTAATCGCCTTATCTTCAGATTCGAATTTCACTCCCATGCTAGTCAATTGAACTAAGAGAGTATTAAAAGTATTTAAATGATAAGTTATTTTTGTACCTTCCTTCATGCACAAACTGTACAATTGCCTTTTCAGGAAGATCCTTTTTGTCAAGGATTTCTTCATATACAGGCTTTCAAGCTTCGTCCAAAAACCGGTTGTTGTCCTCTCCACAACAATGTCGAATAGAACATCATTGGCCAAACATATGCATATAACACTCAATGCTCTCACATCGATCTCACCCCAGTCTTCATCTATTATGGTCACATGTTGTTTTTCTTTTCCCAAAAGCGCCTTCACCATGCCTTGTTGCACGAGAAGATCATGCATCTTAACCTTCCAGATCTCAAAATTGTTTTTTCCATTGAACTTCTCGATTTCAAACTTAGAACTATGAGTTTTCAACATTAGCAGAAGAAAAAATTTCAAAACCATTACTTATAAAACCAAGCCCTTTAAAATGTGGAGGAATAATGGTATAAACTCCAAAACGTTTAATAAAAAAATTTAATAGAAGACCTTTTTACTAATCTCACCTTTTATTAAAAAAAAGATTCACCTTTTAAAGCATCCACGCACTTGAATTTTACATGCGTTAAAAAAGAAAATTCACTTTTGAAAAAGACCTTTAATTCTTCCACCCTTTTGTTTTATGCATACAACATTTAATACCAAATATTGTAAAACTTGGTACCTTTAATTTTTCAAACCATGCGAATGTTTCCTTGAAGGAAGATCGATGCTCCTAGGAGTATTGAAAGGGAGTGCTAGTTTGAGATCAATCCTCTTTCATTGTGGATGGGGGTGCATCGACGCTCTGTGGTGCAGAAAATGGGTGCACGGATTTTGCAAAATTTGGAATTTCACAAGTGTGAGAGCATCAACACACTTCTAACACTGCCTAGAGAGCATCGATGACCTGCTACTCAATTCCCACCTGCGGAACCTACTCAATTCACCTTCTCTCTAACACCAATTGTTAGAATTGAAAATGCAGAAAACACAATTCACATATGACAATTAACAATCACGCATATTAGAAACACAAATATTTCACGTGGTTCACCCAAAGGTTGGGCTACGTCCACCAAACAAAGGTATTGGTTGTCTAATTATTCAGATCATGGAGATCACAACAACTTCACTCATACATCTCTCTCAGCCTCTACGTGCATACACAAATTTATAGTAATTACACAAGAAACTAATTCATTGAATGCACTCCTATCCATATCCTAACTTGGTCAATTTAGTTGAAACCAACGCAAAATAATAGGATCTAAATCCATCCTTGGAGGAATTCATTGTCACCAAATTCCAACATTAATTACCCAACCTCTAACCCATATTCTCATCAATCTTTGTATGAGCACATACTTGGTGGATTAGCTTCTTTTCAACGTCACTCTGATTCTGAACGCATGTTGGAGCAGGGTGAATCCACTTTATCATCAATGGACACCCACGATAAAAGGGACCTCAATGCTCTCTTGTCGTTTAGAATGTCCATCACATCGGATCCATCTGGATTCCTCTCCAGCTAGATGACAGAGAACTCTGAGAACATATTCTCCTGGTATGGTATTCATTGTAGGAAACCAACCAAAAGAGTGTGTTAGAACTCCATAAATCTATTCGAGTGATAAACAGATGATGAAAGTGACTTTTTCAACCAACTTTGAGACTCGAAACTAGCCTTTTGGATCTGGAGAGAGCTCTCTTGGAAATGGTGCGGTCTCTGCGCAGGATATGGCTTTGAAAACAATGGCTAGATTTAACACCTTTTATATAATGGGTTCTGGTTATATTGGGGCAATAAAGTAAGACTTGGGCTATGGAGTCGATTTGAGAGAATGACAGAGATAAATGACTTGGTGATCGAACTTGAGAGGATAAGGCTAGGCGAGCAACAACATTCAGTGCACACTGTAATGTGTGTCGGGAGAAATTACAGGAAGTAACTCGGAGCGCCACTACGAGCGAATTCAGAGTTATCTTTAGAGAAAAATGTTTTGTCTAAGTGGCATGAACAAGGGGCACTGCACGACGAATCCATAGGTTCGAAAATTCGTTCCAAAATAGACAAAAAAAGATATGAAATAAAGATAACAGGAAACACATACACAAAGAAGGAGGCACAATACATCCAACCATTGCAACTAGAATCTTTTCATCAAGTTACAGGACCTTTGCATTAAATTTCGATCAAAAACTCAGATTACATACAATAGATGTCGTCTACCTAATTTTCCAACCAATGTTGTTTACATGAAAATCATCCCCATATATAGAAAACTAATGTCACCCTTAGTTTCTAAGGTCGAATGACTTCCTCCTAGAATCATGAATCTGTTTTCTTTGAAAGAGAGTAATAACTTCAATGGATTCACTAAAAATAGGAAACCCGACTTTTCCAAATCATAATCGTAACCGAGATATTATTTACAATCATTGATCATGATCAAAATTCGACCCTATGGTTGTGATAAGTCATCATTTTCACTTCTGGACACTCTGTCACCCCTGCACAACAAGTCTACTATGCAATAATAACCTACAACAAAAACACAACGGATTGCGCAATAAAATGGAAAAATGGGCGTTAAATATGACATCACATCTCACTAATAAAAAACTATTTTCTGAATTTGAGAGAGGTTTTTTTATTTAATCTCTTTATAAAGAAAAACCTCTCTCTATTTCTTGAAATTCACCTCCATATTTCCGGAATGCATGTCGCAAAAACATGTCTCGAACATGAAATCATGAAAACTGAAAAATAGGGCTCAAAGATCCCTTCGAATATCCACAAATATGAAAAAAATTTAAAATATGAGAGAGGTGATTATTATTTGGCTTGTCCTCAAAAAAATCCTCTCAGGGATTTTCAAAATTCCTCTCCAGTTGGTCAGAAATTGATCTTGAAGTTGACCACTAAACTAGTCATTTGCGCAGCATGACCTGTAGCATGTGCACAGGAAAATCCACTGTGTGATGACATCCTCTGCACAACAACATCCTATGAACAATAGAATCCACTGCGTGAAAACATCGTATGCACGAAAAAATCCACTGCGCGACAACATCCTATGCGCAACAGAATCCACTGCACGACAACATCCTATGCATGACAGAATCCACTACGCGACAACATCCTATGCGCGACAGAACCCACTACACGGAAAAATCCTATGTGCGACAACATCCACTACATGAAGAAATCCATTATGCGATGAAATCCATTGTGTGACAAAATCCATTGCACGACGAAATTCACTGCACGATGAAATGATTTGCGCAACACGTAGCAAATTTTGCAATGCACAGTTGAAAATGGAAATGGAACAAATAAATGATAAGCTTCCTTTTGAAACTGACCCTTGGATATGTTAGATGATGCCAGTCATAAAAACAATATGGGTGCTAACATGCATGACTTTGCAAATTGTTGACAAACCTATAACCTTAGCTATGAAAATCATGGTGCTAACAGAGTGGTCACCATTGGCCTCTCTACTTCAAGATTCGATGGAGGTCTGAAAGGTACCCTTTCTCGGTCTCTTGGAAACATTTCACTATTGGGTACTTTGAATCTTTCTGGTAATTTTCATTTGATGGGAACAATTCCACCCGATATTGGTCATCTTAAAGCATTTCAAGTACTTGACCTCTCTGAGAATGAGCTCACCGTTTCTATTCCAATCGAGTTGGTCTAGCTTAAAGCATTACGAGTACTTGAACTCACCTATAATGTGCTCAACGATTATATTCCATTTGATTTGGGCATGCTACAGAAACTTGAGTACCTGCTTCTCAAAGACAACAAATTCTCATGCAATATACCACGTCAATTAGGCAATTTGACACAACTTACACAACTATCAATTTATGGCCTAAATATTTTTGGTTGTATTCCTTCTCAAATATTCTGGCGTCCCCTCTCTTCTCTATAGATTAGTCATAACATCATAGAATTCATACTTAAAACCATTACCAATTTGACCATGCTAACCCACTTAGGTCTTTACCAAATTGGAGTCACCAACATACCTAAAGACATTGCCAAACTAAGTAAGTTGACGTACTTGGATCTATCTGAAAATAGACTCACTAACATTCCTAATATTTCTAATTTGATGAAGTTGACCAAATTATATCTTTATGGAAATAGGCTCACTAACATTCCTGATTATATTGCCAATTTGAACAAGTTAACTTATTTAGATTTCTCTAAAAACAGATTCACTAATGGTATACCTAAAGTCATTTTCAATTTGAGTCAATTGAATTCTTTATCGTTTAGTGAGTATACCTTAGCTTGTCTCACAACAATTTCATTGGTAGCATACCTAAAGCCATTACCAATCTAAGGAACCTTAGATACCTTTCTCTCTCAAACAACAATCTAATAAACACAATTCCTACAACTATAGGAAAGCTTCATTCATTAGAGTACTTAGATTTACATTCAAACAAATTAAGTGGACATATCCCATATAGCATAGGTCAATTAAAGAATCTCTCTAAACTAGACATATATAATAATACTTTATTAGGAAGTATTCCTGAGAGTATTAATGGTTTGGTTTCATTAAGTACATTAGATCTATCAGAAAACAACTTGGAGGGACCAATTCTTAATGGCATTGGAAATTGCACTTCTATGCCAATTTTCTCTGCTCATTCTAATAAGTTTTCTGGGACATTGCCTACATGTTTGGCCAATTGTACTCAACTTCAGTTGTTGTATTTAAGGAAAAATGGATTGACCGAAGAGCTTCCTCAGTAATTTAATTTTTTTCATGACTTGGGATCTTTAAGCCTTGGTTATAATAATTTGCATGGTTTTATTCCTCAATATATCGCAAATCTCAGCAAGTTGCATGTGTTGTTTATCCAACAACAAATTCAGTGGAAGGATACCAACTCATCTTGAGAGACTCTTCGGATTTGCAAATGTGTTAGATGATATTCAATTATCTGAGGAAATGGAAATTAATATGAAAGGAAGTGAGTATAATCTGTCATATATGTTGCCTACAAACACTATATTTGATTTGTCTTGTAATAATCTCACAGGAGAAATCCCTACAAACATAAGAAACATGAGTATATTACGACTAATGAATTTATTTGGGAATCAACTAGAAGGAAAAATACCTACATCTCTTAGTAGGATATCTACTTTAGAGCAATTGGGGGCCAATCCCAGAAGGTCTCTCTAAATTATCAATGTTGGCTTCTTTTGAGGTTTCATCTAACAACCTCTATGTGCCAATCCCAACGGGGAGACAATTTTCCACTTTCAATGTAACATATTTTGAGAAGAACGAGTGCTTGTGTGGGTTCCCTTTACCACCATGCAAACAAAAATATAAGCCAAATAAAACATCCACTAGAGACAATGGTGATAGGAGTAATGTTAAGAGGGGATGGTTAAGTTATGTGGATGAAGATGTGTCCTTGATAGCATTGGTATTGGGAATGGGGATTGGATTTGGTGGAGTTGCTGCTATGTTCATCACTTAGAACAAATCAAGGTGTTGGTTGATGGGTTGGCCCTCCAACAACACACAAAGTCCTTTTTATGGACTTTATCGATTTCTAACATAGCTCGAGAGAACTTGTGTTGTGCATATGCCTCAATGTAGTAGCATGTGGTTTTTTACTATTGTCTAATGTTTGAAAATGGTTAAGAGACCTTTCCCTAAAGATGTAACATAAAATTCATTTTTTAAGCTTTTTGTAATTATTAATATGTAAATATGTACATATGTCATCAATTTGTCATAATTTATAGTTAAATTATAGAGAATGGTTTTTTTTGTTTTTGTACTCAAATTTACTCATATAAGAAGTACACCACTCACATGTATTCGATAATTTTTCCAAAAGATATTTTTTTTTGTTTTTGTTTTTATATGCAAATTTTGAAACAAGCTTGTAATTGCTTTACAACTTTTCTTTAACCTTTTGAATAATATAAAATCTCCAAATTACGATTTAAGAAAATATATAAATATACATATAAAACTTGAAACATTCTATAAATTTAAAAAGTAATTTAGTTTAATTTTTTATAATATTTTATTTAAAAAAAATTTGAGATTCATAATCTATGTTAGAATAATCAAACCCAATTAAAAACTAAAAGGCTTGATAAGTTATTTTCTAATATTTTTAAGTTATTAGTCCTTGGCGAAGGCATAGAGGGACTATAGCGATCGATAATTCGTTGACTTCATATTAGTTTGTCCTTTGACTAAAAATATTTGCATAATATCTATTGTTGGAACTAGGGAACTAAAAACATTGGTTTTTATATAATAAAAAATACCATATATGTCATGATCTGATTGGATAATAGATTGGAGATCTTATTTCCATCTTCACTATTCCCAATGTTTGATATGTTCGCATATCCAAAGTTTTTGATCATATACGATCTTTCTGATTTTTTATTTTTTTCTTGAAATGTTTGGATATCCAAAGTTTTGAAGATAGAGAGTCAGTTTTTTATTAGTTGATTTCATATTAGTTTGTCCTTTGAATATATTTATTTTTTACATAGACTTTATTGTTCGAACTATTGTTACTAAATTATTTTTATTGTTATAAAAAATATAATAAATGTTTTTTCATATGTAAGAGACCTGCCACACTACATTCTTTCATAAATGTTTACAGAGCAGTTCTGACAGACTTAAATGTTTACCTAATAGGCCTCACAACCTTAAATGTTTACTTAGCAGGCCTATTACAATACATTTTCTTCCATTTTTTTTTTATATATGCAACGTTCTCTACAGTGATTATGGCCAATATTGTTCTTCAACGGCATTGTTGGTTCACCGGTTCATGCTTGCTTCTTGCTTGTTCACTGATTTCTTATTTTCTTGTTCCTATTGTTCTTGTTTTCCTGTTGGTCTTGTTGTAGTTTGCACGCTTTGGATTCTACAACCACAACTGGAACTGCCCTTCTGTCGTTCCCTATTGACGGGCGAGTTTGGTTGTTGTGTTTATATTTGCTTGCTATTTGCAAATTGAAGGTGGGAAATTTGACTATTGGGGATGCCTGAATCAAAATATTCTCGCAGAACATCTTTGTATGTGAGGAGAAAATATGATTTCCTTTTTCTATGCGTCACTATGGCTATGCTGGAGGTAGGTTTTGTGTCGAACTTTGGCCTTCTGTCGTTCCCCGTTGACAGGTGTGTTTGGATGTTGTGTTTAGCTTCGCTTGCTACATTTCATTCTTTATTAAATGTTTATAGAGCAGTTATGACATATTTAAATGTTTACCTAACATGCCTCATAGCCTTAAATGTTTACTTAACATGCTTGTTACAATACATTTTCTTCAGGGTTTTTTTTTATATGCAATGTTCTCTACAGTGAATATAGCCAATATTGTTCTTCAGTGGCATTGTTGGTTCACTGGTTCATCCTTGCTTCTTGCTTGTTCGTTGATTTCTTATTTTCCTATTCCTATTGGTCTTGTTGCAGTTTGCACGCTTGGGATTCTGCAACCGTGATTAGAACTTCCCTTCTGTCATTCCCCATTGACAGTTGGGTTTGGGTGTCATGTTTAACTTTGCTTGCTATTTGCAGTTTGCAGGTGGGAAATTTGACTACTGGGGATGCCTGAGTCGAAATCCTCTTGTAGAACATCTTTGTATGTGAGGAGAAAATATGATTTCCTTTTCCTATGCATAACTATGGTTGTGTTGGAGGTAGTTTCTGTGTCGAACATTGACCTTCTGTCGTTCCTCGTTGATGGGAGGGTTTAGGTGTCGTCTTTAGCTTCACTTGTTATTTGTAGTTTGCAGGTGGGAAATTTGACTACGCGGGATGCCTGAGTCAAAATCCTCTTGCAGAACATCTTTGTATGTGAGGACAAAATATGATTTCCTTTTTCTATGCATCACTGTGGCTGTGATGGAGGTAGGTTTTGTGTCGAACATTGGAAATCAGGAACGAGACAAAGACAACATTACAGTCCTACTTCTTTGGTTGTAGTAATCACATACAAAGATGGACTGCAAGAGGATTTTGATCGCTCCTAGTATTGAAAAACACCATTCACGAAAACCACACCTTTCTAATTTCTTGCATAGTGGAATACATTTGGAAAGTCCTGGTAGCTTTGGATGTTTACTTGACAGGTCTCATAGCTTGAAATATTTGGTTAACATATGTGTTACAATACATTTTCCTCCAAATTTTTTGATACAATCTTGTGTGCAATGAATTTGGCCAATATTGTTCTTCACCGACATTCCAAATCGACTGGCTGGTGCTTGCTTCTTGGTTCATTAGATGCTACTTACTGTTGTTTGATTCAACTTTGCAGGGTTGAGGTCTTGCAACTACAGTTGGTCCTTTTGGTGCTTCTTAATGTGAATTTTCCAGGTCCTATCAGCTGCCTTCTTGGTTTGTCTTTGACCAAGCAAAGGCTCTAAGTTTTCTGCTGTCTTCTTTTTAATTTTCTGTTGTTTTATAACAGCCAATAGTCATTTTAGTTTTATGCTGATTGTTATGGTTGTAATCTGAATTTGGGTGCCCTAGCATGTAGTTTCA
Source organism: Picea engelmannii (assembly GCA_009831015.1). NCBI lineage: Eukaryota > Viridiplantae > Streptophyta > Pinopsida > Pinales > Pinaceae > Picea > Picea engelmannii. Next base: position 63,010 of record ML779516.1, on the reverse strand, counting down.
GGCATAGGAAATTAGTACATGCATATCAAATAACTACAACACACCTAATACATCTTTTATGCTGAAATATGGACAGATATAAGAGCTAATAACATGCATTTGTAGACACAGTATTTTTGGTCAACATGACCCTGGACAAAACACCCCTGGGGAAAACCAGTTTAGATCTAGATGTATATATATGAGGTAAAGAAAATATGGGTTACAGTAAACACAATACAATATGGAACCTGATACAATAGCAACTCCAGAAGAGAAGATATACAAGCTCAAATTGCCAGAAGCACTCCAGGATGGTGCACCCCACATGTAAACTGCCAGAAATGCTCCAGAAAACAATTGTGATGCCAGAATGGAAAACCCCTCCACAGGAATGAAGCTCCTGCTATTGTCCTCACTCTGCAACTGACCTCACTGAAATCTGATGGATAGAAATCCCACCAGGAAGGAAATAGCCTGCCAAATCCATGTGCCCTCCTCATATGAAGAATCTCTCCAATAAATAATAGAAGCAAGCAGCTCCAAGCTCTCCTCAAGCAAAGATAGCGGCCTCCTCCTACAATCCTCATGCATCTGACCTCATCTCCATAGCTAGATTCCTCCTCCTCATGCAATCAAAACCCTCTATGAACAATGCGCCCTCCTTAGACTCCTTTGCCCCTCTTTAGGCAAGAATAGGGTAACCTAAGATTAGATGGTTGAGATCAATCCAAATGAAGGGATGAGATCTCACCAAATAAATCTAACTCATAACCCAC
>ML779516.1:31073-61721 GCA_009831015.1 Picea engelmannii | reverse complement strand
CAAAGCAACTGACTTCTGCTTCCGGCTGAACCAGGAAACAAGTCCTGACCCCAAACTGAAGCAGCACCCTGAGGTGCTTTTCCTGTCAGCAGCGCATCCTGCCCAGTCTGAATCTGTGTAGCCAACCAACCTAACTCCATCTCCCCTGACATAATCTAAGCCATAGTCCACTGTCCCAGCAACATATCTCAAGACACGTTTTTTCTCAACCATATGAACACTCCTCGGCTCAACCATGTATTGGCTGAGGGTGTTCACGGCAAAACATATATCTGGTCTGGTGTTAACCAGATACATAAGTGAACCGATCAACTACCTGTAAACTATGGCATCCACCAACTGGCTATCTGAAGCACTAATATTCTTCCAGTTGGTGATCATAGGTGTAGACATAGGCCTTTAGTCCTCCATCCGAAATCTGCTCAAAATATATGTTGCATACTTCCCCTGCCCAAGAAATATGTGACCCTCCTCCTGCCATACCTCCATACCCAGAAAATAGTGCATCAATCCAATATCACTCATCTCAAACTCTGATGCAAGTCCTAGCTTGCAATCAGCTATGAGATCCTCGGCTCCAGTGATGAACAAATCATCCACATACAGTATGAGAATGAGCGTGTCCTCACCTCTAATGATGAAATAGAGGTTTGGATCAGCATCGCTCTTCTCGAATCCCATCTGAAGCAAATAGGTGTCTATTCGTGAGTACCAAGCTCGGGGAGCTTGCTTCAGTTCATAAAGTGCCTTTCTCAGAAGGCACACGTGAGTCTCCCTATCACTCACCTCAAAGCCCTGTGGTTGCTCTATGTACACCTCCTCCTCAATAAAGCCATTCAGAAATGCGGTTTTAACATCCATTTGATGAATGCGCCAACCCATCTATGTTGCTATGGAAATGATAGTCCTGATGGAAGTGTATCTTGCAACTGGTGCGAACGTCTCATCATAGTCGACTCCCTCAATCTGAGAGAAGCCCCCTGCCACAAAATGAGCCTTGTGTTTCTCCATGCTACCATCTGCAGCAATCTTGGTTTTATACAACCATCTAGAAGTCACAACTGACTTCCCCACAGGCCTCGAAACCAAATCCTAGACATCATTGCGCACAATGGAATCATACTCCTCAACCATGGCCTCTCTCCAGACCTGATGATCCACTGCCTACAAAAATGTATGTGGCTCAATATCCCTGATAGTAGTCACTAGTGCCAAGTATGCTCCCAATATGACTGGTGGCCTCCTCTGTCTTATCTGACTCTTGGGTTCCCCTACATTCTCAATGGCATCCTTCAGGGTCTCCTGAAATCATCTAGGTCTCATCTTCCCTGAAGTGGTCAATGGAGAAGTAAGGTCTCTAGGCCCAAGAGTAATGGCCTCAGGACTCGCCTCAACACTCTGCGATCCTGAAGTCTAACCTCTCTCTGAAGTCTGTGCCCCATCTGACTGAACATGCTATGCCTGTGACTCTGAAGCTGTGCATGGTGACCCTGTCACCTCTGAAAATGGTGTACCTAACCACTGAGGCTATGCTCCCTTTGAAACTGCAACTGGTAGCTCTGTATCATCCTCAATTGCTCAGCTCGACTCAAGAGATCTCGCAAAAGCCCTATCCTCCTCAAATCTAACATCTCTACTCACCACCACTTTCCTAAGTGGCGGAATGTAGATCCGATAGGCTTTTGACACCTCTAAGTATCCAACTAGAATCCCCTACTGAGCTGTGGGGTCTAGCTTCGTCCTCCTCTCCGAGGGGACATGAGAGAAAGTCGAACATCCAAAAATCCTGATATGCTCGACATCGGGCCTCCTCCCAGTGAAGGCCTCCTTAGGAGTCATCTTCCCCAAAATCCTATGGGGACTCCTGTTCTGCAGGTAAACTGCAATAGCACATGCCTCTGCCCACAAGTACAAAGGCAAACTCTGATCATGCAGCATAGATCTCGCTGCACCAGTAATAGCCCGGTTCTTCCTCTCGACAACCCCATTCTGCTGGGGGTTGTAAGGACGGTCATCTGTCTCCTGATGCCATGATGTGCATAGAAGTCTACAAACTGTCTCGAGGAATACTCTCCCCCGTTATCCGACCGCAAGACTTGGATCCTCTTTATCGACTGGTTCTCCACAAGAGCCCTGAACTCTTGGAACCATGCGAAGACCTCACTCTTGGCCTTCAGGAAATAGATCCAAGTCTTCCTCGAGTAGTCGTCAATAAATGTGAGATAATACTCACAACCACTCAAGGACTTCCGAGACATGGGCCCACATACATCCGTGTGTACTAAATATAGTATCCCAGCTGATCTGTTGTCACTGCTGGGGAACGAAGCCTTGGCAAACTTGCCAAGCACACACCCTCTGCAAACATCCTGATGCTCTATGTTGATCTGTGGCACTCCGATCAAAATCTCTCTCAGTCCTGCAAGAGCCCCATGATGTAGGTGAGCCATGCTATGATGCCACAACTCACACAATTGTCCGCTGTTGTCGCTACTAGCCACCAATGCATATAGTGGCTAAAAGAGTAATTCATACAGGTCTCCCTCTCTCACTCCAATCACTTGTCCTAAGTCTATAGAGCAACCTCGAGGATAAATGAGTACCTTGGTGCCCCTAAATGAAACCTCAAAACCTCTGTCCTGGAGGGTGGAGACTGAAATCAAGTTCTTCTTCATCCCCGGGATGAAGAGAACATCATTAAACGATATAGGTGGCAAGTTCTCTCTCCTAAAAGAAACTGTGCCAATCCCAGCAACTGTGACAACTCTGTTATCTCCAACAGAGATATCTATCCTAGCCTCGGTGTCTCTGAGGTCAGAAAAATGCTCTCGAACACTAGTAATGTGGCTCGATGCTCCGCTGTCAATATACCAGATATCTGGTGAATACTCAACCGAACTGCAGCAAACAGGAAATGCACACTCCTACTGAAACTGAGTCTGAAAGTCTGTCTCCTCTGCTGTAGCCGTTGTACCACCCTTCTTCTTCTTCCTGTTCGGACACTGTCTCGCATAGTGCCCAAACTTCTTACAAACAAAGCACTTCACTTTGCTCATATCTCTGCCCTGACCACTGGCGTGACCACTACTTTGACCACTGCTGCTCTCTTCTCCTCCTCCACTCCTCTGAGGCTGGCCCCTAGTCTTGGGACCTTGCCAACCACCCCGGCCGACCTTCTTCTTTCCCTTTTCCCAAAGAGCAAGATCCTCTCCACCCTGACCACTCTGTTGCTGCCTCTGTCCAGAAGACTCTGATGCTAATCTGATCTCCTCCTGGGCGAAGTCATCCCACATCCTCTCCCATGTGGGTAAGGCCTCTCTGGAAACAATTCCCTGAATGAATGGACCCCATGGTTTGGTGAAGCTATGCAAATCTTGCCTCACCAAATATTTGGGCACAATCACCTCACCGATGGCTCCAAGCTCGTCTCTGATCTGAGTGAATCTAGAAAGAAATGAAGAATCTGACTCATCCTTGAGCATGCGAATGCTCCTGAGTCGATCATGAAGAACCATCTTCCGGTTCTCATTCGAGCTCTCATATAGGTTGGTCAAAGTTGCCCACATCTGATATGCATGAGCCTTCCCCGTCACATGGGGTATAATGTGATCCCGGACTCCATCAGAAATAGTCCTCTTCGCCTTGTTGTTCCTCTTCATGTATTCTGCCACCAAGACGGGAGTAGTCACAGGAATAGTAGGAACAACCGCCTCAACTATATCCCATAGCTCGAGGTCCTCCAAGATGAAGACCATTCTGGCCTTCCATGAAGACCAATTGCTAGCCCCAGCTAGCCTATCCTCAACCCGCATCTGAGATGCTGACATCACTGCCAATCTGCAATCCCCAACTGATTCTTCTCTACCAATGAACACACTGTCTCACTCCTGTCAAAAACAGGTGTGAAAAGAGACAATGTGAACCGACCTCACTCCCAACAGAATGGGTGTGAAAAGAGGTCAACGAAATCAGCCTCACTCCTACTGCATAGGTGTGAAAAGAGACTGATCTCTCGGTGTCTCAAACTGCCCAAAAATCCACTGCAAAATTCTGCCAAGTAACAACCACTGAAGAAGTCAATGGCTGTCCTCAAAATCTGCCAAATGAAAGTATATGGCAGCCACACAAATTGTTGTCCAAACTGTACCAAAAATCAGCAAACGAAGCTTTGATACCATGTAAATTTTCCAGGTCCTATCAGCTGCCTTCTTGGTCTGACTTTGACCAAGCAAAGGCTCTAAGTTTTCTGCTGTCTTCTTTTTAATTTTCTGCTGTTTTATAACAGCTAACAGTCATTTTAGTTTTATGTTGATTGTTATGGTTGTAGTCTCAATTTGGGTGCTCTAGCATGTAGTTTCAGGCATAGGAAATTAGTACATGCATATCAAATAACTACAACACACCTAATACATCTTTTATGCTAAAATATGGACACATCTAAGAGCTAATAACATGCATTTGTAGACACAGTATTTTTGGTCAACATGACCCTGGACAAAACCCCCCCGAGGAAAACCAGTTTAGATCTAGATGTATATATATGAGGTAAAGCAAATATGGGTTACAGTAAACACAATACAAGATGGAACCTGATATAATAGCAACTCCAGAAGAGAATATATACAAGCTCAAACTTCCAGAAGCTCTCCAGGATGGTGCGCCCCACATGTAAACTTCGAGAAATGCTCCAGAAAACAATTGTGATGCCAGAATGGAAAACCCCTCCACAGGAATGAAGCTCTTGCTGCTGTCCTCACTCTGCAACTGACCTCACTGAAATCTGATGGCTAGAAATCCCACCAGGAAGGAAATATCCTTCCAAATCCATGCGCCCTCCTCATATGAAGAATCTCTCCAATAAATAATAGAATCAAGCATCTCCAAGCTCTCCTCAAGCAAAGCTAGCGGCCTCCTCCTACAATCCTCATGCATCTAACCTCATCTCCATAGCTAGAGTCCTCCTCCTCATGAAAGAAAAACCCTCTATGAACAATGCACCCTCCTTAGACTCTGTTGCCCCTCTTTAGGGAAGAATAGGGTAACCTAAGATTAGATGGTTGAGATCAATCCAAATGAAGGGATGAGATCTCACCAAATAAATCTAACTCATAACCCACTTTTGGGTTAAGTTCCCTAAGTCTACTTATGTCTCCAAAATCACCACAAAGTGATTTAATGTTCACTTTTGCCAAAAGTGACCAAAATGAACTTTAACCAAAGTCAAAGTGAAAATAGACAAAGTACTAGGTACAAAGTGTCTAATCCTTCCCACATGTGCTAAGGAGGACAAAAGCACATGGGAAACACCTCCCAAGGTACAAATATCAACACTTAACTGGGTGGTTATTTGTTGCTTGGTCTTGTTTTCTTCAACTTTGCAATGTTGGGGTCTTGCATCTGCAGTTGGATCTGTTGTTACATGGTTTTATAGTTCTCTCCCCATCAAATACTATTAAGATAAAATAATATGCAAAATTTTGCAATGGATGTAAACAACATCTCTTATGGATTGAACCAGAGTTTGTCGGGCTCCAACAAAATTTCATAGTTGACGATGTTTTTCCCATAGTTAATGTCTTTCTATGGCTTCATAGTTATGAGACTAATTGTTGTTGTGTGAGTGATAAAGTTCTTCTCTCTCTTTATTTTTCATCTTGTAATCTTTCCCATTTTTCCTTTTGTTCTTGTTACACCTCAAAATTACTCACTTCGATAGTGTCACAAGTGTCGTCATTACAAGTGTCGCAAGTGTCACATTTTGGTCACAAGTGTTGCAAGTGTCAGAAAAAGCATACTGCCATAATGTCTATGTCGTGCCTATAACAACATCAGAAGGACACTTGAAACATCTCAAACAATTGATTTGGAAGAAGAGGAATGGGTTAACAGAGTTTATACATCTTTTGCCACTAGAAAACCCATTCAAAAATGAGTTTTAGAGAGGAGCGCTCCCCTATACATTGTCAGGAGGCACTATAACACTTTGTCCACCCTTTTGGGAGAGCATTATAACACTAGTGCTTCTTGTTCTTCTTTCAAGGAGCGCTATAACACTTTGATGCCCTTTTTGGAGGAGCACTACCTATTCTGGGCGAAAATTGGTTTGTTGAGAAGAATGAGGGAAAGATCCCTTCAATTTCTGAAGGTGGTTGGTTTCGAATCCTTGGTCAAGCCATGATCTCAGGGAAGATCCATAAGTAAAGGAGGAAAATCCTCAACTTACCCCAAAGATATCTCAAGTAGTTGGGCCTCTCTAAGCCTATTTAAATAGGCCTTCTCATGGTGAAAAGGATGGAAAGAATTGTGAAGCATCTAACCTATGATCTCATGAAGAAGGTGTCTTTTGGAGCATCAACATTCTGTGTGTGGATTGTTTGAGCAAGGGTTCAAATGAGGAGGGCTTGACGAAGCTGCCACACTCACATCTACGGTTGTAAGTATTCTTCGTTGTTGTTCTCTTTAATATAATATGCTTGGTCTGTTTCTTTCAAATCTATGTTTGATCTCACATGAATTTGTCTCTAATAGATAGGTCTATTTCGAGCTAATCTCAGTAGAGTAGGAAGTTGTTTGTACTTTTGTTTGTCTATAGGGATCATCGAGGAGTTTAAGATTGGAACTCAACTCGGAATATGCAGGGATAAACTCTGGTAAAAAGGTACTTCTTTTCTCCTTCCTCCTCATAAATTAGTTTATCTAGATCTAAAAGGAAGTCAGTGTCCATGATAAGCATCTTTTGTCTTAAGATTTAAAAGTCTAGCTCTCAAGAGGAGATCTACCTGTCCACGGGGAGATTTTCCTTTAACGGAAATTGGCGACTCCATTGGGGACGAATCAAAAATTTTTAGTTTTGGTTTTCCTCATAGACCTTGTCTTACCCTTTGTTATTTTTAGACCTTTTTCACCCTGTACATTTGATTTCATATGTTTATTGAACCTGTATTCCATCACACATACTATGAATGCCAAAGTTCAACTGAGGTTTAGGGTTTTTTGGACATTTTTCTGGGTTTTAGGACACCAATGCTCCCCTACCTTGTTGTCAGGGTACTAGCATTCCCTGAAGGTCTTAGATAGAGTGTTATAATGCTCTGGTGCCCCATACACCAGAGCGTCATCCACCCTTTGCAAAAAATCCTTTCCAGAATTGTCTTTTCTGAAGACTAGTCTCTGTTTTTTCACTTGTTGATCTTCTTTGTGATTCGATGCTTCTTCCTATTGACCTTTGACATCCTTACTTCTGATAAATAAGCACTTTTTTGTTCATATTTTGTGGCATTATTCCTTATTTTGAGTTTTTCTACTGTTGAGAACTTGGAATCAATCCACTTCTTTCTTCTCTCTTATCCGACTGAGCAGGAACTCTGGTGAAGGGCAACATAAATCTGTGAATCATCTCATTTGGTTTTTTGAGGTCATTATTCTTAAACATCTCTCTTTTGTATGAATTGTTTGATTTTATTTGTTATCTTTTGTTTTCTCCTTGTTTCTTGTTTTAATCATAGCAAGAGGGTGTGTTGTTTGTGCAAAATCTGCTTATACTTGTTTGAATCTCCTTGATCTGAAAGGGTAGTTAGCAGGAGAAGTTTTTTCATTGAATTAATCATCATTCGCATAAAAACAACAAAGATACATATTAGTGATTGGTTTGCATATTATAAGGCATTTCTGAAATGTTTTAGCATTGCATTACATTTGATTGAGAACAAATTGATTGAGGACATTCCATATTAGTGTTTGATAGTGAAAACGACTCTTTCTGTTTCCCTTAAATAGGCGTTCATTGAAAAGAAACGATTGCTTATCATATTTTATGCATCTTTTTGGGAATTGAGTCATCATTCCATCAGTTTCCCTTTCATACACCCTTTGAGTAAAGAACAGTTGTAAAACGAACGCTAATTAAAAATTATTTAGAACATTTTTTTTTTTTTAGGATCTTCCACCAACAGTAGACTAGGGTTAGCACTTTGGATTAGGCTGTGAGTAAAACTCTCCAAATTTTTCAAAATAAACATTAGAATCCTGAGCTAGGGAGAGTAAAATCCAATTGTCTTATTGGTTTTTTGGGATCCCCCTCTCACACAGGGGTTACGGACGAGGTCACATTCGGGTGAATTACAGAGATTATCCCTCCATGGTTCAACTATTTGTAGTGGTCGGATCGTATATTGGGGGCCACTTGAAGGTATACCCACGATTATGTGTGGGAGCCTCTCGGGTTGATTTTGGACTCGTTATCCTACCTATACGTTTCGGATCGGACTGTCGACTGTACCCGCCTAGGGACTCACTGCGAATTGGTGTCCTTAGTTTCCATAATCTTTAAGTACTTACACAAGGTGACGATGAAGGGAAGTCTCATTGTACCTAGAACAGACATTGGTCAAAATCACTCGGGCTCCTTGGAGGGTAAATCCACAATTACTGCGTGGAAGCTTGCACCAAGGTGAAAGTCCATTAAGCATGTCGCCATTGTAACTATTCCACCATATCCTAGCCCCTTCTTGACTTGATCATGCGACGTTGGATTTCATCACCAACTAGTACGATCATCGAGAGAAGTTTTGTCTGCTTGGTTGATTCCTAGATTTTATTAGCGTATGTTGTTTCTTTTTTTTAGTTGGCCTTAGATTTTCAGTGTGTTCTGTTATTCTCCACAATTAAGCCTGTAGATGATAAAGGTCTCTGTTGATCATGTAGGATGCAAGGGTTGCCTCCGAAAGGCTATCAACCCTTACCTCCTAACCCTCGAGAAGACAACTACCGTAGAGAGGTAGAAAATCAATCCAACGCTGGAAGTGTTATTGCTCCTCCGTTAGATAACTCAGAAGGTGATTTGTTTACGGTTGAAAATCCCACTACATTTGTGTCAGTAACCCCTCTCGAACCACTTTTGGTTCGTTTAGACTCTCTTGGGAACATTATAGATGAAGAGGTCCCATGATTACCGGAGAGGAATTTTACCGAAACATATATGGGATCCACAGAACCAATCTTTGGTGATCAGTATAGGACTCATGTTCATCCTAGCACTGAAGTAGATACCAATCCCACACCTTCTCATTCTGTATGGAGGACTTTACCGGGATGCAATCTCTATGAACATTTCGAATCCTTCCGACAACCCTTTCATCTTCATGACCCTCCTAGTGAAACAGGACCATCGGGTCAAACCATCAATCACCTAGACGATTAGGTCATTAACCCTACTATTCCACTAGTACAAGCCCATCCTAATGCTGGACTCATCACCTCTACTCATCTCCAAGGCACTTCAATATCTACCCCTGTTTCTACAAGCTTTTACTCTATAGCTCCACATGTTCCACACGATCCTATTGGGACATCTGCTCACCCAAGAATGTAGACCCCTGCTAGCCCAACACAACCGGCTAGAGGGAAACCACCATCTAACGAACCTTTCCCTCCTGGAGGACTACCTTTCCATGGTGGGCCTACCCCTCCTAGGGGACAACCCCCTTTTCATGCTCCTCCTGGAGAGCAACCTCCATTTTCCAGTCATTCCCCGGTCATTAATCCACCACTGGCAGGGGTCAACCTTCATTTGCTAGAAACCCTTCACAATCTTGGGGAGTATCTTCAGGAGGCACTTTTATTCAACCCCACGTTGGGGGGAACTCATCTCATAATCCAGTAGGAGGGGTATCAAATCATGTTCCTTTCAGAACATCTTACGGACAACCTTATCCGGGCAACATCCCAAACACCACCTGGAGTTCTCCGGGACCACAATATTATCCTCCTCATGGGTCTAATGTGTATCCACCTCTGGGATCTACTCCTTACCATTCTCAACAGAAAAATGTTGATCCTCCTCATGGGCAAGAAAATCACCCGACCTATAATTCTCAGAACCCACCGGTTTATACAAATGTTTCTCATCCACCATCGAATCCTATTTATCTGAGCCAACAAAAACCGTATGTAGGAGGACCTACTGGTTACAACTATCCACCTAACCCAGTTTATGGTCCTACTGGTGTTCCTATGCTGCACTAGTATCATCTACAAATTAACCGACAACTACCTTTCCTTGCGACTCTGGATCTCCCAGACTTATCTCAATTAATTAATGATCCTATTTTTCATTCACCGGTTTGGCTAGTCATTCCAACTAAACTTCCTTCTGATATTCCAAAATTTGACGGAAAATCTGGCGAAGATCCAAACAACCATGTGATGAATTTCCAATTGTGGTGTTCATCAAACTCCCTCATGGATGATTCTATACGTTTTCATCTTTTCCAACGAACACTTATTGGTTCGGCAGAAAAGTGGTATATCGAACTACCACGTGCTTCTTTCCATGATTTCAATTCCCTTGCCATGTCTTTCCTCACAACTTTCAACTGCCTATTCTCTACGAGACGGGTACTGAACTCTTGACCTCCCTTCATCAAACTAACTCCGTGCATATCTCTGACCATATTCATGAGTGGAGGCAACGACGAAGGATGATCAAGGCAGTCATTCCTGACATACTATTGGCAAAATGGTTTACTAAATCATTGTTACCCCCGATTACTCGCGATGTCACTATGGGTGGTGCGGTCATAGAGGAACAAGCCATTGCTTGGGATCAGTATTTATATTTGGTTTATTCCCAATCTGGTACTTTGTATGATTTGTTTCTGAATGATGCTCGAGCTAATATCGATCCATCTAAACCATCATCCTCATCTCATGCGGATGGTGTTATCGGTTCCGTAAAAAATCAATCTACTTCCTAATCGCTCACACTCTCCTTTACTTCCCCCCAAACTAATATCTCTAAGGTGAATGAAGTTCAATCTTCCCCTTCACAACAATCTGGAGGTAAGAAGAAGACAAAGAATAAATCAAAAAATAACAATGAACAACCAAAACATCAAACACCTGCTACGGAAAAGCAAACACAATGGAAACTGAAATTCCCGTGTATCATTTGTGGTGATGATCACTACACTCAAGATTGTCCACTTTGCAATGAAGTGGCCAAAATTTTCCAAGGAAAGTCACAACCCGCTGTGCTTACTCATCCTTTTCCACAAAAACAATCCATGGTTGCTAAAACACCCTCTCCTGGGGGTCATTCTAGCCATCCTAATGATGAGGCCTCATCAAGTGCACATATTTATATGTTTAATGGGATTAATTTGACCACTCGCTCTAAGACATACGACACACTAGGTAACCCTGACAAAGGAAAAGACATTAACGGTACCGATACTTTACCGGATCCATCATCATCCTCCTTTAGTCTTCCATCGGTTAATCCTCCGTCTGGACCACTTCAGATTGAGAAACCTGTGTTCGACTCTATCTTACACCGTCCTAAGAGCATTATATATAAAGCTAACTTTAATCCTAGTTCATGTGTCACCCAGAACTACAACATTGTTGAAGATTTGGCTCAAGCACTGTGTGCTATGTCTGTGTTAGAAGTTCTACAACACTGCCCCAGTCAATGTAGAACGCTCTTGGCCACTATTGGCACTATTGATCCTGAGTCATCCAACCATATCATGTTTAACCTGGACAATTATGCGTCTCGAATCTCTCACCAACTTGCTTTCCAAGTTGATGTTGTTGTTCACAATCAACAAATCCACCGAACTATTCTAGATGAGGGAGCCTCAACTTGTGTCATGTCTTTAGCATGTTGGAAAGGTTTAAAATCACCCGCACTTAACAAATCCCTAATGATGCTATGCACCTTCGATGGGCGAGGCTTTCATCCCCATGGGCTTTTACAGTCCCTACCCATCCAATTGGGTGGAAAAACTGTTACTATTGATGTCGAGGTGTTCAATGCCCCCCTCGATTACAACTTGTTACTTGGAAGAAGTTGGTTTTATGCTATGACTGTCATTGCCTCATTAGTCTTTCGATGTGTACAATTTCCTCATCAAGGAAAACTTTTCACTGTTGATCAATTGGATTTCTACACGACCGATGCTCACGCTCCTGTTACCAACAATATTCCTTTCTTGGGAGACCACAAGATCATGTATGAAAGTGTTGGTGTTGGCTTATTGAAAGATTCTAGCCTCATGGGTACCTTCCCTACACCACTTCCACCGACTACACATCATATTTCCACCATCGATATGATTTCGACCACGACTTATCAATCTTTGAAATCATCTAACTCTTGGATTGTATCTCGTCCGTTGGAATTCGATGCAATAGGTGACACCATGCCACTTAGTCCAGCCAAAACATCATACATTTCTACCCAATTCGCTTCTCCCTCGTCAGATGACAAACATCTATTGGCACCTAACGTTTCCTCGATGCAATCATGGTTGAGTTCCTTGTAGTATATGACCAACTACATTTCCCCAACTTTTCCTTCTGATGAATCTATTCCGGAAATTCTTTACATTGACAAGTTACCTTGGGATAATAACCTTCATCGATCCTCTTTTCTTCCCCCTCATGAAGAAATTCAGGAAGATATGCACTCTATCTCCCCTCCTGATGTTGTTTTTCCCTCATCTCCCATGATTTCAACTTCCGATTATTTGGATCCAGTAGTGGACATGGTGATTTCTTTGGTAGGGTTATTGGAGCTTGATCTCCTTACCCCTATCATGACCCTCGACATGTGTTCCTTCCCGAGTGCTTATCTTCCATCCAGTGAAGATCTCCTGGAGGCCATGACCAAGTTTTCTCCCTTGACATGGTATCCTTCCAAATCATTATCCTCTTGGAAGCCATGATCAAGAAGCAGTCATGAGCATAGTTTCTCTTCTCTATAGCAAGCTCGTTAAAAAATGAAACAGAGGCTTTGAGCATAGTTCTTTTCCTATGTAAAGATTGTTAAAACATGAAACAAACACCTCTCTTGAACCTTCTTTTCATCCACCCTTATTTTTTCTCATCTACTAGAGAAATTGGTGACAACCTCAAAGTCGGTGAATGAACTGAAGCTTGGAGGGCATGTCTCCAGCCTTTGATGATCATTCTGGAGTTAAGCCACTAGCTTTCAGGCTGGGGGCATATTGAGCTTAGTCTTTGTTCTTTCTCATGCTCATAAATACATGAGAATGCATCTAGGTAAACTTTTATCTTGTTTTTGGACCTGTATGGATACACGAAAAAGGAACCCCCTGGAGTCTCCTTTAAGCTCTTTTTAGACTCTCTAAACATGAAAAGATTGTCGAATGATATTGCTTCCTTTCACACTCGTTAAAAGGTTTGAAAGGGTGTCTTTTGAGTGATAATTTATCTCTATTTCGGCCTTTTGAGACTAACATTACGAAAAAGGGAAACATTGGAGTCATCTTTAAGTTCTTTTCAGACTCTCTAAACATGAAAATATTGTCGAGCAACCGTGTTCTCTTCACGCTCGTTAAAGTATTTGAAGAAAACATATGTTGAGCGATAGTTTATCTCTTTTTTGGTCTCATCAAACTACTTTACGAAAAAGGAACTGAGAGAATTCTCTTTTAAGTGTTTTTCCAGACTCTATAATCATGAAAAACCTTCGAGTTTTTTGTCTTTGGACTCGTTAAACAAACATCGACAGGCCCATACGGGATCGAACCCTTACTTCTTCCAATTCATTAAACAAAGGAAGAGGAACTTACCGAAGGTGAGTTATATTGAGCATGTGTTATCCTCCTCGAGCTCATTAAATTAGAAAGAGGTACTCATCTATCTAGATGGGGGGGAAATTGAAAGACGCAAGACAAGCAGTTTTTGAGAACATTAGCAAGTAACTCTTAGAGTCACCCTTGAAAACGACACTTTGTCTTTGCACACATATTAATCCATTGAACCTATGCACTGAACCAATCCTCTGAGTTTTTCTTACTCCTTTGGGTCACTCGACGAAAGTCACAATATCCACTGCATCATTGTGTTTTGGTCCATGTCATGTTTCTGTTGTTGTGCCTCAGTGTTCAAGGGAAGTATCCACCTCGAGAGCCAGCCATCATAAATATCTTGTCTCAATACTTGTGTCAGTCCATGTTCATTTGATCTGCCAATTACATCTCTGTGTCTGTTTCGTGTCGTTGATGGGGGATACATCAAGGCCCTCCTTCGACGAGTCTATTCCTGTTGACTTCAACACATTATCCAGAAACTAGACTTAGAAACCAATTAGTACTTTGGGACCTGCATGGCTCAATGGCAGGCCTCCTCACGTTCGACAGTGGGTTTACATCATTGACCTCTGATCGAATGATTCCATGGATGTTCGACTTCGTCTCATCCATTCACATTCGTTGGAATGTACTAGAAGTACCTTGGGAATCATTGACATCAATGGTGATCTCCCTCGCGCTTGTTAACGGTTTACATCATTGATCGGTAATCAAGTGGTTTCCGCCATGTTTGACATCAGAACATCTATTCACATGGTTAGATTCATACTACATAGGGATCGGTAAGAAGACCCTGGGTTGAGTGATCACTCTGATATGTACTTTGCCCGGGTTGCAATGGAGTTTCTCTTGAACAATGATACATATATTGTCACATAGATCCACTTTATATTGGTCGTGGATATGTCTTGTCATCTTGTAGATCCACTGTGTATTATTCATGGCTATGATCAGTTCAGGTCATGGGAGTATAGATCCATAGTGTATTTTCGTTGGCTATACCTTTCATCAATATAATTATGGGTCCGCAGTGTATTTATGGTGGCCATACCTTGAAAGTCTCTATCACTCAAGCATAGGTATGCCTGCCTTGGGTTTGAAGCATGTCTTAATATTTGCTTTATGGTTGTGTGCAGCTTCCGTTAGGTTCTCTGAGTTCATACCCTTGATTGAAATTCTACAAAGCATTTCAATTATCAGTTCTTGTCTTCTAACTTCATGCTTTGGGGGGCAATCTGTTACACCTCAAAATTACTTACTTCGATAGTTTCACAAGTGTCATCATTACAAGTGTCACATTTTGGTCACAATTTTTCCAAGTGTCATAAAAATCATACTGCCATAATGTCTATGTCATGCCTACAATGACATCGGAAGGACACTTGAAACACCTCAAACAATTGATTTGGAAGAAGAGGAATGGGTTAACAGAGTTTATACACCTTTTGCCACTAGAAAACCCCTTCAAAAATGATTTTTAGAGAGGAGCGCTCCCCTATACACTATCAGGAGGCACTATAACACTTTTCCCACCCTTTTGGAGGAGTGTTATAACACCAGTGCTTGTTTTTCTTCTTTCAAGGAGAGTTATAACGCTCTGATGTCCTTTTTGGAGGAACACTACCTATTCTGGGCAAAAATTGGTTTGTTGAGAAGAATGAGGGAAAGATCCCTTCAATCCTTGAAGGTGGTTGGTTTTGAATCCTTAGTCAAGCCATGATCTCAGGGCAGATCCATAACTAAAGGAGTAAAATACTCAACTTACCCCAAAGATATCTCAAGTAGTTGAGCCTCTCTAAACCTATTTAAATAGGCCTTCTCATGGTGAAAAGGATGGAAAGAATTGTGAAGCATCTAACCTATGATCTCATGAAGAAGGTGTCTTTTGGAGCATCAACAATCTATGTGTGGACTGTTTGAGCAAGGGTTCGGATGAGGAGGGCTTGAAGCTGCTACACTCACATCTATGGCTGTAAGTATTCTTCGTTGTTGTTCTCTTTAATATAATATGCTTGGCCTATTTCTTTCAAATCTTTGTTTGATCTCACATGAATTTGTCTCTAATATATAGTTCTATTTCGAACTAATCTCAGTAGAGTAGGAAGTTGTTTGTACTTTTGTTTGTCTACAGGGCTCATCGAGGAGTTTAATATTGGAATTCAACTCGGACTGTGCAGGGACAAACTCCAGTAAAGAGGTACTTATTTTCTCCTTCCTCCTCATACATTAGTTTATCTAGATCTAAAAGGAAGTCAGTGTCCATGATAAGAATCTTTTGTCTTAAGAGTTAAGAGTCTAGCTCTCAAGAGGAGATCTACCTGTCTGCAGGGAGAATTTCCTTCAACAATTCATCCCCTCTATTATGCCTTTCTGGTTCTATAGTTTGTTAGATTTCTATGGTCGCGGGTTCCCAGAGTGGCCAATTTAAAATTAGCATCTCCATATATATCTTTACATCACGAGTCTGACTGACTGTTGTTTGTTTGCATACTTAGCCAATTTCTTCTAAACTTTCCTGTTTTTTCCTTTTGTTCTTACCCTGTATTATGCATTTCAGGTTCTATAATTTTGTCACGTTTATGTGCTCGCAGGTTCCTAGTGTGGTGAACTGAAAAATCGTCATCTCCATCTATATATTCACATAATGAGTCCAACCGACCATCGTTCGTTTGCATACTTAGCCAATTTTATGAACACAGGTTCAAAAATAGGTGCTATCAAACTCTGGTAACCCATGTTCTGGTTATAGATCCTGCACCCAAAACTTTCGTGCTCTACAATTAAACCCTAGACTCCTCGAACTTGCAAGCATGCCTCTACCTATGATGACTCTGTCTGTTTGTTCTTCCCCTCTATTATGCCTTTCTGGTTCTATACTTTGTCACATTTATGTGGTCGCGGGTTCCTAGACTGTCCAATTGAGAAATCCTCATCTCCATATATATATTTACATCACGAGTCCAATCGACCATTGTTCGTTTGCATACTTAGCCAATTTATTCTAAACTTGCCTGTTTTTCCCTTTTGTTCTTACCCTCTATTATGCGTTTCTGGTTCTATAATTTTGTCACGTTTATATTCTAGCAGGTTCATGGTGTGGTGAACTAAAAAATCATCATCTCCATCTATATATTCACATCACGAGTCCAACTGACCATCGTTCATTTGCATACTTAGCCAATTTTATGAACACAGGTTCACAGATAGGTATTATCAAACTCTGGTAGCCCATGTTCTAGGTATAGATCATGCACCCAAAACTTTCATTCTCTACAATTAGACCCTGGACTCCTCAAAATTGCAAGCCTGCATCTACCTATGATGACTCTGTCTGTTTGACCTGCCTTTCCATACTTAGTCGAGTCTTCAAAGTTTCGTGAGTTCACACACTCCCGAGTTCAGAATTAAAATAATTTTTTGCTCCCCTCCATCCCCGATACCTTCCTCCCTTCCCAATGCAGATTAATTATGATTTTAATAGTGACAACTGACCAGACAGGTTCAAAAATATTGTCTTTAATAAGCGGAAAGTTCGAGGACATCTCCCATTAAAATGCATAAACAGGCGAATATTATGGGATTTGATAAAAAAAATTGCGTCCATTTTGAATTTGCAAAAAGTGTTGGCTATTTTAGTTTTTTAAATGCATAATCATAGTAACAATGAAATATTTTACTACCACACTGCCTTCCATGAACGTGTCATCCACAGAGGTCTTGACGTCATGTCCCTCTTTAATACTGTGCATATGTTATAGAATGTCATATTTGAGAATCTTCTTGCATATGGGAATGTTAACTCGTGCTATTGGTGACTATTCTTCACACATATTCGAAAATATTGGCATTAATAAGAGTAAATATCGAGGGCATCTGCCATTAAAATGAATTAAGCCAAAATCTACGAAAGATTATACTATCATCCTCCAGCGTTGATTTTAAATAATTATTCCCATTTCTCTCTATCATTGAAGAGTTGGGATTTAAGGTGCCTTCGTTGTAATGTTCCTGGTCATGGACATGTGAGACAACTTAGAGATGCCATTCAGGCCCAATTTAAAGGCGAGGGAATGGTTTTATGTGACGTTGATGCAACCCCCCTACTTCCTCATAGGGTTGCGTACCTCCCGGTCTTGGATCCTCCGATTCTCGAGTCTAAAGACTCTTTGGAACCTCAAAGGTCCCCTTTTGTATCTAAACATAGGCCCCCTCAGCTTCCTAGTGTAGGTTTAACAAAAACTCACGACCTTCCCTTTGGCTCTGTGCGAAAACTTAGAGTGTCGGTGTTAGCTCTCTTTCAGATGAGCCCTCACTTGATTTGACCTGGGGCTATGACCACGTGATTGTGGGCGCAGTCATAAGAGGTTTGGATTTAAACCACTTTTGGGCCTGCAATGCTCCTACAACCTCCACAGGTCCCCTTGGCGAAACCACAGTTCAAATTGTGGCCCACCTTCAATACCTTAACCTCCTTGCAACTTCTATCCCTGCAAAGCCGAGGGATCATTGATATCACAATCTTTATGATCATGTCTATATTGACAATAAAATCTACATCCTTTAAATACACAAACCATATCTACTGCTTCTGACTCAGCAGTCGAGATCTCTTCACAATTCCGGACTTCGGGAATTCAAAATCTCAAACCCAACTTCCTTCCTATGTCAATCCCCTGGAGTTGATGATCTATGGACACCTGTTCAAATCCCAGATCAATGGTCCTGATTTCCCTTTAGGTGTCTAACTATTCAACACAGATCAATAGTCCAATGACCTTATCCTCTATCCGGCGCTCAAGATTTACTCTAGGTCTTTGGACTTTTGGAGTTTCAAATCTCAATACTTTTCCTTTCTTCTTTTATTTTACCTGAAGGTTGTGATCCCCTGACACGTGTCCTCTTGATCCAACGACCAAGGATTTCTTCGGGACTTTTACCGAAATTGATTGATGCATTCCATGTATCCTTTAGATCTCACAGTATAGATCCCACTTCGAGGCTTCAAGCCTTCGCACTCCGGCGTTTTCGATTCTCAAAATGGAAACTCTCCTTCTACTTTTACCGGAGCTCATGATCTGTTGCCAATTTTTCTTCTACAGATCGATGACTCGAGATTCTTCAGGGTTCCAACTTCGGATGTTTCAAGACTTCAACTTCTACCTTCTTCTAGATATTCTGAGCTACTGACAAGTACCCTCCTGGTTTCAATGGTCCTGATATGATATGGATCTTCACACTCTGGAAGTTTCAAGTCTCAACCTTGATTCCTTATGCGCCTGAGATATCTGACAGCTCACGCTTGATCAATCAGATGGTTGATATTCCACTTCAGCGTTCCCACACTCCAGACTTTGGGAATATCAGGTTTCAAGCCGCTGTCCCTCATGAACTTAAAGCAACCAATGATTGTGATTCCTCCTGGAAATACGACGCTTGGTCTTCACCTCCAATGATCCGATGGCTCAGATCTATCACACTGATCAGATGGTCGAGATTCTATTTTGGGTCTCCGGACTCAGAAAATCTCAAGTTTCAACCTCGATAGATTCTCTCCTCTATACATGAAGTGACAAGGTTCACACTCTTCCTTCTGACCTGATGACTGTCGATCTTATTCCCTGTGATCCAATGGTCACGATCTTTCTTCCTCCTGAACTTCTGATATCTCTCCGCCTTGGAATATTTATCCATTTTCAAAGGTTCAAATCCTTTGTTCTCCCGACGAATCTATCTTTGGGATCTTGTCAACATTTATGAAAAGTGTTATCTCTTCTGAGCTTCTATCCTTGAAATTATTTTGGTCTCCCACGCACACTTTGCATTCTTGGGATTTTGAATAACTCAGTTCGAAGTATTTTCTTGAAAAGAAAATGCTTCTCGCCCACCTAGCATTCTTCTGCACTGGTTCTTCAAAGTTTGTTGACTTCTTGACATTGTGCACACCTTGCACCTAGTCTGAGTCCCTCTGGTTCTCTCTGAGCTTCCCTCTGAGTCAAATCTGAGACTTAGTCGACACACTCCTTGCGTTCGAGATGCACAACTTGCATACAAGTATCAGAAGAGAAACGACTGAAACTCAACCATCTTCGTCATGAACTCATACAGACAATCTCTCTCAAACAATAATACATGAATGAACTATAATAAATCATACACGCAGAATAACATTCATTCAATTGCACATGAATTTAAAAAATTTCAAGGATTTGGGACAATTTATGTCTATTATATTCATTCATGAAAACAAAATACATAGTGTTCCTACTACTCTACTCTTCTCTACTTTGATCTCTCTATTTTGTCTATCTTTTCTGATCCGTTACAATGCAATACTAAAAAACTATCTAAGGATCGCTCCATGAGCTCTCTCGTCCTATTATGAAATATATCATTTCAAACTCAAAGCTATTACTTACTCTGTCCTATTACAATAACTACTAGTTATAACTAGATAGAGTTGACACTCCATATCTGAAATCTCTTACATTTCTTCAAGAATTTACAAACAAGTTACATTTTTAAAATGTTGTTACAAAAATATCTCAACAACCAATTAAATTCTGAGTTAACTGCTCGATTTGGAATTTTGTCATTGCTGAGATGTCATCTGTTTGCCTCCATGTGTGCATTGTTGACTTTGAAGGCAATGCTCCTGCATCATACTCCTCTGGTTAAAAAATTTCATTGACTCTTTTCCATGAGATCCCGCACTGTCTTTCCATGCTTCAAAATATCAAGTTTTGTGACCCAACTTGCATCTTCCATTGGATGATCTTTCCACTTCACTAAGTACTCAAGATATGTCTTCCTCCTGGTTCTCTTTCCATCCCTTTGTTCAATGATTTTCTCCATTTGAGATTTTTTTGTTGTGGTAAATTACTCTTCCCACTGAATTTCTTTTTGATCATCTGATTCTCTTGTCACATCTCTCCTGTAAGGATACAGGTCTGAAACATTGAATATCGACGATATCCCAACATTGTCTGGCAACTTAATCTCATAAGCATTGGCTGTGAATTTTCTGAGAATCCTGCATGGTCCTATCTTCTTCATATTCAATTTGTTATGCGTTCCCCTTGGGAATCTCTCTTTTCCAAAATGAGCTAAAATTTCATCTCCAACTTTGAATTGAACTTCTCTCCTCTTTTGATCAACTCTGCTCTTATATTTTTGGTTGTTGTCTTGTTGTTGTCCTCTGAATCTGCCATGGATTTTTTGCATCTTTGTTGCAAAATCCTCTACTCCAGCACTTATGAACTCATCTTGATTCAAATCTCTCAACTCTGTAATCCCTCTTGGTTGTACACCATACACAATTTCAAATGGACTTTTTCCTATGCTCCTGTTCACTGAATTCTTGAATGCAAATTCTGCTTGCACCAGAATCTGATCCCATTGTCGACCTTGCTCAGTGACTAAACTTCTAAAAAAGTTTCTGAGACTTATGTTTACTACTTCAGTCTATCCATCTGTCTGAGGGTGATATGTTGAACTAAAGGACAAGTTCATCCCCAGCCTCTTCTATAGAGTCCTTGAAAAGTGTCATACAAATTTGATGTCCCTATCTGAAACTATGCTCCTTGACAATCCATGTAGTCTTACTACTTCTTTGAAAAACAAATTGGCGATGTGTGTGGCATCACTTGTCTTATGGCATGGTATGAAATGTGCCATTTTTGAAAATATGCCCACCACAACAAATATGGAATCACTCCCTTTTTGAGTTCTAGGCAATCCTAAAACAAAATCCATATTGATTGCATCCCACGGCTTCTATGGAATTTGTAGTGGCTGATACAAACCAGTGTTTTGTTGTCTTCCTTTAGCATACTTTCAAATTCTGCATTTCTTCATGAACCTTTTCACTTCTGCTCTCATGCTCGGCCAATAATACGAATTGCTCAACTGTGCAAATGTCTTATAGTGACCAAAATTTCCAGCTAAACCTCTGTTGTGTTTCTCTTTCAGTAGGATGTCTCGCATTGAGCACTTCGAAATGCATAATTGGCTCCCTTTGAACAGTAATCCATCCTGAATCAAATATTCAGCCCATGGGATTTTATCTCCCAACAAAGGATTCTTGCATGCCTCATATGCTTCTTTAAAGTCTGCATCATCTTTATACATCTCCTTGAGGTGTTCGAACCCCAAGGTCTCCACCTGGAATTCCTGTACAATAAAACTCCTTCTGCTCAAAGAATCTGCAACTTCATTAGCAGTTCCAATAATGTGTTTAATAGCAAAAGTAAAATTCTGCATAAATTCTACCCATTTTGCATGTTTTTGATTCAACTTTTCTTTCCTAGTAATAAATTGTAAAGCTTTATTATCATTGTACAAGACAAATTATTTATGAATTAGATAGGGCCTCCATTTTTTCAAATCTTGAATCACTACATAAAAATCCTTGTCATATGTGGAATACTTTTTCTTGGCATCATTTAGTTTCTCATTGAAATAAGCAACTAGCCTATTGTCCTACCTCAAGACTGCTCCAATAACTAATCCACTTTCATTGCATATCGCCTAAAATGTTTTTCCAAAATATGGTAAGACCATAATTGGTTTCTCTGTGATCTTCTCCTTCAACACTTTGAAACCTTTTTCAGCTTCCTTTATCCAACTAAAGGACGTGTGTTTCTTCTTCACAGTTTCTATCATGGGTGCACATATGCCACTGAAATTTCTGATAAATTTTATATAAAATCTCGCTAACCCATAAAAACTTCTTACCTCAAATATATTCCTCAAAAACGAACATTCTCTGATCACTCTCACATTTTTTGGGTCCATCTTCAATTCAATTGAAGATATTATGAAGCCCAAATGTATGAGCTCCTTCTTCATAAACGAACTCTTCTTCAGATTTATCAGCAATTTCTCTTGTTGCAACCTTTCCATCACTGATGTAAAATGTCTTAAGTGTTATTCCTTTGTCTTACTGAAGATTAGTATGTCATCCAAATATACCATGAAAAACTTTCCTATGAAGTCTTTCAACACTTCATTCATTAATCTCATAATTTTTCTTGGTGCATTTGTCAACCCAAATTACATGACCAACTATTCAAACAATCCTTCATTTGTCTTGAATGTTGTTTTCCATTCATCTCCCTCTCTCATTCTTATTTGATGATATCCACTCTTCAAGTATATCTTGGAAAAATATCTTTCTCCACTCAAACAGTCCATCAAATCATCCATCCTCGGTAAAGGGAATCTGTATCTAATGGTTATCTTGTTGATGGCTCAGGAGTCTGTACACATCCTCCATCCTCCATATTTCTTTGGACATAATACAGTTGGTACTGCACATGGGCTTAGGCTTTCCCTGACTAACCCTTTATCCAACAACTCCTGGACTTTATTTTTGACTTCCTCATTCTCTCTAAGTGTCAACCTATAAGATGATTTGTTTGGTAAACTAACTCCTGCAATAAAGTCAATATGATGGATTATGCTCCTAATGGGTGGCAATGAGTGTGGTAACTCATCCACAACTATATCAACAAAGTTTTCCAATAGTTCCTAGATTTCTATAGGAAAACCTTCTACATAAGTATTTGTAAAGATAACTCTAGTCTTCCTCACTACAACAAACTACATTTCTTTCTCCTTCTTGACTTAATTCAAGAGCTCCTTCCCACTCATGAGAAGTATTATCGAACTAGCTTTTGTATTTTTCTCTTTTTCTTCTATGGGTAACAACATACGTGTTCTACCATTCTTTTCTAGGGTATAGGTATTATTCCTGCCATCATGAATAACCTTTAGGTCATACTTCCGTCACCTTCTTGGTAAAATATGACAGACGTCCATAGGAATTACATCACATAATATTTCATCTTTGTAACCTCCTATTTTAAATTCAACTTGGCATTGTTGACTTACCATGACTTGATGTCCTTTCTGCAACCACAATACCTTGTATGTCTTTGGATGTACAGTTGTCTTCAATTACATCTTCTCCACCATCTCTGTGGATACTAGATTGTTAGTGCTCCCACTGTCTATGATCACCATGCAAACTCTGTCTTTTGACTTGCAAGCAGTCCTGAATAGGCTTGTTCGTTGAACTAGTTCCTTTGGTTCCTTTTTTGGTTTAAGAAGGATCTTTCTCATCATGAGGTTTCTTCTTCCTTTTGCTTCCACATGTTTTTGTGCTTCGACAATGTGTGCTTCTCCTCCTCCTTGTCTTTTTATGTCGGGACATTCCCAAGATTTGTTTCCTTTTTTTCCACAGGTATAAAATTTAACTACGCCTCCTCTGTCTCTTCCTCTTCCTCTACCTCTGGAAAAAGAACTTCTTTATCCATACTATCCTTCTTTAGAACTTCCACCCTTCTCATGGTGACTATGATGTTTGTCATCTTCAGGCTTCGATTTCTAGAACTTCTCTCTATTGGTTCCATTTCCTCTGCTTGAATTTCCTCCTTTGCTTCGTTGGCTTTGCTTCCTAGCCAATTTTTCCTCAACTTTCAAGGCTACTTGATAATCATCCTCGACTGTACTAACCAAAATCATGTTGATCTCCTCTTGGATTTCATATGTCAGCCCATTGATGTATCTATCTATCTTCTCATACTCATTTTCTTTCTGTCCAGCCATGATGTTCAGTAGATAAAATTCTTCAGTGTACTCCTTCACTGATAAACCCCTCTGTTTCAGGTTCTGCAATCTTCTGTAAAGATTGATTTGGTAATCCTTTGGGATAAATTTGGCTTTCAACTTAGCTACCATCCTATCCCAATTTTTTATTTTTTGCTTACCATTTCTCCTGCGTTCATCTTGTAGTTCATCCCACCATAATGTTGCATGACCTTTTAGTCTTGTCACTACATGCTTCACCATCTTGTCTTCTTTGATATCTTTTTAATCAAAGTATTTTTCCATAGCACGTACCCAACCTAACAACTCTTCAACTTCCAAATTTCCTTCATACATAGGTACCTCTATTCTTTCTCTAGCTCTTATCTTTGAAACATCTTTTATCAAGCGATCTTGTGTAGCATCCTCTGCTATATTTGCTTCGAACTCTTCTTATTATTCTCTCTTAGCTTCACTGATATCTATAGTTTATGGTGCTCTTCTCTGTTCTATCTCCATGGCGTCCAGTCTCATTCAGAGTCGCCTCATTTCTTCTTCCATTTCTGCATTCTCTCTGTGCCTTCTGGGTGGCATGATTTCACTGCGTCACCTACAAACATAAATTAAATATTCTTGATACCACAATTGATACCAACTTTCCTCCTCTTTCCTTTTGTCTATTATCTGCAAACAAACTTAAAATTGGCTTTGATACCACCTGATGAAGCCCCCCTACTTCCCCGTAGGGTTGTGCGACCTCTCAGTCTTAGATCCTCATATTCTCGAGTCTAAAGACTCTATGGAACCTTAAAGGTCACCCTCTATATATAAGCACAGGCCCCCTCGTCTTCCTGGTGAAAGTTTAACAACAACCTGTGACCTTCCCTTTCACTCTGTATGAAAACTCAGAGTGTCAGCGTTAGCTTTCTTTTAGATGAGCCCTCACTTGATATGACTTAGGGCTATGACCATGTGATTGTGGGTGTGGTCATAAGCAGTTTGGAGTTAAACCACTTTTGGGCCTGCAATGCTCCTATGGCCTCTATGCGTCCCCTTGGTGAAACCATGGTTCAAATTGTGGCCCACCTTCGATACCTTAACCTCATCGCAACTTCTATCCCCATAATGCTGAGGGATCGTCAATCTCATGATCTTGAGGATCTCGTCTAGATCGACAATCAAATCTACACCCTTAAAATATATGGACCAGATCTACTGCTTCTGACTCAACGATCAAGATCTCTTCACAATTTTGGTTTTGGGGAATTCAAAATCTCAAACACAACATCCTTCCTATGTCAATCCCCCAAAGTTGACGATCTATGGACACCTGTTCAACTCCCAGATCAACAGTCCTTCTTTCCCTTCAGGTGTTTGAATGTTCAACATGGATCAATGGTCCAACGACCTTCTCCTCGATCCGACACTCTAGATTTACTACGAGTCTTCGGACTTCTGGAGTTTCAAATATCAAGACTTCACCTTTATTCTTTTCTTTTAATTGAAGGTTGTGATCCCCAGACGCATGTCCTCTTGATCCAACGACCACGTATTTCTTTGGGACTTTTACTAGAACTCACTGATGCATGCCACGTCTCCTTCATATCTCATGGTCTAGATCCCACTTCGGGGCTTCGGGCATTCGCACTCCGACGTTTTTGATTCTCAAACTGGAAAATATCCTTCTTCTTTTACCGGAGCTCGTGATCTGCTACCAAGTTTCCTTCTACAGACCAATGACTCATGATTCTTCAGGGTTCTGACTTCATATGTTTCAATACTTCAACTTCCACCTTCTTCCAAATATTTCGAGCTACTGACACGTACCTTCCTGGCTTCAACGGTCCTGATATGTTCTGGCTCTCCATCTCTCTGTGCTCCAAAAGTTTCAAGTCACAACCTTGATTCCTTATGCGCCTGAGATATCTGACGGCTCACGCTTGATCAATCAAGCAACTCAGATTCCACTTTGTTATTCTGGCACTCCAACATGTTTCTTCGGCAGTGGTTGTTAGCTTGAAGTTCCAATAGCTTCTGGTTGTTCCTCATAATACCATTTTGTTTGACCCATGACATATTCAATTGTTCCTTCCAGTTGGTGTTCTGATATGTTCATTTGCAACTCGTCTGGTTTGATTGTGGCTTCCGTATTTGGTGTCATTCCATTGACTTTCGGAGCTATTTTTGTGTTCTCTGGTTACACCTCCTTCAGGGTTTATGTTTACTGGTTCTGCAGCTCTTGTACTTCTGCTGGTATATCCTTACTTGTGTCCTCTGGTGCTGGTTGTTGAATTTCTTCCACTATAAATGTTGGGTTCACCGATGTTTTTTCTGGAGATGGGATCTCATCAACATTGACAATCTCCAACGTATGTTGTTCACCTTCTTTCGTCTATCCTCATGACCTAGTCAAAACTCTAGTTTTCCTGCCAGTTTGGCTCACTTATGCTTGCTTGGGCGGTGCCATGGAGGTGAATGTCAAATGTCCGTTGGGTTTGAACAGTCTATGTGATCTCTATGAAGTCAAATTGTGCTCTTTATCCTCTTTCGTTCTCTCTCTGTTCTTCCTTGATGAATATTCTATTGGCTCCCGCGTCCGTGTGTTGTATGGATTTTCCATGAATCTTGTCGAGGACACTTCCTTGATTATGGGTTTAATGCACCTTAATTACAGGTTCAATGCACCTTTGATGATTTCATACTTTCCATTACTCTGCCTTGTCATCTTCAGTTGGCATGATTAATATGGCATCCCATCAATCCTTTCCATCCTTTAATTCTACCTAACGTTGTCTTGTCGTACTACTTTTGCCAACTTTTCTTTTCCATCTTGTTTCCCTTTTGATGTGACCATTGTCCTTCTTTGATCCAAGTGGATATCTATGGCCACCCACCTTTTCCAACTGGCTCAAAACATTTTTTTGGCAATTTTGGAAATTTACTATTTTTAGCAGTTTTAACTTCTGGGGCCATTTTGATGGCCTAAATGAAGGTTTTTCGGGATCAAGATTGTCATTAATAATTAAATTCTTGGACTGAGCCCCCAAAATTAATCTCCTTTATGATACATTTCCAATGGTCTATCATACTCCTAAAATGAAGATCGTATGCAAAAGTTACGACCCCAAGAAGTTGATGTACCAACTTACCCAGATAGGGCCCACATGACTTTAGACGCTTCATCTCCTAGGGTTAGGTTTTTGGATGTCTAGGGTTTTTGGCATTCCCATTTATTGTAAAAAGGACTTCATATCCTCATTTTAATCATATTCTTATGAATGAGTGCATTCGTCACATCTCTTCTCAGAGATAAATCGCCACCATTCCAACAAGCTTGTTTCCACTGCATTTTACGGTTTCAACTTATTTCCTTATTGAACAGAAAACCAGTTTTACTATATCTTTGTTATTTTGTGTTAAGCACCTGTTAATAATATGTATTCATTTCATTATGCTCATAAATTTTAGATCAGTGGTATCAGAGCGGTATGCTCCTTGTCATCTTAATGCATGTCCCCAACGAGGTCAGAGTACAAAGAGTTGGGTTTCGAGCTTGTTTCTCTTGAGGAAAAAATCTCTCGTATGCCCAAGTGACCTCTCATGGCAGGAGAAAATAAAGATGATAGGACAAGATATCCTTTCAAATTGTTTATTGAGGAAGCCCTCAAACAACAAAGGAACGAGATGATGGATATTTTCGCACAAATCCTTCGGCGGCTACCAACAGGGGACTCATCTTCTTCAAACAGAGGCGTCGCCCCCTTCAAGGTATAAATAAACTTATATATTCCTATATTTGAAGGTCAGATAGATGCATATGTTGTAGACAAGTGGTTGAATCTACTAGAAGGTTATTTTTCTATCCATAACTTTTCAAATAGAGAAAATATTACTTTTGCGCTCCTCAAAGTCGTTCCCTGTGTCAAAGATTGGTGGGAAACTTTCTGTGAGCAAAAGGAAATAGAGGAACCCTCATTATTTATAGTCAGGGCCATATGGGAATCCTTCAGGGATGTTATTAAGAAACAATACTACCCTGTCAGAAGTTATGACGACTTGTATACCAAATGGACCACACTGCGGCAAGAAAGAGACTAAGCAGTGCCAGATTTCAAAAATATCTTTCATACCTTGCACACCAAGTTGGGTATCAAATATTCAGAGAGACATCTAGTTCTTAAGTATCGCAGCACTCTGCATAGATACATCCAAACTGAAATGGAATTTATAGACATCTCATCCTTGGGTACGACCTACCGATATGCTGTCAAAATCGAGCAGAAGCAAAAACAAAAGACACGACAATTTGGGCCTAAGAACCCCTCACAACAAAATCCAGGAAAGGGCAGGCCTAACCCACAAAAAAAAGGATAGAGAAAATATGGACAGTATCAGGACAACGAGTCCAAGCTGCAATCAAATAAGGACACCAAAAAGACAAAGAAAGATATCGGGAAGTGGTGCGAGTTCCATAAGAGACCTTGGCATAACACTGTTGACTATCGTTCAAAGCAGTCCTTTGTGGCCGAAGTGAAAGCCTCTGAATCAGATGTGGGTTCTGACTCTTAGCAAGAACCAGAAAGGGGAAGATGGATCATTGATGTGGAACCCAATGCCATCGTTGCTACCACCAAGATCCAACCTAGTGAACCAGATGAGCCAAAAGAAGGAGAACGCCTCTTCCATTCACAGATGTGGGTAAAAGGCACCCTGCTGCACTTCATCATTGATAGTGGTAGCCAGAAGACCTCATCTCAGTAGATTTCATCAAGCGGTTGGCCCTACCAACAATGCCTCACCCACAACCCTACACCATTGGATGGTTCTTCCAAGGAAGTGATCTCCATGTCAACCAATAATGTCAATTGTCATACGGCATCAAGCCCTTCAAAGACGAGGTATTGTGTGATGTTTCTCCTCTCTAACTTTGTGATGTTCTTTTGGGCCAACCTTATTTATGGAAACGTCATGTTGTATATGAGTCTAGGCCTCATAGTGTTATTATTACTTTGAAATTGTACAGGATACCCAAGTCAGTCCCACCTAGTGTTATTTCCTTGATCCCTGCTAAGAAATGCAGGAAGGTCATCTCTCAGATGAGTAAGTTTGTCTTCTTCGTTATTCACTCTGAGAATAAGAGAAAGATCACAGCCACATCCAGGGTCTTTGTGGTCGACCTCTCCACACAGCAGAAGCATGTAGATAAGGTTGTGGAAGAATACTAATATATATTCTCGTCACCTACCGGGGTACCTCTGCACTACCAGGTCAAGCAACCCATCGATTTGACCCCCAACACACTGCTTCTGAATGGGCTAGTCTATCGTCGCTCTCTGTTAAACACTACTACATATTGTAAAAATTCTGACGTTTTATTTGCGGCGTTATGGACAAAATTGTCCATATTGTCGCAAAATAGAGGAAATTTATAAAAAAAAAAATTCATGTTGCCTGATAACGTCGCTCTTTCCATGTTAACATCAGTCTTGCCCATTAACGTCGCTCTTGCCATGTTTTCCACTGGAACGTCTCTCTTGCCATGTTTTCCACTGGAACGTCTCTCTTGCCATGTTTTCCACTGGAACGTCTCTCTTTCCATGTTTGTGAAGATGTATGTTGCAATTGCCACGTTAACATCGGTCTTGCCATGTTAACGTCTCTCTTGCCACGTTTTCCACTGGAATGTCTCTCTTGCCACGTTTTCCACTCGAACGTCACTCTTGCCACGTTTGTGAAGATGTATGTCTCAATTTCCATGTTAACGTCGGTCTTGCCACGTTAACGTCGCTCTTGCCACGTTTTCCACTGGAATGTCTCTATTGCCATGTTTTCCACTGGAACGTCACTCTTGCCACGTTTGTGAATATGTACGTCGCAATTGCGACATTTTTGAAACTAGGTTTTCCCCTCCAATGGTCACCTTAGTATGTTCACCAAGTCAAAATACCAATGGTCTTTTTAAGATTTTTTGGGTTGTCTTAGTAAGAGAGGAATGCCCCCCTACTATGCCAAAATATGCCTTGCTAATCAAATTATTTGTTTCCATTGGTTGCACACATTTTATTTGTATATCATTAATTTGGACTCTATATAAATTACCTACTAAATTTTTTAATTAGAGTGTCTTTTGAACTAGAATTCATCTATTTGTCATACTCATCTTGTCTAGTGCCTTTTTGTGCCACAAAAAATAATGGACATCCTCTAGATAGCCTGATGTAGGTGGAACCTTGAACATGTTAGCATTAGGAAATTCTTCTTCCTCCTCTCCTTCAAGTTCCCTATTTCATCTCCATGATGGATAATTAGGTTTAACATTGGATTTCCCTAATTTGACACAAATTTTGAAGTCATATTCTTGGAACAACATCAACCATCGACTTATGCTTCCAGAGTTTATCGACTTGTTTACTATATATATCAAACTCTAAATTATGATTTA
>ML779515.1:600011-613016 GCA_009831015.1 Picea engelmannii | reverse complement strand
GGTGCTTGCATAGCATAACAAGTCAGCCTTCTATTTTCAGATCAATATGAAACAATACAAAATATTGAAGGGAATAGGCCAAGTAATATTGATGAGGATTTTAAAGAGATACTTACAAACTGTAGATGAAGTTGCAAGAGCCTCTCCAAGTCCTCCTTGTCTAGCCCTTTCACAATGCTCCTAATATCATAAATAAAATATTTATCCTAAGATCATAAGTTTTATACTTCTAATCTTCTTATTCCCCCCTTCTCCATGGAAATCCCTCATTATATAGGATTTGGAGGCTTAACCACCATGTATAGGATCACTCACCATATCCACTAAAATGGGATCTCTAATATATTTAGGGAGAAAATATATCTTAAATATTTTAGGGAGGAAATATTTCTCAAGGATTTTAAGGAGGAAATATTTCAACCATCCATGAGATCCTCCACCTTCCCTAAAAAATAGGAAACCAAATGTGTGGTGGATTCTCACACTTAATTAATTTATTTTTCATGAATATTAATAATAATTTATGTGCACTTGGTATTTTGGCCTTCGTATAATATATCCCTCCTCCACATTGACTAGGGATTGTGAAATAGGTTATTCCATGGTGTCGATGTGTATGAGACACTTATATGACACTTACAACACTTAGGGAGAGGTACCTAGGTGTGAAAATTTCATGTGTAACAATACCTTATTTTCATCGAAAATATTTTCCGTCTATGAATTCTTTTGAACAATCCTATATCGTTAACTGCACATATTATGACAGGATCATATATTGGTTGGAGTGTTCATATATCGAAAAGTTTCTAGGGGATGGTAAGATTGTATTCACCTTATTTAGAGATCAAGGAGGTAACTTTGACACACTCCTTTCATATCCTTCAAATGGAGAAAATATGGAGCAAAAGGAGAACTTTTAGGAGGATGGTGCACTTCGGTCTAGGTAGATGGTTATGTCAAGTCCCTATAACTTTGATAAGATTCCCAATCTCAGTTACATTTTTTCATGTTTTCGTGACCCATATAATGACAAAATTGCAGAATGGTTGGAGGATTCATACAGAAAGACTGTTCAAGGGAATGGTAAGGTCATGCTTTCTTAGATTCTAAATGATGATTATAAAGGTAAGTATGATGTATTTTTTTCATATTTTGATACACTTCCATTATTTTTACTGAGATTTGATTTTGTTTTCATTGCAGTATTGGAGTTACTCTGATAGTTGCACTGGAAATACGACTACACTTAGTATTTTGATTTGTTAAGTAATCTAGAGTAGGTTAGGAGTAGGTTGCCTTTTGGTTTTCTTTTTCACACTTTATTTTTTAATAATGAAGTTATGTAAACACATGGATGAACCAGGAGAATCATCATCTGAATACTATCGAGAGAGTCCACTTTAATCCCTTTCTCTTTTCTTTTCATTAAATATTTAATTTCTAAAGATGTACTACCATCACGAAATATTTTCAAACAATATGATACATGAGAATTTTTAAAAGGGAGAGTAAAGAGATAAGGGAAGTTGAACTGTAAATTCATAATAATTCTACCCCAAACTGATACTCTGGAAACATGGTTTTCCACTACACATGACTGGAACCATCTTGATTTAAGGATTTTTCTATTTTCTTTTAGTCTATTTTATTTTTAATAATAATGCTTGGTCAAAGTAACATATCATGCATAACTATCTTAACAAAAGAACTTTCCCGCACATGAGACTTTATATTATTTATTTCTTCCTTTATTTTACAGTGGGATGCTAGTAGATCCAAAAGCTCGAGTTTATCTTTGGCCAAAATCGTTTTCTGAAAGTGTGTTTTTGTTGTTTTGATTTTGTTTATTTTGATGTACTTCTGATTTTGAATCCCATTAATAAAAATTGATTCAGTTTGTTGTGTGATTTTTGTTTTCTTTCTTTTCTTTGATTGAATTTTCTTCTTGTCTGTCTTTTTGAATAAATATATTTATGATCAAAGAGCGATTGTCGAAGGAAGCATTCATTTCAAGACTTTAGTTTTTTTAAAGCAATTTGAAATAGTTGAAATAGTTTCTTATGTTAAGTTTAAGCTCAGATAATTGATTTATATGTCAGTTGAGTAGTATGAAATCCTAAACGATCATTTTCAGAGTATTACCCCTGAAACATGTCGAGATATTTGGAAATTACGATGATCTTTAGACTTTTTACATCGTCCCTGTTCTTAAAAGATCACTTTTAAGCGCTTCCCCATTCTCTAGATGATTTCTTAATTGAAATCTAAAATATCTAAACCATGATAAAAATTCAAGGTATGAAAGAAAATAAATAGTAATTAGTAATATACATGTCCTATAATCAATCTCCAGTATCACCCTTCTCTCTTTGTCCTTTACAAAATCTCTAAATTATATCACTATAAATGACGTAAGAGGGTTGAAAAACACTTAAATGTGGGAAATGTGTGTAAAACCGTCGGGGTACTGAACATGCCTATTAGCAGCGGGTAAATTCAGTCATGACACCAAGGAAACTTTGTCGAGGTACTAAACAGGTCTCCTAGCAGCGAAGCAATGTCAGGTTTAAGAGATAGTAGGTATGTGCTTATAAGTCAACTTTCTACGGGAGTATATATCATGAATAGATAATTATTGGATGGGATTAAAGTACTTGAGTGGGTTAAATGACATCCCTGTTGAGGCTATAAACACCTGTTGGAGTAGTGGCTCTATAAATGGTATTGGAGTCATTTTTATAAACATCGTTACCTTTTGATCAAAACACACCTTCATGTTATAATCCTCTGTAAAAGCATTATTTTTCTTCTCTTCTAATTATGATCATGGTAATTTTCTATAAATTTGAGCTAATATTAATATTGTGTAACCTTAAGGTGGATTTGTTTCAAAGCAGCTTAAAAGTATATCCAAGTCTTATTCTTCTTCCCTAAGATGAAATTTTGATAGTTCATATATAACTGCTTCGCCCAGTGAGTCGCCATTGTTGGCTGCCCGACTACCATATCGTTTGTTTTTCATTGACTTTGAAATACAAAATCGTTTCTTAAACTTGTTGTCCAACAGATCTATTTGCATAATATTGAATGGGTCTCTTTTGTGAAGGTTTGATTGTTGAATTTGGATCTTATTATTACGAGAACATGATAGTATGATTTTTTGATTACTTTCTCTTTTCAATTTCATGATTGCAATGCATGAAATTGAGACCTTTATCTCATGCAAACATGCAACTGAAACCTCATAATCTTTTCCCTTTGTATTAGTTTGTAACTCTTGTTTGTTTTCTTCAGTTAGTCTATGTCTAGATGGAAGACTTGTGAATTAAGGGACCATGAATTATATCTCTAGACTAAGTATGGACCTCCCCCTAGGAACTTAGCTCGATCTTAAAAAGGGTATGGGTTTTGAATTTAAAAGAATCTATTGGTTAATGTATGCATTGAAACCTTGTTTAATATGTTTAACAAATGAATTGGAAACAAGTTTTAAACTTCACCTCTCTTAACCCTTTTGTTATGACCCTTAGGCGCTTACATATGTCATATCACAATTTAATGGTTAATGATGGAAACCTCCTATAGTCCGACATGTCCACCATCGAAAGAATCATTACACTATGTGTGCTAATATCCTCAGAATTGGGTTGTTAGTTAGTGGAGAGTTGTGAGGGTTACATGGGTTTCATGGTGTTCAATCTCCCTATCCTCTAGCTTATAGGAAATAATCAGTTCTTGGAGTTGGAGATAATGGGAGAATGTTCAATGCTCCCAGACCTTCAAATTGGTGCTTGACATCAGGTACATTCGCCTAACCCCATTCATTGTATATTGGTTTGGTCTACTTGTGTCACAATGTTTTCCCCTTCATGAAGAATGTTTCTTTTCCTCCTGGTTTACCTTTGAAACTAAGGCTCCTGAAGTAAGGAAGAATTGAATGGCCCTCAGGATTTAGTTACCCGCAACAACATAACAGAGTTCAAACCCATTCCTGAATCGAGAGATGATTTTTTGGGATGGATTCTAGGAAAACGGTGAATCTTTTGACAAAATTGTTAAAAACCCATCTCCAAAACGAGATCATTTACCTTCCATGTGAATAGTTTCTTCAGAAACAAAGAGATTTCAGAGATATGCCTTTTTTCTAGAGAGAAATTTCTTAGAAAAATATGTTTCATTTGAGAAAATCCTTTCCCCCTTTTCTCTCTGTGGATTTGAAATCATTTCAATTATTGGACCTACCCTGAGGAATAAAAACCCGTCTGATAGGAATAACCAGTATGCTAAAACATATTCAGATCCAAGGAATTGTAATGGTTGTCGGTCATGGGCACAGAGGTATTATTCTGACGTTCCATACCTACAGATGCATCTCGATCAGGTTATGGAACAAGAAAATACCCCAAACTCAGACTACAAGAAACCTCTCCCAAATCTAGAAACTGTATACTGTGATGAGTGTTCAACATGGATACATAAATACTACTCTGAAGTATCTTATCTACAAATGTGGTTAAACTAGGTCACAAGGAAAAACAAAGAGTTAGAAGAAGAAAATAATAAATTAAAACCAGAAGCCCATAAGCCTAGAGATCAAACAGTTAAAAGGACAAAGAAATATGGCAATGTGATTATTAAACATTCAACTAATGTCAGTCTCATTACAGGATAAAAAAATACATGTTCCATCACTTTCAAATGCTTAATTTTGGGTAACTAAATGTCATTTTCTGTTGTGACTGAATAAGTTTTAAAATAACATGTTTTGTTTATGATAGACTAGCTACAAAATCAAAGATCTTGTATCTAGTCTTAAATTAGTTAATTAGATTTTAATATTATGTTTATTTTGTCTTTTTCGTGTCTTTTACAACACTCGGATGGTTGACATGCACGTTGATCAAGCTATTAGAGAGTTGGGATGTTATTTATTTTGAAAAATCTTAATCCGGTGGGGCAAGAGGTCTAAAGGCTCAGAGACAAGGGATCATCAATGTGAATGATGGATTGAATGCGAGTCGATCAAGCTACCCATAGACCCCACGTTCAGTCTACATTCTGAGGGGGAGAGATGCAAATAACTTAGTAGAGAATAGTTATATCCTTTCTCAAACAGTGGTTGATCATGTATGATCATTTGTACCAAACTTATTGAGTTGTTATCATTTTTGTTATTTTTAATCCAATTTAGATTGGAGGTTGGAATCTCCTTATTTTGGATAGATTGATCTCTATCTTATGGATAGGAGAATCAATCAAGAGTCCCTTTAAATATTCATTTTTTATTTTGAAACAAGGGGGATTGGAATCCTGGAGGATGTACTAAGATTTTAATTGGAAGGAAAGATATGAAAAGGCAGTTTGCTTGATGGCTTTCGTCTGGACAGTAAATTGTTTAATATTATTATTCTATTAGTCATGTTACTTTTCATATTTTTCGAAGCTTAAAACGTATATTGATTGAATTAGCTTTCATTTATATATATATATATATATATATATATATATATATATATATATATGATTTGATGTCTTTCTTCTTTTTGTTCATGACATAGTTCATTCTTTCTAGTTATTATGGTCCATATGATATATTAAACATAAGACATATATCTATGTGTTTTGTGTTGTCTCAAACATTTGAATTTGTTATATAAATTTCATATGATTGGAGTTGCTTTCATTCTCTGTGTATTGAATTACATAACATCATAATGGATTATATTTGTCTTTTTGTTCCTTATAAGTCACCTATGAATTGTTGAAATTGCTTGAATTTCTTCAGGTAATATCACAATTTTCTTTTTTCTATTATGTAAAGTGATTGCCATAGATTTTTTCTTGGAAAACAGGTTACTGGATCATATATTACACAGGATGACAAAAATCACAGTTATTTTTTTATTTTTTTATCAACAATAGGTTAGTTATATTTTATTGGTTAATTTATTTTTTAATGAATAATGATTAAAAACTTAAACTTAAAATGCCTTGGTCATTTTATTTATATCATCATAAATCATATTCATTCCTTTTGTTGTTTGTGTGATTAATTAGTTTTAGAATAGTTTTCTTATCCTCATGTGTTACTCAAACTCTATTTCAGTAGTACAATTTTCAGTTTCACAAGGATTTACACAAACCTTGTATATGTACATAAATATTGTATATTATATAAATAATACTATGTGGTATTTATATATTAATAGACATATATAGTAGCAAATGTACATAGTGGGTTTGTATAAATAGATAGTCACTTTGTTTTCTTAGTTTACCTTAGTGTTTTCACCGGCTAACGGAGCCATAAAACTCACATCCTCCATATCACAATGTATCTAGCTACAATGTATACCCTTTAGTAGTGTTTGGATCTTCTTGAAGTCGGGTGGATGAGTTGAATACTAGTTTCATTTGCAAACCATTCTTGATGGGATTCCTTAAGCCAACAAAGAATGGGTAAAGGTAGGCAAAGAGGGATCCATCCTCCTTAAATTTTTGGGATAATGCATCAACTACCACATTGTATTTACCCTTCTTACAAATGATCTCATATTCATATCCTAGTAGCTTGGTGACCTACTTATGCTACTCTGGTGAGGATAACCTTTGTTCAAGAAAGTACTTGGGACTATGATGGCCAGTCTTGATTTGGAAATTTCACCCTATGAGATATGGATGCCAATTCTCTACTACATGTAGGATGGCCATAATCTCTTTATCATATGTCGATTTACCCAGATTTTGGTCACACGACTATTTACTAGTGAATTTAAAAGGGCACCCTTCTTGCATCAATACTTCTCTAATACCTCTGCTAGAGGCATCGCATTCCAAGACAAATTTCTTAGTAAAATATGTCACTGCTAATATTGGAGTCATGCCCATAACATCCATTAAAGTTGAGAGTTTTTTTAAATGACCTCACTCCAAACAAAGGCATTTGTTTTTAGTAGCCAGGTTAAGGAAGCAACAATTTTCCCATAGTTTCTAAAAAAAATCCTATAATAGCCTATAAATCCTGAGAATACATGCAAACTCTCTAGGGTTTTGGGTTAGGGACAATATTGCATAGTTGTGTCTCAACTTGTACTCCCTCCTGACTTACAGTGTTACCTAAGTATTCAATCTCTAAAACCACAAAATCACATTTGGAGGATTTTAGGAATAGTTGGTGGTTCTATAGGAGTTGTAATGCTCTATCATCATTATCCATGTGGTATTTCCATTTATTTTTGTATAATAAAATATCATCAAAGAATACCAACAAAAAATTGTATATGAATGGTCAAAATATCTTTTTCATGAGGCTCTAGAGGATTGATAGAGCATTGAAAAGGACGAAAGGAATCACTAAAAACTCATCATGACATTCATGTGTATGGAAAGTGGTCCTAGGGATGTATTCCTCTTTCATATTGATATGGCTATAGATGGAATGAAGGTCAACTTTAGTGAAAAACTTGGCTCCATGAAGTTCATCCAATAGGTCATTGATAATTGGGATAGGAAAATTGTCCTTGATGGTCAACTTATTGAGAGCCCTGAAATTAGGACAGATGCACCAAGTGACTTAGTTGTTTAATACCATGAACATTGGTGATGAGTAAAGGATATTCTTAGGATGTATGACTCCCACCTCCAACAATTCCTAAATTATCTTTTCAATTTCATTTTCTATGCAAAAGGGTGCCAATAAGGACACACATTGGGTGGTTGACTACATGGAATTAGGGGAATCCCATGGTCATGCTCCCCACATGAAGGTGGTAAATCTTTTGGTGTTTCAAATACCCATTGATGATTAGAGAGAACTGGTTGGAAATGAAGGTGAATATCTTGTGTTGTGGTGTAAACTACTTGTATGGCACTGAAATGTGAAATGATACCCAAGTGTCATTTCTTCAACAAATTCTCCATATGATGAGAGGTGATAATTTGAAGCGAGATATATTCAATATTCTTGAGGATATGTTTATACCCTTATTGTGTGAATATAATGTATAATTATTTGAAATCCATGGTGATAGGGCCCAAATTGCATAACCATTCTACCCCAAGAACTATATCACAACCACCCATTTAAATAGAAAACATGTGAATTTTGAAATTATACTTTCCAATTTATTGTTTCACATTTTCACACCAACCCCAAGATTTAATCATACCACCATTGGTGATCATAAATTTAAAATTAGATATGGCTATACATATCAATGGGTTTCTTGTGCCACTCTCCTATGGATAAAATTGTGGGTAATATCATTGTCAATCAACATAATCACTTTGTGGTGCTTGATGTATCCAATCAATTTCTAGGCTTGGGGTGTCATGAAACCTGATAGGGCATGGAGAGAAATTTGGGGTTCTGCACAAGGATATTGAAAAGATGATTCATATTCCATGGGGGTGTGTCATCCAAAGTTTGATCAAGATTATATTCAATATGGATTTCCTTTGAGTAGTCATGGGGAGATACATTCATTTGAAATAATTTCTATTCTTTACATTTGTTCCCTTTGAAATATCACCCATCACAATTATAGCAAAGATGGAGGCATTGACACTCTACCATCTCTTTGAGAGATAACTTGTGGATGAAAATTGACTATGAGTTGCATGAAATAGGGGTAGTTTCAATAGGGGTCTAGGAACAATGGTGAATAAACATCTCTTGGTTTGTTTATTGATCACTATATCAACTTCTTTAGCTCTATCACAAGCTTCCAACCATGTGTTTGAGAACTACATCATGACATGTGCTAAAATTTATTCCTTGAGACCAATAATGAAACATTCTTTAAAAAGTGAATCGGATGGACCTCTATGCATACTTTCAATTTCTCAAAGGAAGTAATATACTCCATAACTATGCCATTTTTTCATAATTTTGTTAGGCATCCCAAATGGTGTGTAACATTCAAATCAAGAATAAAGTATTTACACAAAATGTATCTAGGAATTGTAGTATTTATAAGCCTTCTTATACCATTTCCACCACTACTAACACTTGACATCCAAATATAAGACCCCAACTTTTAGTTTGTGTAGGTTATTAGTAATTCCATAGAGAGATAAATAGTGTTCCATTTGGGTAACCCAACCTAACAGATTAGACCCATCAAATTTGTTCATGTCAACCTTTGAAAAATGATGCCATGAATTGTGATTTTGAATGTGTGGGAAATGGTTATCTTGAAACAACATGTGCATGGAATGGATTTATTGGGCTAGGGATTCCTCCTTTATTGGGCTAGGGATTCCTCCTTTATTGGGTCAACGTTTGGATTTGGTACCTTGATATTCAAGTGGTCACCTAAAAGTTTCAAGAAGTCTCTATGTGATTTATCTTTCTCATTGATAACATTAAGTGTAGCCTCAATGCTAGCAACCTTGATATCCATATCTTAGCACTGAGTGGTTTGGGTCTATTGTTGGTTTTCCAAGTTGTCCATGTTGCAAGTCTGAACCTGGGACCACCAAATATTTTGTGGAAGTGTTATTTTCCACTTATATCATTGTGATGAATGGCTTGAAAGTATTATATTTTAATATAAACTCAAATCACTATACTATTCATTCCACAAAAAAAGGGTTACTTGAGAGGGAGATCCAAGCAATTAACATGATGCTAGGAATATTTTAAGATAGGTCTCCCACAATGGTGTCAACATAACATATAAAAAAAAAATTGTTTTTTGTTTTTTTGAGTACTACTCTTGTGGGAGTATTACTCTCAGTTGATTACTACTACAGTGATATAATTTCCAAATTCCTTTTGGATGAAAATATGTAGGAATTTCTCTAGCTAGTTGCAGAAGCTAAGGTTTGTAGGGTCCTAGAGACAAAGGAGTGTTAGGGCTTATATCTCTTTGTTATACTTGTGGGGTCCAACAATAATAATTTTCCCAATATCTCAAGGGACTAACTAAGGAGGATCAACCATGGCCTTATTTTTACAACTCAACTGCCAATGTACTAGAAAATTATATGCCTGAGTGTTGTTCTCAATGTACTATAAAAACAAGAATGCTTATTGGTTTATCTAGTTTTG
Source organism: Picea engelmannii (assembly GCA_009831015.1). Taxonomy (NCBI): domain Eukaryota; kingdom Viridiplantae; phylum Streptophyta; class Pinopsida; order Pinales; family Pinaceae; genus Picea; species Picea engelmannii. Next base: position 602,959 of record ML779515.1, on the reverse strand, counting down.
ATTTCAGGTATTCCTACGGGACTTTCAATATACCCAAAGGTATGTGGAAGTGATATTCCATATACAAGTTATGTTTTATGCAATACTACTTGAGGGGTAACCAATAGGGGTTACGAGGGTTTCCAGCAAAGTGACTCCACTTGTATTTCCTACATATATTCTTCCCCAACCACAGTTTTACTTGTTGAATGAAATATCACTGTATTATTTAAAGATGTTAGAATATGTGTCTAGCCTGAAAAAATATTCTACTAAAATTCAGAGGTGTGATGGCCTAGGAAAGATATCTAATACCACTTGTAGTGTTACTTAACCCTTAACATTGAAACACAACTAGGTATATAGAGAATATAATTACAAAAAAACAAAAAAAAACAAGAGACAATAATATGAAATCTATAAAAGATATCCATTGTATATTGATAATGTAAAGAAGGAAAACAATGTTCACTTGCCTCTTAAGGTAGCATGACCTTTCAATGATTAGAGATACAAATACACAACACAAGACAAACATTCCATAGTCTCCTATCTCTTTAAATAACATTTTAATAGCAAGAACCCTAACTACTTGTGGTCCTGTCACAAATGGGTACCAACTACCTAGTGGACATTATAAAGTGGAGACTTTTACATTAAATAACTATCCACTACTATCAAATGGGCCTTATACAAAGAGAATGGATGCATACAACAATTAAGTAACTCCTAGTTATCCTAAAGTAGGGAAGTTAGGGTAGGACCTTAACACTCCCTCATTCCTTATGATTATGTTATTGTTCTTTCTTCTAAACTTTCTCTTTCATAATTTGCAATGTCAATTATTATTTCTTTATTGGCATCATAATTCCCTTGAAATTTTATAATGCTCCTTTCCTATTTACAACAATTCAATATGAATTCATTTCCTTTACCCATTCTTTCTTCCTTTGATTTATTGATTCCACTTCTTTCTTCCTTTCATATCACTTAATGAGGATTTGAAGGCATTGGTATAAAGTAATTATTTACGAGTGGTTGAGTCAAATTGGACTCTTAACTTGAGTAGTCTTGAATCATATTGTACCCTTTTGATTGGTAGCTTTAGGAAATTGGAAGGAAATCCAACAACAAACATATTTTACTCACATATAATATCGAACAATGTGAGAAAGAAAAATGAATCCTTTCTTGTTCAACCATCTTCCTTGTTTCCATATGAAGGCCATGCGAAATTCCTTACATATATTTATCAAAAAGTAGGTAATACGAACACAACTGTCCATTGTAGTGATATCAAGCATAACCTCTCCTTGGATATCATCTATTTGGATAGAGGACATCCTTTGGTTGTTTTCCTCTCTAAGGTACTCATTTCCCCTAAATTTGGTAGCATAATCTTCCACATTCCACTCTCCACAATCTATGTATTAATATTCTACCTCAATAGGGTCAAGTGTAAGTGAAGTGGATGGCATGGAAATACTCACATCTTCATTGTTGTGACTAAGATATATCCCAATTTACACAACCCCGTTTTTTACCTAAACAGGTGGGATAAACCATGTAGGCATTGTGAGATGTTGCATATTAGGGCCATATTGTTAATTGTCATGGACTTAGAATTGTGTTTGAAAATCCATATTTTGAACTACAATTTTTTTGTCATGACCTACACCTACTATCCTAATCATGTTCTTTGCAACGTTTTCTTTTTCTTGAGAAACAACTTGGAAAGTATAATCATGGGAAAGGGCATTAGATCTGAGGGGGAAAATCCTAGTTCTTCTAAAACCAATATTTTGTCTTCTATTACTGTAAGTGCATTTTTATTTTCCATCCAAATCAACACATTCAAACCTTTTTATTCCAATCTCGAGATTTCTTTTCATCCATATTGATTGTGTAATTTTTAAATATCTCTTGAATGGTGAAAAACACTATATCCAATCATTGAAGCATGTGGCTTGTAAGGGTAGGAAACATATCAATACCCAAAACTATACCTCTTGGTTTGTACTTAAGGCCATTTCATGGCTTCCATGCCCATTTAAAATGAGAAGGTGATGATTCGTTGAAAAAGTTCTACTTGGTACAAATATTGCAAAGTGATTTAAATCCAATTTAAGAACAACTATTTTGGTTATGTAAGCATGTGGTTGAGCTTCAATACATGTTCCAAATTCACTACATCCAACAATGTTTACAATATGTTTTTATCTATTTGTTACCCTTAAATAGGTAGAAACCTAGAATTCTCTATCCATTAGAATTAACACAACAAAGTATCATTATCCACTCTCTACTCTTTTTTATTATATGGAGCACACATATATTGCCTCTCATTTACAAAATCCTCATGGAATATGATTTCCATACTTGGATATATTTTTAATCATAAATTTTATATTTAATGAGGCTCATAATGATTGGTCCCACAAACAAATTAGACAAATTATCATAAAATTGATGAAACCTTTGAAATTCCAAGGTCGATTGCTCACTGTTTGTCCAAACCCTGAGCTATTTTGAGTGTCAAAGATAGATGTATTTTTAAAATCTAGTCTAACATCACTTGCCTTGCAATCCATCCATGAATGTGTTATTCCTAGTTTGGCATATACATTCCACATTTTCCTTTGGTTCATGGATTCAAGACCATGGCCTAGGTCTACCATGCATTTTTGTCAATTCTCTATTTCAAACTCTTATTATGTTAGTATAGTGGGTTTCTCCCTCCTTTTCCTTGCAGTGAGTCCTTTCACTGAGAAAGGGTATTAGAAGGAATGAACCACTTCTTAGAATTTTCTCTAGTTTATTATGAAATCTCTCCAACGTGCTTGGTTTCTCCTTCCATGTATTTCTTTGAAAAACCTCTATTTAGGAGTATTATCTTTGTAGCATGATCCCCACCCTTACCATGAACACAATTTTGAGCATTGTCAGGTGGAAATTTTGTAGCATGTTGT
>ML779515.1:585020-598593 GCA_009831015.1 Picea engelmannii | reverse complement strand
TATAATAAGCTAGAAGGCTTATGTGTTTATTAGGCTGGAGAGCCTAGATGCTAAGGCCATTAAGCCTGATTTTGTATATGTAAATACTCACATCATTAATATAATTACATCACTACGTGTAGACCAACCACGAAGAAAGATTTATGGGGGACTAAGATCCACTAGGTAGGGAAAGGGAAGGAGCTAAGAGTCTAGGAAAAGGGGATAAGCTAGAGGGCTTACCTCTAAGGGAATAATATTATATTATTATTTCTTAGAGGCTAAGGTTTGGACATAACCTATGTTGTCCTAGGTTCCTACGGGAAGGGAACGAATGTTAAGTGGAGCTCATGCAGCTTCAAGAAGACATGTGTCAACCTGGGCGCATGCAATTTTAGGTGGGAAAGTCAGTTCATTAGGATTCCCTTGCGATGGTGGGAAGATTCCCCATGCTTGTACGCAAGAAGATGGAGAGAGAGCCTTCATGCATCCACTTTATTCCTCGATTGTTGACCTCTTCAACCTCGAGGGGGGGAAACCAACACACCATGTTATGAAGCTAAATGTTTTTTCTTGTCAATCATAGCAAGATTGTGTAGTGCCTGAGCCAGATCACACCTTAGCCATTTGTTGTTGCTACCCACATCTTCTCTGGACTGGTGTGTCTTGATTCCATTACCAGATCCCATACCCAATTTTGTTGTTTTGGTTACCCTATGGACTTAGGAGATAGATAGAAGAAGCAGGTTGTTAGACCTGTGAACAACTCTCTCCAAGTGAGAGAGTGTGTTGAGGAAGTGAGCTCTCATGGAGGAAGTCTAGTAGCAGTTATAGATCTCTGAGAATTCTTGATCCAACCTGTTGTTGAAGCCCTGAAAAGGGAGGTGTAGTAGTTGATGGACTATGTGACAGTGAAGGTGTATATTCTTGGGGTGGAATAGACATGTGGGGAACGAGAGTCTGTGAGCTATGGGCATAAGTGGCTCCTTGGAGGAATTCCTTCCTATTGAGCTGTGTGACTTCCCTTATGACCTTGCCTAGCCTAGGAATCCCTTTCTTGGTGGATTTTAGTCCCAGCTTGAGGGTGACCCACTGTTGAGAGTGATGACCAGCGTGGTCTATGGCTAGGAGGTTCGTGGAAGGTTTGGACACATATGGTGGTATTCTATTAAAATATAATTTCCACTTCTATGTTCATTTACATGTTGCATAATTGTACATGTGATATAATTGATGAGTAATTATTGGATATATTGTATATGCTGTATGTGTAGGCTTACTGTGATTTTCACATTAATTTGTGTATTATTAGAATATGTCATCTATATATGTTTATATATAGGTAGATGACAATTGTCATTTCTATGTTTATATTGATGTGTATGATGTTTCTGCAAGTATCTCCGTGTAGAAAATATACTTTTGATTAGGTATCATTGCCTGAAAAAGGTTGATGGTTGGGGACATTACAAAATGGTTTCAGAACCATGGTTTCAACACTGAGCCTAGATGGGCCAAGAAAGTGGAAGTTGAAGAAAAGGTTTCAGAAAGGAATTGTTGTTGAAATGGACAAAATTGAAGTTCAGATCCCATTTTTCGACATTGATCCTGAATTGGGCCGTATAAGTGGTTATGGAATCAAAATCTTAGAGAAAATTGTTGTTGAGAGCGACAAAATTTGAATTTCAAAGCATCCCAGAGTGCTAAGAGAATGCCTTGGCCATTTTTGGAATCTTAAGAGGTACAGCAGTTCAAGAAAGAAAACAAATAAAAGAGACTGCAGTAACAGTGGGTTTGGAACCACAAGGTTTGAAGTTGGGTCATAAGATCTATGCAAGGGAAAGGCCAACGTTTTCCAGCCGTCAAATCTGGAAAAAAGTGCATGATATTTAACCTCCAAATTCCTTAGGACTTCGTAACTTCGATGAATTTTATGAGTTAGAGAGCCAAAGGGGCCAAAGCATCAAATCTCCAAAGTCCTAGAGTGGATCTACACCGTAGATCTAGGGAGAAATGCTTGACCGTTGGATTGGCCGAAGACAGATCAGAACCATTAGATCAAGCCAAGATCAAGAGGTAAGGTGCAGAGGTGAAAAATAGATCTTAGTTGTTAGATCTGCATGCAAGTGATTGTGAGCCATATATATCACAGTAGTTAGTGAGTTCGACGTTTGAGAGAAACAAAGTATGATAGTGTGAGAAATATCGAAACCCAAAGTCCCAAAGTCTGGAGTTAATCCATACCATTCATCAAAAAGTGGCACTTGTCGACAGATCAATGTATTCGGGAGTTCAAAATTTGGGACAAACAAAGTATGCTATGGATAAAAATCCCAAAGTCCCGAAGTCCGGAGTTGATCAAGACCATCCATCAAAAGGGACGTATTTCAAAAGATCAGCTTGTTCGCAAGTTCGGCGTTCGAGAGAATTGGAGTGTGCTAGTGTGAAAAGTCCCAAAGTATTGTGACATGATGATGTCCCCAATGGTGATGTGGACCCTTCCTAGGCATGCCATGTGCCACCACCTTAATTGTTGACAGTTATATCATGTGGACCCCGGAAAGTAAAGAAGTTCAGGAGTTCAGTGTTCGGGAGAATTTGAGTTTGCAAGTGTAAAATATTCTGAATCCTAAAGTCTCGAAGTGACATGGCCTGTTGATGTCACCAGTGATGATGTGGACACATGGGATTTGTTAAAAGTGTCAGTGAGTTAAGAAACTTTGGAATATAGAAACACCAGTTAGAACGTGACACATGTCACCCGACATATTGGGCCACGTGTCTACTTCTAGAATTTTTCCACGTAACACTCTTCTTGAGCATGGTTAGTGGGGGCCCTGATGGTCACAGGGGACGTGTGGTGTCATATCCCAAGTTCCGGAGACTTGACACTCCATAATAAATGGTTTGTGATGGAATGGGAGGAAGAAATACACAAATTTCCATAGCACTGAAGTAACATAACGTGATGACGTCTCAGGGGTGACATGGAAGTATTCAAAGATTCACAGTTCGGGAGTTTTGGGGTGTGCATATGTGAAATCCTCTGAAGTCTCGGAACCCAGAAGCTCCAAAGTCCTAAATACTGGAGGTCCAAAGTTAATATTGACCGTTGATCGAGAAACGACACTTGGAAATAGATGACTTAGGAAATATTGAGAGTATGGACACTCCAGAAACCCCGAAGCCCAGAGTTTTGTAGTAAATATCATCCATTGGATTTTGGGAAGTCGAGGACCGTTGATCCACCCCACTTCACAAGTTCACCAATGTGGCACTTCGGGATATTTTCTGTGATGTGATTTGGAAACCATCGAAGCCCAGAGTCCCATAGTTCTTGTCCATGCTAGATCTAAATAGAGAATGTGGACCGTAGATCCATCGTCCTTCATGAATTCTCTAGTTCAATGTTTTGTGATGTTTGTGATGTGTGGAAAGGGAAACATTTGAAGTTTTAGATCCCCAAGGTCCCGAAGTGCCAGATAAGTGCTTATCAAACTAGCACTTGGTCACAATCGATGGTCACATGAGATTGGGGGCCAAATAAAGAGGGCTAGTGCCGATAACTTGTTTTTTTTAATAGATAAGGGATTAGACATAGAGCTTGTGGGGTCCATGATTGAATATACCTACATTGAAATAAGTAAATAAGGTATGTAAACTTGAAGAGAGGATCCAAAAAGGATCCAAGAGCCAATTCAACTCTGTGAAATAAAAACAGTTGTACAAATATCGCCTTCCAAAATAAACCATTGTGAAAACAATTATAACTTTTTGCTAGGGATTCTGAATTGATCAAGGAGACAATCATTGGAAAGGCCTTGGAAAGAGGATTTTAGGTATTCATCCATCTTCGATACATTATAATGAATGAACCATAAGTTCATATGGAGATGGGAAGAAATGGAATAAGGAAGGAAGGTTTTATGGAATATGAAAGAGTATGGAGATAAGATGTGACATCTCCAAGGATTAGTCCCACAGTTAGAGATATCACCTCCATTATTTCTATCAGAATGCGCAGTGGAAGCATGGCATGAAGGTCATAAAATATGGCATGACAGAATTTGAATATGCATGTTAGAAGGATAAATCAGATTTCTTCAAGAAAGAAGTTGGTGTTAACTAACCAAGGTTACTCAAAGAACATGACTAGAATTATAATTCATTCATGCAGGAGTTGGATCAGAGGAATCCAAATAATAATGGAATGCTGAAAATTAATATCAGCATAATATGTGGTTGTAAGTATGCAAGGTATACAAGGAAGGACTCTTGGACAGAGTCAAGTCCATGAACATCCTAAGATATTGGAAGAAGAATTCATGAGGTAGATATCAAGTCAAGAATAATTTAAAAGTGAAATAATTTCTAAAGAGAAAACAAAAGTAACCAGGAAGAAGAAAATGGTTCTATGCACGGGTTTGAATATAGAGGAGATGGTGCCTGACAAGAATCCATCTTAAGTGACATAGATCCATGAATTGAAACCAAGAGGTTGTATGTATCACTTGAAGCTATGATGGTAAGGTAAAAGAAGTACTTTCAGTTAATTCCATGCAGAAAGAAAAGGAGGCATATGTGTATCCTTACAGTATGTTAGATTTTGACTAGGTAAGTCAAGGTTGAGGCTAGTTGGAAAAGAGAAGAGAAGAGTACAAGAAAACCTCAAGTACTAAAGTATTCAGTAAGGAAAGGGCTCAAGGAGTTCAGTTCCGAAGAGTAACTGGATATTGAAGATCCAAAGTCTATAAGACAACATGTTTGGAATAATAATTCATCCAAATAGGATTTAGGATAGTAGGATCCAGGGAATAAATGAATGTTGAAGGTTAATATTAGCTTAGTATGTGACTGGAAATGTGATGGAAGCCAAGGGTGATTGGCTATAAAGTGCTCAGGATAGAAATAATCACGTATAGTGGCTACAATGAGAGCACAAGAAGATTCGGGAATTTGGGAAGAATTAAGGACTTCTAGAATCAACAAGGAAAAGCTTTATGGGGATAAAGAAATTGTTGCAATTTCCATGGTAGCAAGTATGTTATGGCTTGTTGGGACAACTAAAGAAAAAACAAATGCTTGCATGTTTCCAAAGTGTTGTTTATGATGTTGCTACATATGGAAGGAAGCAACAGAAAGATAAAGTGTTGGTTATAAGTCTGATAAAAGAAGCATGAAATCTTCTACTATCATCAGCTAATTAGGTAACATCAAATTTGTTTAATGGAACCTATGAAGGTAAGTATTCTCTTTTAACATTATGTTACATAATTTCAAAAGGGAAATTCAGGTAAGAATTTTCCCCAATTGAATTTTTATGATACACAGGATAGTATTATTTGAATGTATTAACATGAATAAGATACCACTAGATGTGGTAAAGGATAGAGGCCTGTCATAGTTATCAAATCTTTTTAACTTTTGAATGTACACACTGACATATTATAATGTCATATTAATTTGGTTATGAGGTAATAACCAAATAAATAAAAGATAATAACTTGTTATAGGAATGATTTCCAGTAAATCTAGTCATGTATGAGACCAGGACAAGATTGGATATGGAAAAGTATGGATATGGGAAGGTTAAAACTGTTGGATCATGTTTTCATTGATGCCAAAGGATTGATTGGTTGATGTCAAGGGATCGATTTATGCCAAAGGATTTATTTATTGATGTCAAAGGTCAAAGGGTTGATATCAAAGCATACTGATGTAATATGTATTGTCCTTGATGTGAATGGATTGATGGAATCATAGTCATATGATGTCATGCATAGATGAAGATGGATCAATGATTTTTCATTGATATATGTTGCATAGATGAATATGTATTGATGTGTTGTCATTGATGGTTTGATGCATTCATGTATTGATTGTTGGGTCATGTGATCATGCATGGAATCAATGATAAAGGGACACTGTCATAGTGGTATATTTTCATGGGCTATTCCAATTTGTATTGATGTAAAGATGACTCATTATTGTCTTATCTTGTTGATAAGGAGTACAAATGGATGAACTCCAAAGTGGTCCCCTTATGGTGAAATCCCTCACGGGAAGACGCTTTGCAGTTGAGTTATCTTAGAAGTATGGTTAGAGAACACATGCTTAATTGTGGAATAATGAGATGAATATGAGTGAATTTTTTAGTGCACTTATCCTATATGGATAGTTCTTGTCATGCCATTTCCGGTGGTATGTGGAATGTCACATAATTCCTCACGGTTTGACATTTATGGCCTTACGAAGTTGGAGGACCCTCATATGTTGGCTTGAAGCCCCAAAAGGCCAGAGAAGTCAAAGTGCTTGCAAAGGAGGATTATTTAAATAATAAAGTGAAGTGACAAAATCAAAGAGGATTATTTAAATAATAAAGTGAAGTGACAAGGTCAAGGAAGATTATTTAAATAAAAAAAGTAAATGGAGAAATTTCTAATTATGGAAAGTGGATAACCCTAAAAAGAGGAAAATGGGTTAAGTGATCAAATGGCTATTGGATACATGGACAAGTGGAAAATTGGAAAAATTTGGACATAGGTGACTATGTGGACAAAGTGGCTATGTGGACAAAGTGGCCTAGAATATGATTCTAAGGAAGCTACTTGAAGAGTATAAATAAGAGGTAAGGGTGTCTTGTGAAATACACCTCTTGAGAATATATTGAAGATATATTCAGAGAGAGAGAGAGTGGTTGGAGGATCTAATGGATGCATCAAAGTTTCCATAAGTCTGATGTATTGACGGTGAAAGTTTAAAAAGTTTAGAAACCCTAGTTTCTGAAGGAGTACACAAGAAATAGTGGGCCAGAGAGTGTACATACGCAGGCTGCAGTGATCCAAAGAGAGTACACACACAGATTGAAGGAGGAAAGAGCACGTACAATAGATGAAGTCATGGAGACTTGAGTGTAAGATGGTGCCAGGCTCTTGAAGTCTGAAGAAGATCCATATCTGCATTCTATGGGCTCAGATATGCCATAGAAACTTTGGTATGGTTACATAGTTGTCTTGATGGATACTCTTGCATATTGTATGGTGAATGCTTGAAGAATTCTTGGTATGGCTATTTTGATTTGGTTTGTGTTGGTTGATGGAGTGAGCAACACTCTTATCTTTTAGTACTGATATGATTTCCATAGTATACTAGTTACTTATACATGATTGAGTAGAATTCATATTGTATGGTTGAGGAGCATTAGTATAAGTTGTTGGAGAGTATGGATATGTTGAGATTGGTTATGGTTCAGATTGGACAGTGAAAGACAAAAGTGAATGTGACTGAGGGCTACAAAAGATAAGATTTTTTCATGGAGAGAAAACCCTAATTGTTCGGAAGGTACATGCAAGTTGTAGTACAGACAGGACACGTACATACACAATTTGTGCTACTAGTAGGGCACGTACATACACATGTTGCACTACTGACAGGTCACGTACTTGTTGATTGATTGGTATATGTTGAGGATTGACTCCTCTTCTGATTTGGTTCTGAGTTGTGTAAGTTGAGTATTGCATTATATAGTTGTGCTCTTGTGGAGTTGTAAATCTATTCATTTGTTGTTGATAACCAAAGGATTGTATTCTGTAATAAAAATAAAATTGTACATACATCTTGTGTTCTTTGTGATCCTTGTGATGATGACTTATTGATGATATATGTTGCTGGTATATGTTGTTGATTTATGTTCACATTTAACTGGTTTTAAAAGACAACAATAATTAATGAGTAAATGGTGATTTCTATCTAAGGAGTTTTGTGAAGGGGAAGTTTGAAAAAGAGCACCACACTCATTCACCCCCCCTCTAAGTGTGGTTGGTGTGTCCAACAATTGGTATCAGAGCAGGCCTTCACTATAATCCTTAAGAATCTTGGAAGAGATCCATGGACACACAAATGGATGATGAATTTCCAATCCTTGATGAGGAAAATTATTCTACATGGAGAATAGAAATGAAAGTGCACTTGAAGGAAATAGTAGCGGGTATTTGGAAGACAACTATTGGTGGATCAGTTCCTTTGAGGAACAAGTCAAATTTTGTAGCTCAAAGGGAAGGAAATAAGAATGATGCATTCGCCCTCAACGCCATTATTAGTGGACTCTCAAGTTCTATCAAAGAGAGCATGGTACAATTCACCTCTGCCAAGGATCTATGGCTAAAGCTAGAGGAGACATACCAAATCAAGAAGGAAAACACTAAAGACAAATCCATCAAAAACAATGAAGGTAAAGAATATCCAAAATGCTCTATTTGCAATGATTCTAAATTGATGATGTCTATAAAAAGGAAGATATTGAAGACAATTCTATCAAGATTAATGAAGGTAAAGAATCTCCAAAAACCCCCGACTGCAATGTTTCAAAATGTGATGATGTTGAATATTTCTCTACAAGTGAAGAAGAAAATATAGATATAGTTTGTGTAGATTCAAATGATAGTTATCCCATGGAATTAATAGAAGAAGAATTATCTGAGCTTAAAAGGAAATTTGAATGGGGGCTATTTGAATACAACTATGACCATTTTTACATAGAATATAGCTATCTTTTGGATAACACTAAAATATTTCTTAAAAGGAATCAAATGCACATCTTGAAGTTAAAGTAAATTCTCAAGGAACAAGAAGAAAGTAAAAAGACTCAATTAGAAGAAAAAGAAGAAGAGATCAAAAGACTAAAGAATGAAATAGAAGAGAATAAGAAGCTAGATGATCAGATTAGCAAAAGTCTTGAAATTAATGTACATCTCAAGACCCAAATTGAAGAATCCAAAAGGATAGAGGAACTATTAAAGAATCAAGTAAATGAAAAGTAAGAGTCATGTCATAAGTTGGAAGCTGAAGTTGTTGATATTAGAAAGAAAGTAGAGAAGTCAAACAAATTTTTGAATAGCTCAACAATCTTGAATGAGATCTTGGATAGTCAAAGATCACCAAATGATAAATCAGGTCTTGGATACAACAAAGAAGCTACACATGTTGAAGCAAGCACCGCAAATAAGCATGAGGTAAGTCCCTCACTCTCAAAGGATGGAAATAATGTTGAAAATCAACCATCTACACAAGGCAAGGAAAGTTTCAAAAGAACAAATTAATGAAGACATCAAGAATCCATATTTACACCTCAAAGAAGAGAGACACCTTCAACATGGACACCAAAGAAAAGGTATGAATGTTTTTTTCATGGTCACTATTACTCATGTAATGAATATGGTCACAAAGCTTTGGAGTACAGATTGTATGCAAGGAGAGATAATGAAAGATTTCATAACAACTTAATATGTTGGAGATGTAATCAAGTAGGACACATTGCTTCTCATTGTCACATCATGAGATGCTTAGTTGTAGAGGATTTGGTCACAAATACCAAGACTACTGGAACACAAGAAGAAAGTCCATGATGAGGAATTCATATAGCATGACTATAAGAAGACATGAAGTTAGGAAGGAAGACATTTTTGAAAATATGGAAGCTCAAAGCTCAAGTTTTGAGAAACAGGGACACCTCTAGAAGTGGGTAAAGAAGACTGAACAACCAGAGCAGAATGGAAACCTTAAGGGAAGATCAATTTTGTCACCTTCAGAAGCATGCGTGGGTTACAATGGTAACAATCACGTACATACATGATATGATCTATTAATAGGTCACGTACGTACGTGAGCTGTCTGTGCAGCAAGCCACGTATTTGTGGTAAAGCCTTGGGAAAAAGGCTATGCACATGATTTGTAGCATGGTATAATGGTATAACTCTGTGTTGCAAGGTATGACATGGTTTGTTGCAAGGTCTAACATTGTTTGTTGCAGGTTTTCATGATTACTTGGCATACATAATTGATGTATGTATGGTGGTGACATATGGTTGAGTGTTGAAAGACTATCTTGGATGCATGGTGCTAACCCTAGAGTATGGATTGAGACATTTTTCTGTTGAAGAACAATGTTGGTTGTGACAGTGAAGTTATGGCACTTTGGTTATGAGATATATCATGATGATTCTCACTAGAGATGTCATTGATCTATTGAGGCACACTTCTAGTACATATTGGGTGCTTAGTATTTTCTGTAGTGAATGGAGGTTGAGGCTGATCTATTGGGGTACATGGTTGGTACATATTTGAGTTTGATTGATACATCTTATGATGTATTATTGGAAGCATATGTGTTGGATATATTGGTGCATGCATTTGGCATATGGATGGACTACATATAGGGACATGTAGTTGATGAGTTGATGAGATGGTCATGTTGTACATCATTAATGAGTCATAGCTTGATCTCTAGTTGATGCATGTTTGGTACACATTTGGTACATTGTTAGAGGAATCTACTAGCAATATGATTGGCACATGTTATATGGTTGATATGGGATTCATATATGAGGACACATCTTGATTGTAGTTCATCTTGTTGTGGTATTGGTGCATGGTTAATGCACTTTCTTGGGACAGATGGTGATAAATGTTTAGTGCAATGATTGATGCACTCATATATGGCATATGTTTGTGGGTGATAGTACTTGGTTAAAGTACACCATTGGTATTACTTGTTTACAATATACTTTGGTACATGATGTAAAGGATGATATGTTTGAGACACTTGTTATGATGGTTGATGATTGTGGCACTTGGTTCATGGTGGAGGCATTTCATGAATAACATGACACTTGTTTGTGGCACATGGTTGACATGTTGGTAGAGACATATGGTTGATACACTCCATTGATGATATCTTATAGAATATTATATGGCATTGATGTACATGGGTGTTGTGCATGGTTGGCACACAATGTGGCACATGATGTACTTGGTTGATGTTTTGTTCATGATTCTCTATTTCATTGTTGAAATATCTTTTTTCTTCATTATGTATGGTATGGCATGAGTTTGATGCATGGATAGGTCCAAGGATCATCATAGAAAGAGTGATTGATCTATGTTCCGGTTGAGTAGTAACATTTGAAGGAAAATCATATTGTAGTGGTAGCATATTGTTCATATTGTAGAGAATATAAAGGGAGACATACCCATAGAGGGATTCATTCTTCTTCCCATAATTCCAGGAGGAGATATTTATCAGATGCAAAGACAAATACTTGGAAAATGATCCCTATACTTGGAGAAAGAGCAAATAGGCATAGTTCCAGGAGGATTTATGGTCATAGGGGGAGCATATGCTATATATCTTTAGAATTACAACAGAGTAATATCCCTTATTCAAAAGGGATATTATTAAGAGGAAATCAAAGGAATTCAGGTAGGGGGAGCATCCCCAAGGATAGTTCAGGCAGGGGGAGCATCCCCAAGGAGAGAACTACCATTTTCCATTGATTTCAAAGGGGTAGATATAGTCACATTGATGTTATTAAAATGGATATTGATTTAGATCAATTCCTTGTATACATGTTTCCATCAATGATTGGTATTGACATCAATGTTGGTATTTCCATCAATGCCAAAGGGGGAGATTGTTGGATCATGTTATCATTGATGCCAAAGGATTGATTGATTGATGTCAAGGGATTGATTGATGCCAAAGGATTGATTGATTGATTTCAAAGGTTAAAGGGTTGATATCAAAGCATACTAATGTAATATGTATTGTCCTTGATGTGAATGGATTGATGCAATCATAGTCATATGATGTCATTCTTAGGTGAAGATGGATCAATGAGTGGTCATTGATATATGTTGCATATATGAAGATGGATTGATGTGTTGTCATTGATGGTTTGATGCATTCATGTATTGATCATTGGATCATGTGATCATGCATGTAATCAATGACAAAGGGGCAATGTCATAGTGATATATTGTCATGGGCTATTCCAAGTTAGATTGATGTAAAGATGACTGATTATTGTCTTATCATGGTTGATAAGGAGTAAAAATGGATGAACTCCAAACTGGTCCTCTTATGGTGAAATCCCTCATGGGAAGATTCTTTACGATTGATTTATCCTAGAAGTATGGTTAGAGAACCCATGTGATCTGGATTATTTTCGGCACGATATGAGAACGGAGATATAATAAAGAAATGCACAAAGATATCGCATATATTCAATAATATAATAGAAATGTATCAGAGATGCAACCATAAACATAGATATATAGTAATACACGATTTCTATTAATGAAAGAGATGTACAAAGACTGTAAAAATATAGAGTGAAAGACTCGCTAGAATGGTGGCAACTTATCTCTAAGAAGAGATGTGACAGCTACTCACATTTGCAAGAAGATGATTACAATGAGACTCTGAAGACCTTTTTACAATAAACAGGAATGCTAAAATTCCTAGACATCCAAAAAACTAACCCTAGGATATGAAGCATCAAAAGTCATGTGGGCCTCGTTTGGGTAAGTTAGTGCATCAACTTCTCAGGGTCATAACTTTTGCATACGATCTTCGTTTTAGGCGCATGATATCATGTTGGAAAGGTATCGTCGAGGAGATTTATTTTGGGGCCTCAATCATGCCTTTGACTATCATTGGGTTGGTTCGATCCTAAAAAACCTTCATTTAGGCCCTCAAAATGTCCCTAGAAGTTAAAACCTGCTAAAAATAGTAAATTGCCAAAATTGCCAAAATACTGTTTTGAGCCAGCTGGAAAAGGTGGGTGGCCACTGATATCCATCTGGATCAATCCTGCCTCCTTAGGAAGCAATGGTATCCATTGCGTTGAGTTCCCAGGGGATAGGGAAAAGTGTTTGTTGAGTCTGCATCTTGGTGAGTTGCTTGCCTTGTTGGAGACATTGCGTTGCTCAGTTTGTGGAAGTCTGTCATGAACCTGTTGAGGCTGAGGCTGTTCAACAAGTCGAGATACATGAGAGGACGGTGTGCAGAAGGAATCTTTGTGTTTTTCTGCATCCTTGTTGACCTTCTTATGTGGGATAGAAGGTGCTTGGGGCAAGGCTGTAGTGGTTGCAGTGTCCTTCTATTCTCCTTTTGAACAGATTGTGAAGAAGCTAAATTTTGAATTATGAGACACTACTTTGAGGAACATTTTAGGTGGAACAGTAGTGGGAACTACTTAGGGTATTCTGTAGAGATAACCCCCCAAAGTGACAATGACACTACAAGGTCGAGACTCATAAATAGCATGGCACTTCCACATATATGGTTGGCCCAAGAGAACATCACATACATCCAGTGGGGCAACATCACATAACACCTCATCCTTGAAGGGCTGGATTCCATATGACAATCGACATTGTTGGCTGACACGAAGATTGCGTCCTTGGCGAAACCACCCGATGTTGTATGGTTGCGGGTGTGGTGTTTTCGACAATCCCAACTGTTTGACAACCTCTATTGAGATGAGGTTCTTATGGCTTCCGCTATCAACAATAAAATGCAGTGGAGTCCCCTTCACCCACATCTGTGAATGAAAAAGGTGCTCCCTCTCTTCAGGATCTGTTAGTTCTTCTGGTTGAATTGTTGTGGTCGTGACAATAGCAATGGGGTCTGCGTCAATGATTTGTCCTTTACCATCATTTTCAGAATCAGATTCTAAATCAAGTTTCGGCTCCTTGTCTTTGATCTCTGCCACCAATGACTGATTTGAGCGACATTCATCAATGTTGTGCCAGG